>OZ010574.1:6708902-6741402 GCA_963932145.1 Acanthosepion lycidas | reverse complement strand
TGCGTATATAGGTATATATGTGTGTATATGTTTGACTGTAGGTTGACTTTTCTGTACTTCTGTCTATAGTTATGAATATTTGTACACTGTACACATAATTTGTATTAGGTTGGTGCAAAAATAATGACGTAATAATGTCGTTTTTTGACGTTAAAAAATACATCAAAAAACGACATTATTACGTCATTATTTTTGCACCAACCTAATAGGTAGTTCTTATTTTCTTTCACCTAATGTACAATTAAGCGTATGTGTGTGTTCGGAATATTCGTTTTTTATATATTAGATGGTGTTATTTTTATACATATATATCTATTTTAATGTCCTTTCTTTACCTATTGTTTGTTTCTCTGTTCTATTAGACCATTTTTATCTATGTATTTGCCCGTATAAGTTATATCTAAATATGTGGTTAGAATTCGTTTAATAACACCTTCAATCTTGAATATTTATTGAGTGTTATATCAAAGTGTCTATGTCAATGTATGAGGGTATATGTACGTGTCTTTCTCGGTGTCTGTGTATAGTAACTTGAAGGCATATTTCATTGTGTATGTATGTGGTTTAATTTTTTTTTTTTTTTTTGTAAAAGGTCGTGCAAATATTTCCTGTCTCGTCACTTTTTTATATATCTAAATATGTCTTCGTGCTTATGTATTATAATCTGATTGTGTTTGTATTGTCTTTCGCAAGATGTCATAATCCTATGTCTACACTTGTATCCATGTTGTCATTAAGTTAAGGCCAGTCGATCTTAACGTTTATCCCAATGTAATTTCAATAGAAACAAAATGAATAGAATAACATATGTATTTTTCTTTTTTCCTCAATAATCTTAAAATTTTAAACTTAATATAGATTAAATTTACATTTTTGAAATGGGTAGTTTTTAATTTTAATTTCAAATTTTATCGTATAATTTAATACTTATTAGTTAGAATAAATTCTATTTTAGTATAAACCTAACTTTAAAGCATTTAATAGTTATTATAACCTTACTTCATTGACAATTTTCTTGAATTCTCGTACACTTGTATTTTAATTTGTCATTTCAGCTCATGTAACAGCGTTTTCCCTTACGAGGGGTCGTTATTTAATTTGAAACTTTTAAAACATTTATTCTACGATCTACATTCAACATCATCACTTGATAAGACACCAGAGGTGTTAAAACAAAATGGCTATTTTTGTAGTGATTTTATAACATATTTATGTTACAATTTTTAAGTAAATAATTATATCTTATATATATATATATATATATATATATATATATATATATATATATATATATTATTTAATGAAATATGCATATGTGTGTGTGTGTGTGTGTGTACTAACAATCTAACATTCTTTAGCATTTACTTTTTTTTTTTTTTAAAAGTGCTCGATAAAAAAAAAATTCACGTAGAGCAAAATATTTTAATAATATTTTAATTTAAAAAATATTTTACGTGGCTACATAAAAATTTCTATGTTTCGGAACTAAATTATCCTGTGTTCAGACAATATTAAGTAATTTACTTTTGATGTAGCGATGTAAAAAAAAATAAATAAAAATATTATTAATATATATATATATATATATATATATATATATATATATATATATATATATATAATCCGTTTATCCGTTATTTTTATTGATATAATTTATTTCAGTAAATGCTCTGTTTTTTAATCAAAAGGTATTAATTACATTTACCGGCTTGAGTGTTCGAGAAATTTCGTAAAAAATATGTGCTCCTCCGATAGGTATGTGTTTGATTAAAACATATATATACGCATATATACTTCCCCGTACATATATATTTCTTTCTCAGGTGTTATAAAAACAGTGTTCAATGTTATGTATTCTCACGTCTCAGAATACTCACCTGAAGATTGCGTAGTCGCATGAAACTCCGACTCATTCTATCGACGTGGGATATTATATATATTCCCTAGTGTGTGTGTGTATATATATATATATATATATATATATATATATATATATATATATATATATATATATATATATATATATATATATCCGATGCGATGAGAACGAAAATAAAATATAAATTCTAACGTTCACAGCATTAATCCAAAAGAGGGCTCGATACCGACAGTAGAGCGATAATTATTTATTTATTATAATTTTATCAATCGAAAATGGTTATGAAAATCCTGCTTGTAGGCACGCTGTATGTAAAACGATACTTCCTTTTTTCCATTTGTTTGATAGCAGTTTGGTGAAGAATGGATTGGGTGTTTAATGTTGACTGGTCCGTGGAAATTTTTTCCCGATAGACACCGATCAAAAGTCCAGGCATATTCATCTCACAAGCGTCCTAAGGGTGAGAAGTAGGGGAAGAAAGATGGAGATAGCGGATAGTATTACATTTGAGTAGGTAAAAATTGTAGCGATAGTTCTAGTAGTAATTGGGAATGTTATTTTTGGTTTCCTATTAGGTTGGTGCAAAAATAATGACGTAAT
This sequence comes from Acanthosepion lycidas, assembly GCA_963932145.1. Classification (NCBI taxonomy): domain Eukaryota; kingdom Metazoa; phylum Mollusca; class Cephalopoda; order Sepiida; family Sepiidae; genus Acanthosepion; species Acanthosepion lycidas. Next base: position 6,738,923 of record OZ010574.1, on the reverse strand, counting down.
AACGTCGTTTTTTGACGTATTTTTTAACGTCAAAAAACGACATTATTACGTCATTATTTTTGCACCAACCTAATATAAAAATTCTGCAACTGAATTGCATATATCTATGCTGGGGTTATCACTACTAATTCTATAATCAATGAACGTGTTTTGTGGATTAAAATTTAGAAGTGGTGATTTCCTCTAAAAAATAACGGATGTTAATATAACCTTTTATAATCAAATTTTGAAATATTCCTGGACATTATAAAGTGTAGAATAAGTATGGGTGTAAAACAATTTATCTGAAAATATTACCAGCAATATATATGAAAAAAAAATCATTTAAGAATCATAATTTAATTAGTGGAGGTTAGGGAATATATCAAAGGAGGTGATTTATAATTTTAAAACGTCTATAGTTATGGAATTAAGAATTTAACAAGATTGTAGTGTTAGATCCTTAGTATGCCAGGAGTATGGAAGTGACGTTTCACATACGATTTCTCATTACCATTTTCGATTCTCACCCGTCGAAATGCAGTTGAAATGCACTAAAACCAAGTTGCATCTTTGTAGTGAGTAAAATGGCTGTGTCTGTATAATAAAATTATAATAAATAAATAAATAATATATATATATATATATATATATATATATATATATATGAAGAAATATAGTCTTAAGGTGTGCTATATTTATGGGATAAAGTGCTCAATATCAGAGATAGAGCGTCTGTAAATATACAAGTGAACATAGAAGTTAACACTTAGAGGCGACAGTCTGTTTCATGCTATATGCAATCGTCAGGCCACGTATGCTGTTATTTTTCTCGGCTATTTATACATATACGGGTCAGTGGTGCATTGTGGGTAGTCTATTATGGAGGTTATTTTACCGGAAGTCGTCTATTTATAATAAACACGAATTAAAAAACTGTTTCTGCCAAAATAATACTTAGAATGAACTACAACAACCAACCCCAAAACCGAACAAATAGCTTTAATTAAATTCTCAAACCTAAAAAAATAAAAATAAAAATAAAAACAAGCAAAATAATTTGACCCAAATAAATAAATAAACGACTTCCGGTAAAATAACCGTGTTGACTTATATGTTCACTTTTATATATATATATATATATATATATATATATATATGTGTGTGTGTGTGTGTGTGTGTTTGACTGGGTGGGGGCGTGTATGTTTTTACCCCGTGGCCCGTAAGGGCACCATGTGTACTGGAGTCGCAGTACAAGTGGTGTTACTTGGGCAAGATGGTCTAACGGAGTCAAACCGTCTCCAGGCTGGTTTTGAATTCAGAGTTTTCCCTTCACCTAGACCGGTTACCAACCATGGTTTGGTGGGGGGGGGAGAAGAAGATGATTCATACCTTTCTCAAAGTAAGGGAATGTAATGGATACGTCTGGAAATCCAACTCGTGTCTGAGATTCCTCAATTCGAGGCCCTATCCATATATATATATATATATATATATATATATATATATATATATATATATATATATATTGTGTATTTAGGCAGCAATTCTTCTTTCATGCACATTTCATTAAATACCATAGACAAGGTGCTTTTATTTAGTTTTTTATACAATTTCTCATGCGATCTAATAATTTTTTCTTTTCAGATGATAAATGATATAAAAACTGTCCGAAAGTTCTTTTTATCCGAGCGCTTTCGGCTATACATTTAGCCATTTTCAAGGATGAAATATTTTAACTGTTAAATAAGAAATAGTTTGTTGTATGTATGTTTTATAAAATGTTTTCATTTTTCAAAACACGATCAAGATATTGTGTCTATGTTCAAGGGTTTATATTATTAAGTGTTGTTTTTTGTTTTTATTAATAAGGCTTCCATAATGTTTAGCCTTTTTTTTTGCATGTAGATGATGCTATTAGATTAATGTTGTCAACAAGTATGTTACCAATAGGGTCCGGTAAGTGTCCATAAATATTTAAATGAGCTCTAATTGAGCTATGGTCAGAAAGGTGTAAACTGAGTCTGCGTATATATACCTCATTATATATATATATATATATATATATATATATATATATATATATATATATATATATATATATATATATATATATATATGAAGAAATATATTCTTAAGGTGTGCTATATTTATGGGATAAAGTGTTCAATATCAGAGATAGAGCGTGTGTAGATATAAAAGTGAACATTGTTTCATGCTCGACGCCATCGTCAGGCCACGGTGGCCTGACGATAGCGTCTAACATGAAATAGCCTGTTGCCTCTAAGTGTTGACTTCAATGTTCATTTTTACATTTATATATATATATATATATATATATGAGTGTGTGTGTGTGTGTGTGCGTGTGTAAATTTTCTCTGTGTATAATTGTGTGTATGTACACATATATATGTGCATACACACAATTACACACAGAGAAAATTTACACTTATAATCTTACACACATGGAAACTTATATATGTGTATGTGTGTATGCATGTTTGCGTGTTTTTTTCTCTCTCTCTCCGTATGTGTGTGCGTCTATGTGAAGAAATTACAACCCTTGATCTTACTCGTGATATACACGCAAATTGAAGATTAAGTTCTCGATAATTGATTATTCGTAAATTTCGATTAAGAAAATCGAACGCCAATTTGAAACGTATTTTCCTTCCCTCGCTTTTGTTTTGTTTTTTTTTGTTGTTTTTTTTTGCTTTCTTTATTTAATTCTCTGATCTAAAGAGAGAGGGTAAAAAACAATTTATAACAAGCACATAGAGTAATTCAAATACTTGCATTAAAACGAAAGTGTCCACGACGACGACGACGACGACGACGACGACGACAGCCACTGTAGCTTCCAGAAAGAATAATATTCTTAATGATGTGAATAATAATCAATGCCCGAAAGAAAATCCCCACAAAAAATGTTAAAATTAAAAGTCCACAATTATCACGACTTTGCAAAGAAAGGAGTTGGAAGTAATAACAGTAGTTTTCGGAGCGCTGAGAACTGGCCGGACTATAAATCTGGTGAAAAGTTTGAACCAGCCAAACTACAGCATTCCTGAAGACATGTTGAATGATAATAAGAGTGCAGAAGTACTTAGAAAAATTATTGAGTCTTATTATACGGGGTAGTCATCAGTTATGTTATAAAATAAAATAAGACATATCTCGGCTGATTTGCAGGCAAATAAACTAACATATTCAAGAGCGAGTGCCGGATGTGAACGGGACAGGGCCCCGTCACAAAATGACCATTATCGTCGTTTGTGCATAGGCCCAACGCTCGAGTTCCGGTCGAAAAATAAAATAATATTTTAGAGTGTTTCTATTTTTCGACCAATAAAAATGCTTCCTCCTAATTATACTGGCGTCGTTTTTCGAGTCTGTTAAGCCATAAAAAACGCCATAAATGAGTCACATGGGGAAGTACTAGCAATCAACCGGACGCCAGGGAAGAGATTTGTCACAGTCAGTCTGGGCAGTCAGCAGGAGCAGCGCCACGCCAATCAGTGAGAACTACTATGAGAGACCAACCCAGATCGGAGCCGGCTTATAAACTATGTCCCAAACCCACACGTTCCTATTGAAATAAATCACGTAAATCTATTTCTTCTGTTGTATTTCTTTCTTGCAACCATACGCTTGTCTATAACAGTTACAACGTGCGCGGACACTGGGGGATTGAATAATAATAATAATAATAATAATAATGTTGAAAATTCGGTGAAGCTACAATCTTGGGCAAATTACTTGAAAAAAAAACGAATAATTCTGTTATTATTTTCTTTTTTCGTATTTTTCAAAAGAAACATGACCCAGTGCACATGTTAGTATTGCGTATGTTCATTCCAAAAAGTCGTTCCTTCAGATTGACCAGAGATTCTCAAATGAATCTAAATCAGGAGTGTTTCCGAGCCAGTCTATAATACTTTGATTTGCTCACCGGTAAGGCTTGCCAGCGTGTTCGTGCAGCGTTACAATTTTCATACGCTACCTTGGAGTAACGTCCATCGCAGACAATAGCCGTAGGATAACTAATCGACAATCGAGACAATAGTGTCTGGGCGTGATGAAAATCTGATGAGATCACGGATGACGCAATATTTTTAAAGTTAAACAAATTACATCACACGCCCCGAAAATAGATTCCTGTAGACCATTGCAAATGACCTAATCTGAGGAAAAAATAGAAATCGATTACACCCTGTCATTCCAGTCGGTCTAAAACTGAGCGTTTGGTGAAAGAAAGGAAACTAAATAAACTTTCAATTAATTTGCACAATAGTATATATATATATATATATATATATATATATATATATATATATATATATATACTATTGTGCAAATTAATTGTATACACACACACACACACATATATATACATATATGTATATATATATACATATATATATATATATATGTACACATATATATACTTTAAATGTCCTTTATGAATTCGATTTATGGAAAAGTGATATTTTCCAAACGAAACGTCTAAATATAGAGAGACCTCAATATAATATTCAAAATGGACAAATGTAGGCCAATTTAAGATATGAAATTCTGAAAACACTAATCTTTATGCTACCTCGTTTTCTACCAGAATGATAGACCTGATGCCTGCTGAAACAATCCTGGTAGATACAGTGGTAGCACAGAGGTGAGTTGTACAATATTTGATATTAATTTACACAAAGGTGTATTTTGTTTCCAACTGGCTTTTATCGTCGAATGTATGAACTGTCTTCTTTATTTCAGTTTGTGATTTTGTTAAAGTCCGTCTGCTTGACTTGTATAACAATAAGCTTTAAGACTTATCAATTTTAACTTTCAAGGGCTATACTTTTTTGATACTGATGTCCATTGTATTTTATGGACCCTTACCTGAAAATTGAAAAACTGGATGGAGCCTTAACTCGCATGCGAAAAGTGGCTTTGAATATTACTTGGAGAGACCTTATGACCAATAAGCAATTGTATGGTAACCTTTGTCCAGTATCAGATATCACCAAAAAAAAAAAAAGATTCATATTACTGCACACCACTGCAAATGACTTAATCTGAGGAAAAAATAGAAATCGATTACATCCTGTCATTCCAGTGGATCTAAAACTGACCGTATGGTGAAAGAAAGGAAACTAAGCTGTTGTTTCAATTAATTTTCACAAGGGCGTATATTACATATTGTATGTGAGAGCTCAAGTTTAGCTGAAAATAAGTATAAAATGTCGAGACATGATCATTAATTAAAAGTTGTATGAGAATTGGGGTCTGGAATGATAGAAGGAAAAGTGCAAAAAAGTCATTGAATAAGAAACATGGAAGATTTTTTTCAGTACAAAGAGATAAGAAACTGGATCACAACAAACTAGTCATATTGAAAGAGGACAATTTTTTTCATTGATTTGATTTGTTTGTTTAATTGCGCATCAACACCCTATGGGTCATTTAATGCCGAAATTTAATTTTGTTGGGAGCTTTGTAATAAAAACATGATATATGGTATTCTGCTTTTCACAATTAAATCTGTAGTAGATGATACTCAACTTTTATACATATATATATATATATATATATATATATATATATATATATATATATATATGTGTGTGTATATAGGAAGCAATCCTTCCTTTATGCATGTTTCATTAAAAACGACAGAAAAGGTACTACGTTTTAAGCTTTTTATTTAATTTTTCTTGTGTTCTAACAAGAGTTTTTTTTTCTGGACTAAGGGTGTGTAAGAACTGTCCAAATGTTGTATAGTTCCAAGTACTTTCGGCTATACCTTTAGCCATTATCAAAGATGATTCAATTTTTCAGCTTAATTGAGTGTGTGCATTATGTGTATGTCTTAGTGTGTTGTAGAGCTGTGCAAGGCCACAATGTGCTAAACGTATTCGGAAATTAAAAACATCTCTACAAAACACTTAAAATTTCTTTTTAATTTAACCGGTTACACTTAGCTCTTCAAAAAGATTTTTGCTGTTTCTGTCTGCACGTGTTGACGTTTATATTTTGTACCTATATTCATTGCATAAATAGACTCTACCAAACTCCCCTCACCATAAACGATATATATAGCCAGTTACGCCCCTTGGTTTTTCATTTTTGTTCCTATATATATATATATATATATATATATATATATATATATATATATATATATTACCGATTTTACCGATTGAGCCCCAGAGGATCGTTTTGGTTAGCAAGGTCAATTTTACTGTTTTTAAACTACAATTCTCCATGATTTTCTCTCGTACATTTATATCTGCTCGATGCGTATCCAAATGTAAACAAATGACATCACACATTATGAAATGGACAAAGTCCGACAATTATTTTAAGATATTTTTTTATGTTTATACATTCATTTTATAGATACAAATATTTAAGTAAATGCTCCGTTTATAATAAACAGTATTAATGATATTTACCGGCAAGAATTTTTTCAGTTTTTTTAGATTGTAATAATTTAAAATTTTTTAAAATGTTGTATTAATTTGTACCGGTTTGGTGATATTGTTATTAAATCTATATTTACTAATCATAAATAGAAAAGCTTACTACAATTCATCGAACACCAATATTTTTAAAAGAATTTTGATTTTTGCTGTGTATGCATAATCGTACCGATTTTTGAAAATAAGGATGTCCCTACACGATATTATCAGAAAATAAGAGCGGTAACTATAGTAAATTTCAAGCCAAATTGCCTAAAATTCAATAAAAAATTAGATTACTTTTTTTAATAAATTTTTAAGATTACTGTGCAATTAAAAAGTTATATGAAAAGGCGGTCACGTTATATTCGTCAAAATAATTTTTACAGATATGTCCCCCGTAGAAAAATTCCAAAGAGATATCTAATCAAGATAGTTATCAAAACCTCACAAAAACACCCAACTTCGTGTTAAAATGCTTCTCTGCGATATTTTAAACTAAAAGAAAGTAACGAAATAATTAAGTAATTATTTTGATTAATTAAACTGTAAATCAGCTAATCTTCCTCGAAAAAAGTTTCAAAAGTAAATTTTTTATTTTTTATTTTTTTTAACAAGAATTACGTTGTGCAGAAAGAATAGTAAATATGGCTAAAATCAGCGATTTTAGACACTTCAATGAACAAACACATTCCAATCAATTTTATCATATTTCAATTCAAATCAATTTATGCTGTTTTAAAATACGGCAAAGTATTTTGGTTATTGTAAATATCAAATTTAATCTATTAGCTTGAAATTAAAACTAAAATAATAGCTTCATTTTTTAAAAATTCATTTTAAACCTTAGCTCTCGTTTTTCTTTGGAGTTAACTACTTATAATAATGGCAAGATTCATTGAATTAACATTTTAGATTGTTTTCCACAATTGCTATAGACTGTACCACGTCAGTTGCAAGATACATGTGGAATAACTCTCTGTTCTATACTTCTTTCTACTTTTATCAGCGACGATCATTCGGGATGTAGGCAATCATGGTCCTCCACATCTTCCTGTACTAGTGACCTTTTAAGGTAGAAACTGCTGGACCCATTATCGATCGAAAGCTTTAAATCAAAGCTTTTCGTTCCATTGCCTGGGGAGTTGTGACGATGACAGTAAATAAAAGTCATTGGTCGTAGGTCACCCTCTTGTGATATTCTTCTAAGATAGTCGAACCGACTTTAGGAATCGGTCATCCCTCTGAAGCTCTGGTCTTTGTCTCATCTCAGAAAATTAATTACTATTAAGTTTTGGCTTTGTATAAATTTATATTAAGTATAATCAATATCAACTCAGACAAATTTTAGATTTTAGCTTACAATTAAGAAATATATCAAAGATTTCGTTCCAGGTTAGGCGATTAATGGCCGTAATACGCCCCTTGTTTTTCCAGAGTTTTAAGCCTAAATTTTAAGAGTGCGTATTATGCATAATAAATGAATATTAACTTTTCTTCTGGCGATGCGTTTCCCCATAAATGGGTTACATGATCGAAAGTACACCCTTGTGTAAATTAATTGAAACAAAACGAATAATTCCGTTATTATTTACTTCTTTTCGTATTTTTCCAATGAAACATGACCCAGTGCACATGTTAGTACTTTGTATGTCTATTCGACGAAGTCTTTCCTTGCAGATTGACCACAGATTCTCGATTGAATTTAAATCGGGAGAGTTTCCGGGCCAGTCTATAGTACCTTGATTTGCTCACTGGTAAGGCTTGCCATTGTGTTCACGCAGCGTTACAATTTTCGTACGCTTCCTTGGAGCAACGTTCATCGCTGATAATGGCCGCAGGAAAACTAATCAATAATCGAAACAATAGTGTCTGGGCGTGATGAAATCTGATGCAATCAGAGATGATGCAATATTTTTCAAGGCCAAAAAGATTTCATCATACACATCGAAAATAGATCCATATTACTGCACACCACTGCAAATGAACTATTCTGAGGAAAAAATTGAAATCGATTACACCCTGTCACCCCAGTGGGTCTAAATGTATGGCGAAAGAAATGAAACTAAAAAGGCAGGATTTATGTTATAGTTTAAGCTAACAAAACAAAAAGTTTATTGATTGATTTGTTGGCTGCATGTTAACACTTCATGGGTCATTTTATTAAGAAATTGTAGGATATTTTATGAATTAATACCATAAAAGTGTTCTCTCATGTTCGTTATTTGATAAGCTGATTGTATTTGGTGGCATATCAACATCTCTATGGGTTATTTAATGCCAATATCTACATATTTTATACGATTTATTATGCTTTCAACGACACATATTTTGTACGTAATCTAATACTTTCAGAGTAAAGGTGCATTTTTAGGCATATATTTTGTTCTTCATAAAATGTATTGTTAGTAATTATACTATAAAATTGTACTACTAGAAGTTCACTATTTGCTACCACCCCAGTTCAAGGTCAACCTGGGAACAACAGCAATTCCACGCTCCTCAAAACCTTCAATCACCCGATCAGAGGTCTTTCTGTCGGGTGTATTTTATCGTCATACTCCGGTCTAAAAAAGTTTAAGTCTGCATTTTCGTTATTTTTATTAAAGATTGATTCATCGATAGTAAGTGTATTCTAATCAGATTCATCGCTGTTTGTGCTGAAGTTAGACCCCATGACAGTTTCATCTATGTTGTCAATGTAGTAGTGTCTTTGGCGTTTTCGAAGTAATCGTCGTCCACAGAGTCCGGCGACAACCAGATAAATTATGACTTTCCTAAAGCACTCACTCAACTGTCCATAGTAATAGCAACGTCCATTTCTATTTTACATCGCTACAGAGAAATAGACATTGGACAGTGGTAAGTACATTTTGTATAATTTTGCTTCTCCTTGTGTGAGTATATTTTCGCCGTAAGTTTGTTATGTTATAAAATTAGGTAATATTTAAACAATCTTTTAATTGTTTATGAATATTATTTGAATTAAAATACTTTTGCAATAAAAATTAAATCAGCAAAGTTATTATTTTTCAATTTTTTATATTAATTCGGTTCAGTTTAAAAATGAAAAAGATTATTTTGATTTGTTTAGGTAATTCCGACCGACTAATTTGTAGTAATGCGAAATGTCAGACGACAACAATGGTTATTACGAACGCCGCAGAAAATAAGAAACTATTTTTAGAAAGGATGACTGACGTTACGTAAATGTTCAGCTCTGTTTGCTTTGTTTCTAACGTAATATTTCTGTTTCTTAATACTTTGCTTTGCTTCCGGAAGGCACAGTTTGCTTTTCGGATTTCGGTGTCATATTTTACGTTCCTGTTTCAAATGTTGTAGTTGATACTAAATTGCTTTGCGTTTTATATTAGATCAGCCTTTATAAACAAGTCATCGGCGTCGACATCAGTTCAATGACTTTGAATGTGGTCGAAGGTTCGCTGCGTTGCTTAACCAGTTCCCTCGGAATATCTAGCTCCATCCATCACTATCGAGCCCAATTCTCAAATCAACTGTACTAAATGGATGTTGACCCTTCAATAATGGCTAAGTGTCTAACTACCCATTTCACCAGGAAAGCCTGGTGGGGGAACCAGCTTAGTTGCTGATGACCCGGCCATGCGGTAGGTAGTACAACCTGACAAAAAGTGATATCTGCTTAACTTCCGTTTGTGAAGTTGGGAAAAAAAGTGAGGCTGATGTAAAACTCGAATAAGATTTGATTCGAAAAAAAAACTTACCGGTTATTGGAACAGCAATGCAAATATAATGGTCGGAGGTCATATTTAAAAGATTTACAGGAATATTTTTTTAAATTGTAATCCGACTTATATACCATTCCATGTCTAAAATATTCATCTCCCAACAAATGTAATTCGAGAAGGAAGAAAAAATAATTTAGGACACGTGGCTGAGTGGATAAAAGCGTTGGTTGGACCCGGGGACTTGATCCAAAAGTGAGTTCAGTATGACAGTAACGAACCAAAAAACTTAGAGAGTTGAGTTAAAGGGAGATGATTGAGGCACACCCAGAAGACGCATGGTACATCAAAACTAAACAATCTACCCCAGTGGATGAAATAAATGGTTCAGTATCTGTCAATATTTCTGAGATGAGGTATTATGTACACTATTTACATTATCCGAACTTTTGTCCTCATCTTTGTTGCCATATTTATCACAACGTTTCGGCCCTTCAGTATCTGTCTATATTTCTGAGATGAGGTATTATGTACTCTATTTACATTATTCGGACTATTGTCCTCATCTTTGTCACCATATTTATTACAAAGTTTCGCCCGTCGTACGCTCCGGCCTTCTCCAGGTATTGTCCTCATCTTTTTCCTCAAAGACACATGGCACAGTGGATAAAGGCGTTGGTTAGATCCAGTGACAGGACCCAAAGAGTGTGAGTTTAATACCCGCTTAAGGCAGAGGAGAACTTGCAGAGGGGAATTAACAGGAGATAACTGACAACTGACATCCATTAAACATGGCATGTGGAACTAGAACAGTCTACCCCAGTGAACGAAATAAAGGGTTCAGTTCGATATTCCAACCAACTGATGAAGGCGGGAGCGTACAACGGCCGAAACGTTGTAATAAATATGGCGACAAAGATGAGAACAATAGTCCGAATAATGTAAATAGTATGAATGGTTCAGTTCGAAATTCTAATCACCTGAAGAAGGCCGGAACGTACAATAGCTGAAACGTGGCGGATATTACAATAAAGATGAGGACAACAGTCTGAACAATGTAAATAATTTAAATAATTGCAATACGTCATCTCAGAAATATAGACAGAGTCTGAAGAAGGCCGGAGCGTACAACGGCCGAATCATCGTAAATATGACAATAAAGATGAGGACAACAGTCCGAATAATGTAAATAATGTAAATAATTGCAATACTCATCTCAGAAATCTAGACAGACTCTGAAGAAGGTTGGAGAGTACAACGGCTGAAACGACGTGAATATGACAATAAAGATGAGGACAACAGTCCGAATAATGCAAATAATGTAAATTCAATACCTCATCTCAGAAATAGAGACAGATCCAAATAATTTCCTCATTCCTATATTTGGAAACGAAACTATGGACATTATTATCAAGCCCTTAAATAAGTGGAAACTCCATTAAAAATTCCCAGAAATTCGAACATCAAGCAATTATCTATTTAACTTATCATGTTGAAAAAAAACGATTCCCATTCCATCGCAGAATTAACGCCGAGACGAGTCAGTATCTAGGCGTGTTACCGTTTGGGAATTCCAGGTGCTGTAAACTTGGATATGCAGGTGGTGTATGGATAACAGCTCGGAATTGAAAATCGCAGAGTCGAGTTCCAATTCCATTCGGTCTCGTTATATTCACTTACGTGCAATTCCCCTTAGGAAATAAATGAATCCGTATCTTCTTCCCCCAGCTATGGGTTAATTAGTAGGAATTGTATCAGTAAATCACTATTATTCCCCCAAAGAATTCTTACAATCTGAAAAATATTTTCTGGCTTTAAATAACCTCGAAAAGGTTGATAGACCGTAAAAAACAAATCAATCACTCGGCCTTCCTCAAGCCACGATGTTTATTTAATCATTTCACCCCAAGCAAAGCAATAATGCTACTAAAACGTAGGTTGGGTGGAAGGTGGTTACAGTGAGTGAAAGGCAATGAGGAAACTTTAGTGAGGACACGTAGGAGAAGGGCTATAAAGAAACAGGATTCAAAAGGGAGGAAGATGGCTATTGGTGTTGTTTTTTTTAGGTTTGGGATGATTGTAGGTGGCAGGGAAGCAAGAAATCGGAAAAGTGTACCACAGGCGTGAAGTGCGATAAAAGAAACTGTTACGATAGAAGAGAAAGTTGCATCTAGCTATCTCAACAGTAACTCGGCGAGACCTAACTGCCAATCTAGTTGTGCGTTTACATTCATGCAGCCGAGGCATCAAGAAGGAAAGCCCAACACGGTGAAGCTACGTAATGCTGGTGAGAAAGTGACTGAAGTGAAGTTGCCAGGTCAGGATCGATTACATTCCAGACCCTTCCTTGAATCTTGTCCAAAACCTCGAGATATACAGCTGGAGCACCAGACCAGATATTTTTCTTAATAGTTTCACCCCAAGGAAGGTAACAATGTCACAAAACGCAGGAAGTTATAGAGAATGAACGAGAACGAGAAGGCTTTAATGAGGAGACGTGAAGAAAGGCACAGATTATTTTGCCTTTATCTCTGCAACTAATAAGGACGCTTATTTACAGTCGGGCTATTTTCTTCATTTTTCTGCTATTATCACAACGTTTCGACACTTTTACCTTCCGGCATTCTTCAGGTATCTCTCTATAAGGACTTCTCGTGAATTTTCGAGCTGAACCCTTTGTAGTACAGACACTGACTCAATAAAACCAGTGGGAATAATAACTGATCAGTACTGAAAAGAAGTAACTAGATATCCCTAGCCATGGATAATGAAACGAGAAGAATCTACCCTGTCAATTAAATAAAGTGTTCAGTTCGATATTTCGTGGAGATTATGCGAATTGAAAAAGAAAAAACGGAGGGTATATCTGCAAAATCGTTATGATAATAACAACAAAGATGAGGATATTAGTCCGAATGTAAATAATAATTCCTCCTTCCAGAAATTCACAGAGACATCTTCGAAATTTAGAAATGTTAAAGAATATATCATTTTTCTTGGCAAATAATAAATTTCATGTAACGAAAGATAATCTCTTCAATATGCAAAGTAATGAAATATTTCGGAGCATCTGAAGATGTAATTAATAAAACTGAATATCAATTAACTCGTATAAATTTAGACGAATGGAAAAATAATTAGAATATAGAGGTTTTCTGGAATAAGTTTAAAATTTTTTTTAAATGCCTCAGGATGCAATTCATTCGAAGAATTTTCTGAATGTGCCATATCAGCTCATATACTGACACATGCTGATATATTGAAGAGCATTTAAGTGCCGTGAATAACGCGAAATCAGAATTCAACTTATATTCTGATGATGAAATTTGGTTTCGTTTGTTTTACGGTATATCAACCTGAATAGGTTATTTAATGCCGACAAGAATTTTGTTGCTGGTAGTATTTTTTTTCAAAAATGTATTGCTGGTAATTATTTTTTCAAAAATGTATTGATGTTAATTTTTTTTCAAAAATGTATTGCTGTTAATTTTTTTCCCAAAATGTGTTGCTGGTAATATTTTTCTTTTTCAAAAATGTACTGCTGATAATAATCTTTTTGTTCGAAAATATATTTTTCCCCAAAATGTATTGCTGGTAATATTTTTTCTAAAAATATATTGCAGGTATTAAAACGCATTTTAACACTTTCATAGTGTTTTGACACCATTTTGGGGGTTAACTATTTGCTTATGGCTGGGACCCTAACAGGTGCTTCCACAAAGAATCAGGATGGACCTGAGAACACCAACAATTAAGAGGTGATTCTATGCTTCACAAAACCTTCTGATCAGAGGCCTTGCTTTTCGGTGTAGTTTATCGTCTTACCCAGCACGTGGATGTAAATTATCGTCATACGTAGGATGAGAGGAATTTGGACTGGATAGAAATGGAAAAGTGTGGAATAATCTAACATAGAAAAATACTGATTATTTAGACATGGAAAATTTAATTTATAAATAGGGAAATTACGATTACTTAGACATGAGAAAATTCAGATTACTTCCGGACTACTTAAATATGAGAAAATTCGGACTATTAAGAACTACTTAAATATGGGAAAATTCGGACTACTTATGAACTACTTAAATATGAGAAAATTCGGACCACTTATAAACTAATTAAGTAAGAGAAAATTCGGATTACTTACGGACTACTTAAATATAGGGAAATTCGCACTCCTTGCGGACTACTTAAATATGACAGAATTTGGACTACTTATTAACTACTTAAATAAGGGAAAATTCAATCTACTTAGAGACTACTTAAATATGGGAAAATTCGGACTACTTATAAACTACTTACATATGGGAAAATTCGGACTACTTATGAACTACTTGAATATGAGAAAAAAGGACTACTTAAATATGGGAAAATTCGGACTACTTATAAACTACTTACATATGGGAAAATTCGGACTACTTATGAACTACTTGAATATGAGAAAAAAGGACTACTTAAATATGGGAAAATTCGGACTACTTATAAACTACTTAAATATGGGAAAATTCGGACTACTTATGAATTACTTGAATATGAGAAAAAAAGGACTACTTAAATATGGGAAAATTCGCACTCCTTGCGGACTACTTAAATATGGGAAAATTTGAACTATTTATAAAATACTTAAATAGAAAAAAATTCGGACTACTTAAATATGGGAAAAATCGGACTACTCATGAACTATTTAAATATGAGATAATTCGGAGTAATCATACGGATTACTTAGAAATGGGTAAATTCGATTACATAGACATGTAAAAATTAGGACTACTTAGAGATGAGGAAATATAGTCTAGTAAGACATGAAAAAATTCGATCTACTTACGGTCTACTTAAATATGTGAATATTCGGAGAAATACTTAGAAATGGGAAATTTTGACTAGCTATACAATGGGAAAATTTCGATTAATAATACGTATTAATTGGAAATGTGAAAATATAGACAAATTAGATATGGAAAAATGCTGACTATTTAGAGATATGAAAATCTTCTTTACGTAGACACGGAAACATTCTGATGCCTTATGCACAGCGAAATACAGATTACGAAGTCGTGGGAAAACCATGCCTACTTACACATGAGAAAATGTGAAGTACTTAGACATGGTGTAATTCGGACTATCTAAATATGAGAATATTTGGTGTACTAGATACGGAAAAATATGGGCCACTTGGACATATAAAAATACGGACTACTTATTGAAAAATACTGACGGATTAGTCTTGGGAAAATGTGAGCGACGTAGATGTAGAAAAATCTGGACTACTTGGACACCGTAAAAGGGGTCTTCATCGACATGGGACACACCACTGAAATTGTCATCCCCAGGACTAAACAAAAGTTTAAATTACTAACCAAAGTCTACATTTTTGGTCTGTTTTTAAAGATCGATTCATCAACATTAATTATATAGGGTGTTTCAAAAAGAATACGCCAAAATCATTGCGCTATTTTTTCAGGTCTTTAGCATTGTAGTGGACTCAATCAGTGGTTATTTGATAAAGTAGTTATCAAAGTTTGATTGGGTGTCAGTTTCACCACTGTTGTTAGTATAACTTCCGGTGCAGCTGAATTGTGGGAAGATCAATCAAAATCGCAACTCCTCAGCAGAAGGCATTTGTTTTTGTGACAATAGCATTTGTTTTTGCGACAATGGCATTTGTTTTCGCGAACTCAAGCACGCAAAAACAGTGCTTGAGTTCGTGAAAACAAATAGCATTGTCACAATGCAGGCAGATTCGAATGACTTCATTTTTCAGCAACATGGAGCACCACCCCATTGGCATCTCGGGGTTAGAGCTTATCTGAATGAAAACGTGCCTCAGCGATGGATTGGGAGGAGAGGTGCTAAAGACCTTGCTCTTTGTGGTTGGCCTGCCAGATCCCCGGACCTCACTGTGTGTGACTTTTTCTTGTGGGGGTATGTTAAAGACCAAGTTTATGTTCCAGCACTTCCAGCAAGTATCGATGACTTGAAAGATCAAATAACAGCTGCAATCAACATGGTGGACCGTGACATGCTGAGGCGTGTTTGGGAGGAATTCTCATATCGGCTTGATGTTGTCCACGCTGCCGGTGGTGGCCACATTGAGCACTTATAAAACATGAAATGAAACTTGAATGTATATACAACACATGTGTTCATGCTAGAGATTTGTAATTTTTTTTCGTTATTGACACATCACGTGATGATTTTGGCGTATTCTTTTTGAAACACCCTGTATTTTAATCCGATTCATCCTGTTTGTGTTGAAGGTAGACCCCATGACAGATTCATCTATGTTGTCAATGTAGTAGATGTCTTTGGTGTTTTCGAAGTAATCATCGTCCACAGAGTCCGGCGACGACCAGATAAATTATGCCTTTCATAAAGCACGCACTCAACTGTCCATAGTAATAGCAACGTCCATTTCTATTTTACACCTCTACATAGAAATAGTCATTGTCCGGTGGACTGTGCGTTTTTGTATAATTTTGCTTCTCCTTGTGTGAGTATATTTTCGCCACAAGCTTGTTATGCTAGAAAATTAGGTATATTTAAACAATCCGTTAATGATTCATTACTAATCTAATTCAATATTAATGCTAATTGACTAAAAATACTTTTTCGAATGAAAATTAAGTCAGCTAAATTAATATTTTTCACTTTTTTACATGAATTCGGTACAGTTTTAAAAAATTAAAAGATTATTTTAAATAAAGTAAAAAATATTAGACAAATTAGATATGGAAAAATACCGACTACAGAGATGTAAAAATCTCAATTGTATAGACACGGAAAAATTCTGATTCCTCACAAACAGGAAAATACAGATTACGTAGTCGTGGTAAAATTATGTTTACTTAGACATGGAAAAATGTAAAGTACTTAGAGATTGAGAAATTCGGACTATCTAAACATGAGAAGATTTGGTATACAGAGATACGGAAAAATATGGACCACTTGGACACAGGAAAATGCGGACTACTTACACATTGGAAAATACTGACGAATTAGTGTTTTCGAAAATGTGAATGACGTAGATGTAGAAAAATCTGGACTACCTGGACAGGGAAAAATGGGTCTTCTTCGACATGGGACACACCGCTGCAAATGTCCACTTCCGCGTCGAATTTTAAAAGGCACTGAAACAAAATTAGCATCCAGATCGGTCTGAATGGAGATGAAAGATATTAAGCTATTCTTCAACAAAGACAGTCAAATATAACCGTCAATAATGAAGATGACGCTGCATTGCTTCAAACAATATATGGATGTTTTTTTAAACTAGTATTGTTAATCAATAGAAGATAGAGTGTTGTTTAATGTATATAGTTTTTGTATAAAGATTTAACGCCAATACGAACGTGATAATTCATAACATAAATGGCATGGATATGTAATTAATTACAAATATAATTTGAGCCAATAAGCTGAACAAATGAGGTAACACTGCGTAGAGGGCATCTGAAGAGGGAAACATAATCCCTCGCCCAAACATTCCAGAACAAGTGCATCACGTCAAAGCGAAGACAGATATTCCTACACACCTCAAAAGTTACAGCAGATGTCGCCTGTGCAAAGAAAGAAGAAACTAAGTCATTTCATCAGTGAATGGGTAAAATTAAACTATTTCCACTCGTAAAAGGTGGGGTATTTTTTAAAACTTTTCTGGATTAGCCTTTATTAGACCTCCTAATTGAAAAATATCGAGTTTTTAAAAGTATTTTCTAGAAGTAGGGGTAGTCTTGATAATATAAATATTGTGTCAAATCGATCCCTGATCTCATAAAAAGTTATTTGTACGCTGTTTTATTTAGAAGTGTCAAGACACCATGTTGGCTGCGGCTTCAGAATACGCCGCCTCACCTTTGCAGGGGAGTAAGACCCCCACCCCAAATGAGGGGTCCTGCGTAAGACTGCACGCAATATCAAAGCCTCTGATGAGGAGGTTTTGAGGAGCGAAGAACCACCTCTGAATTGCTGGTGTTCCCAGGTCTACCCTGACCCGAGGTGGTAGCACCTGTTAGGGTCCCAGCTATGGATAAAATAGAGCTATGGGAAAATAGTTAACCCCCAAATTGGGGTCAAAACACTATGAAAGTATAAAAATAAGTTTTAATACCAGCAATTTTTGAGACAAAAATATTAGCAGCGATACATTTTTGAAGAAAAAAAATATTACCAGCGATAGATTTTTGGAAAAAATATTACCTGCAATAAAATTCTTGTCAGATTTAAATAACCTGTTCAGATTGATATGCCGTAAAACAAACCAAACCAAACCAAACAAATGTCAAGTCTGAAACTGTACCTACTTTATCGATATCTGTGTATTACTGATTCTGCTCTCTGTCTTCGTAACAGTATCAAATTAAACATTTGTAAATAACAACAAAGTTCATATAACTCTTTATGAAGTCAGGGATCAATTTGACACTATTTATATTAAGAATAGGATCCATTTCTAAAATTGTAAATAATCAATATTATTCTATTCTGAGAAATGTTAATCTACAAAAATTGTTTGAAAAAAATCTTTCCTATTTGTTACGAGCGGACCACTGAATTTAAGTAGTTCCAGTAAATGTAACAAAGATACTCCAAAATAATACACAAGAGGACCCGACTGGGTAGCAACAACCAGATCTTGAGACTATGTCGACAAATGTTATCAGAACAAAGTAGCTGCTGTTTAAGAAACATATGCTAAAATACTTTGGGATTTCGGCACATAGATCGACCATTCCATCGAAGGATGTATGTCAGATAATCATATATAGGTAATTATAGATATGGCAAATAAAAAAGACGCCAGAGCGTGATAGAAAGTGAAATATTTGAGAGGTAATAGGATTTTGCACGGGAGCTGTGGAACATATTCAGGATAAAGGTTAGAGTCGTGTCCATAATAAGGAAGCGCGCTTGGAACCGTGCCAAAACACTGGAATCGAAATCAGGTGCATTGGAAAGATGAGAAAAGATTGAGACTGTATCGACCACTGCGTTACTGGGGTCTGCGGGAAAACTGAAAAAGTGTTGGATATTTGAGGCGTCCTGCTGTCATTTAAACCTCAGCGATGACCGCCAGACCTCTGAAGGGAAAAAGAAAATGCAATCATAATGATAATAGCCGACTGCGAAAGAAATAAATAAACATACCCAACCAACAAATGCAGTTAAAATCATAAGAAACGATGTTTAGATACAAGGTTTAACAGTTAAAAAAAAACTTTCATTTTTATGACTGTTACCCGCATTCACAACGTTTCGGCCGTTGTACGCTCCGGCCTTCTTCAGGTGACTGGAATTTTGACTCGAATCGTTTATTTCGTCCACTGGAGCAGATTGTTTTAGTTCCACGTGCCATGCCTCTTCCAGATGTCTCAGTTATTTCCCTTTAACTCAACAAGTTTTGTCTATATTTCTGAGATGAGGTATTATGTACACTATTTACATTATTCGGATTATTTATTTATTTATTACCATATTTATTTGGTTCAATACCAGGCCTCAGCAGTGGTGAACCAAAACTTGTTGGCACAATTTATATTATTCGGACTGGTGTCCTCATCTTTGTCGCCATATTTATCACAACGTTTCGGTCGTTGTACACTCTGGCCTTTTTCAAGTGGTTGGAATTTCGAACTGAACCTTTTATTTCGCTCACTGGGGTAGACTGTTGTTTAGGTCCAGTGACAAGACCCAAAGAATGTGAGTTCAATATCTGGTTAAATTAGTGGAGAACTTTCAGAGGGAAATTAGCAGGAGATAACGGATAACTGACATCCATCAAACATGGCACGTGGAACTAGAACAGTCTACCCCAGTGAGCGAAATAAAGGGTTGTTTGAAATTCCAACCACCTGAAGAATGCCGGAGCGTACAACGGCCGAAACGTTGTGATAAATATGGCGACAAAGATGAGGACAATAGTTCGAATAATGTAAATAATGTACATAATACCTCATCTCAGAAATATAGACAAACTCTAAAGGTTACTAAAGCTACTGAAAATATTTCAAATGGTCAAATGTATAGTCCTCTCATAACTGCGGCATTTGAAAACCCCGAACATCTTGCTAGAATATTTGTTCTCCTAAGAATCACTTGATTATTTTTAATTTTAACCTGCGATACGTCGGGTAGCTCTGCTAGTGAATACTATTTTCACACTGCTGTTTGATTTTATTGATTTCGAGAAAAGGAAATCGAATGATCTGATTTAGCTTTCTCGCTGAATATTGAATATTGAAAAGTTATTGAATAAAACATTGTGGTATCGAAATTACGAGATTTCAGTTTGTTCTTTTTATGAAACGCGAAGACGAAGAATTAACTCGAAAAACAAAGAAAACTGATTTTTCTAACGAACATTTTTTAAAGAATATGATCTTAACAGGTTTTCATATAAGCGAGGCATGTATTCAATTTCAAAGAAAAATATCGTAAAATATAACATTAGCACAGTAATGTCCAAAACCACCTGTCCTTCTCCGAAAACGAAAATATTCTTCTTTACCGTGAATCTTAAATACATGGGCGAACATATCTCTCCACAACTTCCTATCTTTTGCATCTCCAAGCAAAGTGTGTCCCCTTACGATCACTAATCCTCTGGGATATGACTTTAAGCTACATCCGTCAGCAAGGATTCTGATCCGAAGGTTTTAAGAGCGTGGAACCACCTCTTAATTGCTGGTGTTCCCAGGTCCACCCTGACCCCGGGATTGTAGCACCTGTTAGATGTTTATAGTAAAAATACCAGCAACAACAGCAATACATTTGATACTCGATAAAAACCCTCTTTACAAAAATACGTCAATAAAACCTAATCTATAAACTGGTTTCTTACAAAGAATACTTATTCTATTCATACGAACCTATCCTAAAAAAATCTTGTCGGCATTAAATAACCCATTGAGGTTGATATGCCATAAAACAAAATAAACTAAACCAATCTAAACCAAGGAATACACATTCTATTGATACGTTTGCAAACAGCGGTTCTTACTTTAACACACAGAATGGATACGCGAAACTGGGGATAGTAATGAACTCTCTAGACGAGGGTTCCCCAAACTGGGCGATATCGCCCACCGGTGGACGATTTCACGTGTTGGGTGGGCGATTTCAACTGTTGCGTGGGCGATGAACAACTGAACAGAAAATGGTTGGCGATTGGAAATTTTGTTGGGCGATATGGGTTTGAGTCACATTCCTAGTTAAGATATACATATATCCCCGGAAACAACGAATATTTTGGTATTTTCTATAGTTGTGAGAACGCGCATTAACCTTCAAATAAGTTCTTCAGTCGAATCATTTTTTCCGGCTAAAGGAAGACTAAGAAGCAAAAAAAAAATATTTGCTTAAAGTTGCTAGTAGTGTATATTCCTTTACATTTTATAATAATGAACAAAAATTTTTAAATTTGTCAACACTTACAACACTAATCTTAGTAATAAAACTAAACTTGTGTTATGGTGAAACACACCTATTCTATAGTTAACAGACTCTCCTACCTAATATAAGTAGGAGTAGTAAGAGAAACGAGGGTCAGTCGATGTCGGACGACCGTCTGAACGGTTGAACTCTCTGCCTTTGGGCGGGTGGAACCCGCAGGAGACTCCGCCCTTCGGCGTAGCCTCCTTCGGGGAGGTAGACCGGCCCTGAACCCGTTTATACGGGTTCAATGGGCATATTTTTGGCCGAGCCCACGTGCTCGGAATGCCCACGTTAAAAAGGCCTTATGCCACATGACACCCTCGTGGGGGGGTGACTGAATATCGTCAGTCGATGTCAGACGACAGTAGTCGACAGTTAGTCGAATACGAAAGTTGTCAGCGACCACAACAAGATTACTCTGCGTAGTACCTATTATATCAAGTTCCTAACGTTTTGTACGTCGAACCTATTTTAGGACCGATTTAGTACAAATACAAGCCTCCACTGCGAAATAACTCAACAACTTGACATAAAATTAAATTATATATATTGTTTTTAATGATCAAGTTTATTTTCGTTTGTTCAGTAGAAGTAGCAGACGAATAAGTCAGTGTTATTTGTTACTTCCCTTTGATATTTTTACTATATCATAAATTCAGTCTACGAACCAGCAACAAACTTAACAAACAATTTTGGTATGCTTTTTATATCGGTAGAAAATTTTTCCATGTGAAAGTGCGTGATGATTCAAAAAAAGTTGGCAAACCCCTGCTTTAGACGCTATATCCTTTTGATATTTTAATTTAGAAATTAAGAACGATAAAACGTTAGCAACAATACTTAACGCTACCTATAATAATAGTTATTACATGTAGCGCAGGAAATTTATAAACAAACTAAATACCGATTCTGAGACTGTCTAATAAAATAGAACAGTTATAAGAATATCCTGCAACGAAAGCCATCAAGAAAAGATTCCTTTCCACCACAGTTCTCAGCTCACGATTTTTTTTTCTGTATAGATTTAGTTGAGAAGTGTCTTTGTTCTTTTTTACTACTGTTCACCCAATAATATTTCTTTTCAATAAAAATAAATTCCTCGACGAAATTGCTACGTATGCGTGTCTCCCATTTACCTGCTCGATTGCAATTAGACGTTAGTCACGAGGCAGAACCCTTTAAACCAGCGTCCCCCAAACTTTTCTTAACCAGCGCCCCCTTTGGGCACAAACCTTTTGTCAAGCACCCCCTCGTCAAATTAAATTTCGAATATTATACAGAATTCGTCTTTCATAGCAAGATAACACTTAGGTATTAGTGCAATATTAATTTTAATATTGTTTTCATTTCTATTATAAATGCCAATGATTAAAATCCTAAAAAATACTTTTATTTGATAGCTTATCGTCAATATTTTCAATGTCATGATTGACTTTGGTGCTTACTGGCTGAGGCTCTTACTCTAGGTTCATTTCATAGCTTATCTCAATGTTTCCTCAATATGATGGTTGACTTTGGTGCTTACTGGCTAAGGCTCTTACTCAAGGTTCCATTCTTCTTGGAAGTAACCGTAGATCTTCTCGTTTTGTAATTTGGAGGCGGTTTCGTTGTTTAGTAAGAAGCTCTGGAACTGCGTTGAATTCAGCCATATAGGAAGTTAGAAAAGCAACGAAGAAAAGTTTGATAGCTTTCCATAGCACTTTTAGAAATTTTCTTTTGTGACCAATATTGAATAATTTTTGAAAATCTGAAAAAAACATTTACATGCCCACCGCCACCTGAGTATGTTCATGTAGTGAATAGCCCCCTAGAAGCAAGCGAGACAGACTGGATTGCATCTGGTGCATAGGAAAATAAGGGTTATGCCTTAACGGCCATCACGTGACATCGGCAAGTTTGTCCCGTGAAAATGGCATTACTCTCCCGTCTAGCAGTTCCAGCGGTATGTGCGGTAACGAAGGTTTTTGTACAGTTTGGGATGTTTCAACCAATCGCAAGTCGTGTGCTGGTTGGTCGAACTGGAGGGGAGTTAACTGAGAATAAAAGCAAAGAACGCTGATTGGTTGGTCGACCTCAGGTGTTGGCCTGATAAAAAGGTGCTGAAGCAGTGAAAAACGGTAGAACGAAAGGCGGATATACGTTGTGACGTGTTCAGAAAGCAATAACGGCCAATTGAACCAGCCGTATCTTGATTTGTACAAGTGACGTCGTAGCAATAGAGACTTATTTAAACTACAGTTCACCGCCTCGCCAAATGAAGTTAAAAAAGAAACTCACAGTGCCCCTTTTCAGCATAACAGAGCGCACAAGGGGGGAGCTATTGCCCACTTTGGGAAACGTTGCTTCAAACATTGGTTTCGTTGCTTAATAACTCTGGGTAAATGGTTCGAAAAATACATCTTTCATTGATTTCTACGTTCATGTACTCTATAAAAAAAAACACAAAAAAAACAAGTAAATGACAACGATAAAACTAATCGGTTACGACTTTTGACTAGTCAGTTATATAATAGGTCATTCAATTCGTTTTTATTTTATAATTGGTAACAAAAAAGAAACAAACATTTCGTTGTTAAAAACGGATCTGAAGCCCTTCAATGACTATTCTATCACATTTGCCATGAGGCCAAAATGCCTACAGGCAGTATATGAAATGATTTATCAAAGGTGTTTAAAATTCTTGAAGTGCTTTAATTCTGACAATCCCATTTAAAAACAGACGCAAATCGAATGTGGAGTGTACTCAGATCCAAAGAAAATTCACGACCCGCGGAACGGTGTGTATTATTACTCGTATTGTAATAAACATCAACTAGCTGAGAGAAGTCTTCGTTGCATGTTTACGTAAGTCAGAATTTCGATTTACGTTTAGTCCTCATCAACACCAGTTAGAAAGTTGCGATAATAAAAACAAGGGAACGAAAAGTCGAAAAATAAATCATATTATCAAATATGGTTTCGTGTAAGAGTTTTTCAAATATTGTTTTAACATTATGTACAATTCTTCATCTGATAACAAATAAATGCATTCTGTTTACACACATTCAGGATGTTGAGTGATACTTTAAACGTACACATGTTTACATTATTATTGCTAATACTCTCCTGGATAGATAAGCAGTTAGAAAATTTATTTGAATCTCTTGTAAGCAGAAGTCACGAAGGATTTTGTGAATCTATTGCTTGTACCTTTTTTTTTTATTAATCTTGCTCAAGGTGCCAATTATTAACAATACTTTTAAAGGGAGACATTTTGTTTCAATTTTAATTTTTCTTTCTTTTTACTTATTTTGTTGTATTCTTTAACAGACATTTTTTTATCTGATGGAACTAGAAGGCATTTTTGTTTTTATTTTAGTCTTTAATCTCTGTGTCTTGTCTATTAACTTTTATATGTCTGTGACTATTATTATTATTATTATTATTAGTAGAAGTAGTAGTAGTAGTAGTAGTAGTAGTAGTAGTAGAGAGTTAAGAGAAGAGTGCGATTTCAGAAAAGAAAAAAGCAGTGTTTGTATGTCTGTCTTATTCAAGTTATATATATTTTTTAAATATTAGTAAATTTTTATATTTTTAAATATGACGTGAAGACAGACATACTGTCGAAATATTGTTTAACATTGTCAATGTTTTTCTATTCTTTTCTTTTCTTAAATCATTGTTCAAAACTGTTGAAAGCTGTTGGAATTTTGTTCATTATTACTTTATTTACTTTGGTTGTTATTATTATTATTATCATTATTATTATTATTATCATTATTATTATTATTATTATTATTATTATTTTCTTTGCTTTCTGGCGTTTACACATTTCTTTCCGGGTCCCACCCAGAGACCTAAGGTTAGAAATGGCATCATGACACTTTTCACTGACAAAAAAATAAAAAATAAAAAAAAAATAAAAATAAAATAAATTAAAATAAAAATTACATAGATAAAGCCATTCGTAAAGTATGGGCTGTACTTTTCAGAACCTTTTTTTTATATCTCCTTGAGGCATGGGCTTCCAGGAATCCCTGCAATTAGTCTACTGCAATCTTTTCCAACCAGTCCTAGGGCTCCAACTACAACAGGGATTGTTGATGTTCCCATATGCCACATTTTCGAGACTTCTATTTCAAGGTCCTTGTATTTTGACAGCTTTTTGAATATCTTCAAAGATACATTGCAGTCAGCAGGGACTGCCATATCTATAAGGAGGCACAGTTTTTGTTTGTGGTCTTTAATAACAATATCTGGGCGGTTGGCGGTTGGCCTTATTTTTTCTTTCAGTTTCCTTCCCGTAGAAGTTGCAGATTTTCCAGTACAGATATTGGCCCACTCTGTCATGTCGGGTTTTATATTCAGTGGGTGCCAACATCGTGCAACCTGATACAAGATGATCAATCGTTTCTGGATATTTATCACAGAATCTGCATTTTGGGCTGACACAATATTTTAGTATATGTGCTTGATAATTCCTAGTTAGCAAGGCATTGATCCTGCGCAGCAAGGATAAAACCTTCAGTTTCCGCTTTCAGCCCTGCACTGCGTAGCCACTGATGGGTACGGGTTTTGTCTACATCAGCTTGTTTGATACGGGCAGAGTATTGGCCATGAAGCGGTTTATCTTGCCATCGCTTCTGTATCTGGTCGGTTGCATTCGTCTTTGCTGTCTTTTTCAAGTATTTTGCAGTTTCAGCCGGTGTATTGTGCTGTAGTTGCATCTTTACGCCCACTTGAAGCTCCATTTTGAAATTGTTGGCTTCTTTCATTACCGAGTAAAGACGCTTACTACTTTCATGTTCCTTGACGCATACCATCATCCAGTCTTCTGTAGTTTCCAAGTATTTTTGGAGGCCAATTGTTGTAGTTTTGTAGGACAGTTCTAGTTGAACTAATCCTCTGCCTCCTTCGGATCTGGGCACATACAGACGATCAACATCAGCTTTGGGATGATGCATGCGATAGCAAGTGAGAAGCTTTCTCGTTTTGGCGTCCATTCGCTTAATTTCAGTTATGGTCCAGTTAAGGACATTAAAGCTGTAATGCACCACTGGGACAGCCAATGTGTTTATAGCTGATATTCTATTTTTTGAGTTTAGTTCAGTATTTAGTATCAGACGTACACGTCTGTAGTACTCTTTTCTTATTTTTTCTTTCATTTGGGGGTGCTGTATGTCATCTCCTTCGCTAATTCCTAGGTACTTATAAGCTTCTTCATGCTCCAATTCCCTAATCTTTGTGACAAAATCTAAATCTATTGAAGGTGTTTCTGTAATTCTACCTTTCTTGAATGTTACTTTTGCACATTTATCTAATCCGAAGTCCATACCTATGTCGTCACTAAAGTATTTTACAATATTGAGGAGGCCTTTCAACTCATTGTCGTCTTTGGCAAAGAGTTTGAGATCATCCATGTATAGTAGGTGATTGAATATTTTCTTATTTATTTTGTAACCATAGCTACTGTTGTTCAGTTCATGTGTAAGAGGGGTTAAGGATAAACAAAACAGAAGGGGTGACAAAGAGTCTCCTTGAAAGATTCCACGTCGGATATTCAGACGGTTGGATATGGCAGTGCCCCCGGTGTGCCTAAGGTATAGTTTTGTGTTCCACATCCCCATGCTGTGCTTAAGAAAGTTTAATACCACAGGGGAGACTTTGTACATTTCCAAAGTCTTAAGGATCCAAGAATGTGGAACACTATCAAAGGCTTTACGATAATCAATCCACGCTGCACTGAGATTTCTGCGTCGTCATTTTATTTATCAGAAGTTGATCTTTGCAGCCATAAGAACCTCTGCTGCATCCCTTCTGTTCCAGCGGGAGAATGCTGTTTGTTTCGAAAAAAGGAATAAGTGCGGTTCGTCAGTACAGACGTGATCAGCTTATACGTTGTGGAAAGACATGTTATCGGTCTATAATTTTTCGGGTCGTCTGTTTCGGTTGTTTTTGGTATGAGGTATGTAATACCTTGAGTAACCCATTCCGGGATTTTATTGGGATTATTTACAAGCGTTGATAATGTTTTTGCAAGTATGCCATGGGTAGATGAGAGATGATACAGCCAGAAATTGGGCAACTTGTCATTTCCTGGGGATTTCCATTTTGGTGATTTCGTTAGTGCTTGCCTAACATCATCTGTGGATATATTTTCCTATTCTTGCAGAGGTGTATCCAGCAGTCGTTCTTTTTCACGCCGTATCCATTCTGCATTTGGGTTACATTCCTTTGGGTTGCTCCAAATATTTTCCCAAAATGTCTGTACATTATCAATCGATGGTGACGTTTCGACATGTATAGGTGTTTTTCCAATTTCCCTGTAAAATTTCTCAAGATCTGTTCGGAATATTTTATTTTGGCGATAGAATCTACAACGTTTCTCGTATCGTCTTGTTCTCTGTGCTTTTAGCTGAAGTTTCTGTTTCAGCATTTCCTTGATCGATGGAATATCAATTAGGGATTTAATGCTATATTTCCGTTTGATCTTTTTGGATTTACGTGTGGAAATATTAGGGTTTCTGGTGAGCTCATCTAATATAGACAGCTCACATCTGATTTGTTTTATTTCTCGTATCAGTTTGGTTTTCCAAGCTGGTTTTCTGTGTCTGTTAATTTTATTTATTGTCTTGACACCAAGCTTCCGAGTCGCTGCTAGAGCTGTTGCGTATATGACGTTGTTAACTTCGGTAATGTTTCCCGCTGGTTTATCTGTTAACAGTGTTTCCAGGGCAGCATTGTATATTTTCACTATGTGCTTGTTGGGATTTGTCATATGGATTTTCGGGAGCTGGTCTCTGTCTGACAATTGTATGAAAGTTACTCTGCTGAGTACTTGGATGACGTCATTTTTCGCTTCGGTGATTTCAGCTTCGTGGTTTTCAAGGAATTCTAAATTAATGTACCTGGAGTCATCTTCAGTGACAATTTCTGGAGAACTAGAGGTTGTGTCTAAGGTAGAATCTTCGGTTTCATTTCCTGGGAGATTATTTCATATTTCATTCGCTTTAGCGTCCACCTCATCCTCTGTCGCATTCTTTATTTCAACATTCGTCTCAAAAGAGTTTGAGTGATGGGTCATAGTATTTTGTCTTATATCTAATTTCATCTTATCAATTTCTGCATTTGAGAGTCTGTTGTTTCGCATGATATCTCTGCGGACATTAGCAAGCATGTTTGGAATGAGGTTAGGTCTTATATCATTTCCCACCATATTTCTCCATATTTGGTATGTTTGATTGGTGGTGTTCTTTGCTGGGTTTTCGAGTGCAGTGAAGAAGGATGTCATAACTTGTCGATACTCTTCGCGGCTCCATTTCGTTCGTTTAATTTTTACTAGTCGATTTGGCATTGAGACACTTGGTCCAAGGTTGGCGATAATCCGGGTTTGGTGACCTAGTGTCTCTTCCCGTGTGGAAGAGTTTGTTCCAGTGACAGACTTTTCGACCTCAGACTGGTTCCTCTCTGAGGGACGCGGCCCTTGTTGTCCCGGTTGACGGCCGATCCGGTATGAGATATTCGTATTCATTGAAATTGGTAGAGATGCGTTTTAACCTTGACCGCCAAGGGGTAATTTTGTTCAGATTACCAGCTTTAGGACGAGACTCGAAGAAGGTCCAAGAGCAAGCCCAGATTTGAGATAGTGGGTTTATTAATATATCAAAGTTAAAAGTTCATAACAGTGTATGGTATTCAGTTGGGTAGACAATACTAAGTTTTAACTTAGTATAAGACCGAGTGACCACTCCAAGGGGGATAATTAGATTTTAGTATATAGACATAAAAAAAAAAAAAAAAAAAATGAAAAGAAAGGTGAATTGCATGGCACAAGTGACTTTCCACAAATGTTCAATTTTCCGTCGCCAACGACAGATACTTATCAAATTTTATGGGGTAGGCTGGACTTATACTACAGATTGGTAGGGGGGAATATCGAAGAATTCATTCAACAAAGGGGTAGGGGCAAGGGAATAAAAGTTATACTTTTCCGGTCATCTCTCAACCTACTTGCCGCTGAAAGATAGGTTTTAAAATTTTCACTCAAAGAGATGATAGACAAAGTGCAGAGCATTGTAGGAAAATTACACCTGTAGCCATGAAAAAAAAAAACAAAAACAAAACAAAACAGAAAACACAGATATAATACAATATGATCCCTGTCAGTGTGGACACATATATATGTACATTCAATATATATATATATATATATATATATATATATATATATAGAGAGAGAGAGAGAGAGAGAGTGAGAGAGAGAGAGATATTAGCAAACATGTACATATACACGCACCGACAGAGATATGGGATGCCTAGGGTAAAAAAAAAAAAATGGACACGGGTGTCCGCTTAATGTCTCGGGTGGGGATTAAAACTTGAAATACAAGTTAAAAAAAAAAAAAAAAAAATTAGAGGAGAGAAAAGGGAACTGAAAAGCAAGGAATTAACTTGAGACATTAGGATTTACA
>OZ010574.1:6703902-6706402 GCA_963932145.1 Acanthosepion lycidas | reverse complement strand
CCTATCTTTCAGCGGCAAGTAGGTTGAGAGATGACCGGAAAAGTATAACTTTTATTCCCTTGCTCCTACCCCTTTGTTGAATGAATTTTTCGATATTCCCCCCTACCAATCTGTAGTATAAGTCCAGCCTACCCCATAAAATTTGATAAGTATCTGTCGTTGGCGACGGAAAATTGAACGTTTGTGGAAAGTCACTTGTGCCATGCAATTCACCTTTCTTTTCAGTAGAGACCCCAGCCCATTCAGACAAAATTTTACACCACGTCCCTCTCCCGGTCCTTCACCCCTTAAAGCACCTCTTAATACCCCTGAAATTCCCCCTCCTATTAGTAAGAGACAAAGAAGTCCCAATCAGGACGCAAATGATAAAAGAAAAAACTTCCCAAACACAATATAATAGTGTAGAAGACATCTGCCGTATCTCCCCTACTCAAGCTGAGAAAGCTACGGATTACGGAAACAGAATTAAAGATTTAAAGTATCTTCTCTCTATTAAGCAGTACGCCGACAAAGACGGGCTTTGAGTGTTATAAGAAGTGGCACGGAAGCGAGCCAATGTTGGGTGATGTTTGACGAGGCAATAGCCTCTTTCAAAGTGACGCCTCCCATAGCAATGAAAAAATATGAATGAAAAATTAAAGAATCTAAAACAATTTTGTGCTGTTTTCGTTCACCCCTCCCTCTATAGAGCACTAAAGTTGACCTTCCCTTGGGATATCGGCGGTCTCTTCCAAGACGGCACCATCAAAACTGAGATGGGTCGATGGGAGAGGCTGTCGGTATCCTTTCCCCGACCATGTTTAACCCAGAAGAGCAACCCTAATCGGTCTGAGAATGTCTCTCTGGTTAGCTAGTTTGAATGCTCGAGGCTTGAGGTCCGAGTCTCGAAGGGCGAGGCTCTGTCGTGACCTTCAGCATCTTTGGGTGGATGTATGCTGTGTGTAAGAGACCCGTTTTCTTCTCACGATCATGACAGCATTCTGTCTAGGGGTTTTTCCTTCTATTCAGCATGTTATGATGGACGCTCGAGGGGTGTCTCTTGGCTGGTGGCCAAGTCCTTGAAGGCTGCGTGTGCTCTTGTCTTCGTAGATCCGGCAGGCAGACTTTGCGTGCTGGATGTTACCATAAAGGATAAGGCTTTTCGTTTCATTGGGGTTTAAGCGCCCAATATCCATTCTGAGCGGCCTGCTTTGTTTCGGCAGATCGAGCCATTCTTGGCGTCATCTCGTCGGGTAGTTTTAGCGGGGTATTGGAATGCCGTCTTTGACCCCGATATAGATCATATAGGGTCAAAATTGGGTACTAACAACCCAGACGTGAAACCATTTCGGGACTTTATCGACAAGTTTGATCTTGTCGATAAATACCGAAATGAACACCCTCGGGAGGTAGTGTGGACTTGGACTAATATTGGCAGATCGGGTACTCAGGTGCTTTCTAGCTACCTGGACCGAGTCTTAGTCAGAAGAGTCGATGTAGGGCTCTTAGGGTGTCCAAGTTTCCATTATATAGTTTATTCGGATCATAGGCTAGTCCGGGTCCGGGTAAACTTAGATAAGCCTAAGGTTAAGATGGCTGGTTACTGGAAATTGAACTGCTCATTATTTGGGGAGCAAGATTTCCGGGGCCCGGCTGCTACTAATGATACAAAGGGAGCTGACGGAGACAATGGTGGGAAATGGCTGGTGGGATAATCTTAAATCCAAAATTAGAACGTTTGCTGCTGATTATAGTCATCGGCTCAATCTAGATAGATTAGCGGCGCAAACGGCTTGTGAGAAAAAAGTGATCGGCCGGTTAAATACCGTGATTGTGGGGACGTAGCCTTAGCTAAGGCAGAGTTGGCCTCCTTGCTTATCAAGAAGTACCGAGCTCTGGTATTTACGGCTAGGTTAAAAAGAATGTCTCCTGAGGCTGCGAATATGGCCGCTGGATTGCGTGCAGAGGAGGTTAGGAATGCAACTCGGCGACATATCGCATGCGTCACCTTGCCGGATAAGCGGACCGTGATCACAAGCGAGGGTATATGTGAGGCATTTAGTAAGTACTTTCAGAAACTTTTCACCAGGGAACCCGGTCTGAGCCCTGCTCAGTTCGACACCTATTTAGCTGCCTTTCCCTGCCTTGAGGCAGCTGAAGCATCTAGGTGCGAGGATCCCATTACAGAGGCAGAAATCTGGGATGCTCTGAAACATGTTGGCTTGAACAAATCTCCTGGATTAGATTGTCTTCCATACGAAGTGTACTTGAAGTAGTCGCCCGTTTTTGTTCCCTTGCTGGCGCTGATTTTCGGCAACTGGATGAAGCAGGGGTCTATACCCCAACGCTTCACCAGGAGCGTAATCAAATTCTTACGTAAGGATAAAGACGTGGGAATGGTTTAGGTAATTTTCGCCCTTTAACTATGTTAAACACAGAGTTAAAGATTTTGGCTACGGTCTTAGCGAACCGCTTGCAGGCTGTACTCTCTAGTCTGATTGGTTCCGAACAGACTTGTGCT
>OZ010574.1:6633902-6698902 GCA_963932145.1 Acanthosepion lycidas | reverse complement strand
CAAAAGTGTTGTGAGTTCAATACCTGCCTACTGCCGTGGTGAACAAAAACTTAGAGAGTTGAGTCAAGGGTAAGAGGCATCTACACGTTGGACGAAATAAAGGGTTCAGACGGAAGTGGTATGGCATGTGGAACTAGAACAATCTACCCCAATGGACGAAATAAAGGATTCAGTTAGAAATTCCAATCACCTGACGGTCGGAGCGTACAAGGATCAAAACGTCGTGAATATGACAAAGATGAGGACAATAGTCCTAACAATGTAAATAATTACATTATCTCATCTCAGAAATATATACAGATATAGAAGCATTATCAATTATTATTCATTTTAACTGTATTGTGGAACCAATGATGTCCTTGATGGTCTGAGAACCATCTGGAAGTCCTCCCTTTCTGACGTCTTTAAGGCCACGGTAGAATCTGTTTTGATTTACGTCTCAACAACATAGACACTGACGAAACCAAGAAGCATCACTTGATAGAACATACACAAAGATATTACGAATTGCATTAAACATCAGCTAGAAGAAACACCCAACAAAGAAACGCCTGTATGGACACTTTCCTCCTATCTCAGTTTCGCTAAGAGAGAAAAAGATTCGGCTGGCTGGTCACTCCTGGAAAATTAAGTCAGAACTTGTGAGTTACACCTTCCTATGGAATCCAAATCGGTTGGAAGACCTAATCACACCTAAATTGACCAACTTGTAGATGACTCTGGATGACAGAGATGGTTGGAAGAAAAGAGTCAGAAGAATCCGAGAATTCTGGATCTGATGTTGATGATGTGGAACCAATTACCAAAATAATGCTTGCCCAATCACTACCATCATCATCTGTTCAAGGCTCGAGATTACCATTATCTTCCCCACATATCTCCATTAAATATATCTTTTACTCAGTAACACTCTACCTCGAGTGGCTTTTGGTCCTTCTACAGAGTAAACATTAATCACTATTTACATTATTCGGACTATTGTTCTTATCTTTTTCGCCATATTTATTACAACGTTTCGGCCGTTGTACATTGTACGCTCCAGCAGGTTATTGGAATGTCAACCTAAACCCATTATTTCGCTCATGGGGTAGACTGTTCTAGTTCCACATGCCATGTCTAATGGATGTAAGTTATCAGTTATCTCCTGTTAATTTACTCTTCAAGTTCTCCACTGCCTTAAGCGGGTATTGAACTCACACTCTTTGGGTCCTGTCACTGGATCTAACCAACGCCTTTATTCACTGTGTCATGTGTCCTTGAGGACCCAAAGTGTGTGTGTTCAATACCCGGTTAAGGCAGTGGAGAACTTGGAGAGGGGAATTAGCAGGAGATAACTGACATCCATTAAACATGGCACGTGGAACTAGAACAGTCTACCCCAGTGAGCGAAATAAAGGGTCCAGTTCGACATTCCAACCACCTGAAGAAGGCCGGGGCGTACTAGGTCTGTCCTGCTATTTACCCATAGTTGGGGGAGAAGAAAAGGATTTCCCAAATGGTAATTATTAGCACGTAAGTGAATTTAATGGATTCGACTGGAATTCGAACTCGGCTCTCCGATTCCTCAATCCGAACCGCTATCCATTACTCCACCGTCTGATTTTCATGAATAAATGATTTTTTCATCATATTTCTCTTGCTTTGGTCTCGTATTTTTTCGAATTTCTTAGATGAATAATTTCAATTGTTATTCTATTACCTGAAATAGGCGTTGTGGTTTTATTGGATGTCGGCTCGGAATGAAAAGACGGAGAGCCGAGTTCTAATTCCAGTTGGGTTCGTTACAACCACTTACGTGCAAATACATTTGAAAAAGCTAAGAAGCCATCTCTCCCACATACATGGGTTGAATAGCAGGACAAACTGGGTCCTATAGCCTTGGCTGGCAACTAGTCTGCCGCAGAAAGAAACGCAAACCTACTGTGGGAAAATCTTCTGCCTAGGCAGTCATGAATCGAAAGTGACATGATCGACCAAGCGTGTAGCACGTGATGCCACTTAACTGACTGAGTCTTAGGTTGTCTGGATTTATTAAATGAAGCATTGTTAATCTCTGAAATGACAGCAGCCCAAGAGACGTAGGCAAACTTTCTGAAGACTGAAGCGGTTGAATCTCATTCTTTATTTACCAGAGTCGTTCATTTTAGCGACAATGTGAGCGTTACTATAACAGAAAGAACATTAAGTTAAAATAAAAGTATTTTTAGTTTTTTGTTTGCATGATTAGTATTTGGTAAATTTTGTTTTATTTGCGACAAAATTTATTGGACAAAATATTTGTTTCTTGTTTTCTTATCTTCGTCTATCAATCTCACCTGGTCTTTCCAACCGAGGATCATTTTACAAAGAAGCATCTTCAGATCATAACTGCGCAAACAACTTTTGATATGTTCGACCATAAGAATCACATATTCTAGACGCTGCACAAAAGCGTATTTTTAATAAAAATAAAATATAATTCCATTTTCCTTGTTTTCCCAGCATCATTCTCATATATATATATATATATATATATATATATATATATATATATATATATATTCTGTATTTTTGAAAAATCGGTATCACTCAATCCATGTAAGGCAGTAAAACCACTAAAGCACAAGATGTTAAATGTTGTGGAAGAATTAACATTAATAATGAGCAAGAAGATGAAAGAATAATTAGGGGGACAATGAGTTTTGACTTCAATGTTCACATGTGCCTGTGTTATATATATATATATATATATATATATATATATATATATATATATATATATATATATATATATTACATGAATCATTCATACAAAAAACAGATTAGTGAAGTTAATGATATAAATGGCGAGAATACATCTTCGCAAACAAATTTATTAAAATTACATTAATCCACGAACATCTAGATGAATGTTATGATCCCTGTTTTTAATAAATTCAACTTGTATAAGGTCTTTTTTTTTGCTAGTACTTTCATCTGTTCATACAGACATCATTATGTTGCAGTTTTGGGGGTATGTATGTACTAGAGAGCCAGTCAAAATGAGTCATTTTATAGTTCAGAAATAGAAGGGTTAACCAATCAGAAAGTTCAAAAAATTCAATGCGACGTGTATAAAGGCAGCCATTTTGTTTCTTCTCCCAAATTATCCTCACTGCCAACCTGATATCAAAGACTTAAAGAATTGTTCAACAACCGCTACTTTCTCTGAATCTTCACTGCCAAACTCTGATATTGAAGAGATTACGGACTTCACTGGATTCCATATTCAGAGACTACGGCAAACATGGTCAACACATCAGGCATGGGAATTGATTTGTTTTCTTGTTTTTGTTTTTTTAAATACATCCAGGTAATAACTGGACACGAAAGATTAGATATGAATCTAAATATGTTTTTTAGAAATGTGTTATTGTTAACTGTAAGAAATTCCGAAGTGTGTTGTCGCAACGCTAAGGTTGAATTTTTTTAAAATTTAAAAGACAGTGCGTTTTTTTTACTAATATTGTAATCACAGCTATTATTCCAGAAGTTGCACGTCGGATCAGTTCTTTTTAAATCAAATAAGTGTGAACCACTTATTTGATTTTAATTTATTTCAATTTCAAGTTCAATTTATATTACATGAATCATTCATACAAAAAACAGATTTCTAAAAAACATATTTCGATTCACATCTAATCTTTTGTGTACCGTTATTACCTGGATGGATTTTTAAAAAAATCAAATCAATTTCCATGGCTGAATAAATAAATATGTAATTTTAATAAATTTGTTTGCGAGATGTATTCTCGCCATTTATATCATTAACTTCACTAATCTGTTTTTTGTATGAATGATTCATGTAATATAAATTGAAATGCACCACATATTTGATATATATATATATATACATATATATATATATATATATATATATATATATATATATATATATATATATATATGTATATATATATATTGGATTGGTGTATACGGAATGAATTCCAATAACCAAAAAATAGTATTCTTAAAAGAGTGCTCAATACAGAGTAGAGCAAATATAATTATTTATTAGAAAATTATAAAATAAACATGTTATAAAATCACTACAAAAATAGCCATTTTGTTTCAACACTTCTGGTGTCTTATCAAGGGATGATGTTGAATGCAAAAATCAGGTCTGACCATTGCGTCTAGCATGAAACAGCCTGTCGCCTCTGAGTGTTGACTTCAATGTTCACTTTTATATTTACATTTACATACGCTCTAACTCTGATATTGAGAACTTTATCCCATAAATATAGCACACGCTAAAACTATAATTCTTCATATATATATATATATATATATATATATATATATATATATATATATGATCATTCTTATTAGATTTTATATTGTCACAGTGTAGACAAAGGTGATGGAGAGAAAAATAAAAATAAAAAATACAGATGATTTCGGCTAGATTGAAAAAATAAAAAAATAAAAATATTCTATAAAAATTTTTGAAACTACCAGCGTCTCTCGTTTTGTGCGCATGTGTAGACGTGGCAACGTCAACAAAGCCCAGTCTGTTGAAATCCGACCGGATGAAACGTGTCACAAAAAATCATCTGTCCAGTTTGTCATAATTTTCTAAATATTGTTTGTTGATATATGAAATTATACAAAATTACATATCCTTATATCATATAGATATCTCAAAAATTCAGATATAATTAAATATATATCTGTAAAAATACGACATGAATAACATAAACAGAAGTAAAAATGCCGTTAATTTTTCAGTTTTTAAATTTAAGAACTCGTATAAATATACTTCAGGTTTAGAGAAAGTCAAGGTAAACTATGGAGGATGCTGAGTTATTTAACTTCTAATAAACGACAAGGAGTAGATTTTAATTTTTATAACATATTGGCTTGAGAAAAATTCTGAATAACTAACGATAGTTTTACTTCTTTTTATAAATACTTTTTGCAAAATCAAATCCTTACATTTGCCTTGGTAAAGTCCATCAGAGGACGAAACGTGTTGGTTAAGATAAATTTTCTTTGTGTCTTTATTCAAAGCCACCATGCCACACACATTGTGGCGAACCACCCTCATTCCCCCACCCCCGGTAAGATGTAAGTTCCACTCATGCAACTTCTTCCAATGAACCTCTGCTTTGTGGACCTGACACCCAAGAGTCGGGTTCCTCGATCACTACAAGCTTAACCTGCTCCAGTCGAGAATAAACCGTTACGTTTCACAGGTATCCACATAAGTTGTGCCTCTTACTCTGTAACACTCTACCTTGAGTGGCCCTCTGTTTTTTTACAGGATGAACCCCACTATAAAAATATGCTCTATTGATCAATTTAACCGATAAATATAGTATACCTTACGCTGTGGATTCCGGGATAAAATCCGGTTTCAAATGAAGCTCGCAACTGTGACTCCTACAAGGCGGTTACCTCACACTCTTACTCCCTCGCTGTCTTACTGTATCACTGTCACCCTTCCGGGTATTCACCGAGAGCAGTACAAGTACACACTGGGCGAGTCCACTTGTATATAAAGAGGTGGACCCCTAACACCCCCTTCTCAGATCCCTTTTGGGGGGAGTTAGTATTTTTTTCTCTTATGGTCGATAATCAGAGGTTCGCTACATTTTCTCTTCCTGTTTGACCTTCTAATTTCTGTGTCTTCCTGTGGTCTTTGGATCTCAAAAGCTTCGAAGATTGCATCCATTGAATCGTCGTTTTCTGCGGGTGACGAGCTTGGCTCCTCAACCCGTCTTTTTTGTAATTGGTCGTTATGTCTTCTATGTGAAAACTTCTCGCCTTGTACTGTGTACATTAAATTTCCTAATCTGTTAATTATTGTGCCAGACTCCCAGTAAGCCATATTGTTTCTAAACTTCCTAAAGTAAACTTGTTCTCCTGGTTTAAATAATCTCTTGGGCACAATAGGTGTATACTGGTTTTTGTTCTTGTTTGGCACTAATTTGTCAAACATAGACCTTATTCTCCGAGCAAACATCAATTCCGCTGGTGAAAGACCCGATGGGGTGTTCACGTTAGGTGTTATTCTGTACATTTGGAGGAACAGTTGTATCGCTTTTATCGTCGGTACATCCTCGGCTTTTTTTTAACGCTCTTTTTAGTGTGTCAGCGAATCTTTCAGCTTGTCCGTTCGACCTCGCGGGGTACGGAGCTATCTTGATATGCTTTACTTGATATGTCTCACAAAATCCTTTGAAGTCACTGGAGGTAAATTGTGTGCCGTTATCGCTTACCAAAGAATCCGCGACGCCAAATCTCGTGAATAGTTCGTGTAAACAGGTTATGGCATTTTCTGTCGTCGGGTGTTTAAATCTGGCAACCTCTGGCCATTTACTGAAACTATCTACTGTTATTAAATAGTAGTAACCTTCAATGGGCCCTGCTTAATCCACGTGGATTCTGGACCACGGTCTGTCGACTTTAGGTCATGGCTTTTGTATAGAGTGTGGTGCTTTCGTTGCAGTAGCACAACCTTTGCAACTTTCCACCATTTGCGTAATATCATCGTCCATGTTCGGCCAGTAGACAAAACTTCTCATAAGTGATTTTATCTGTTTTTTTCCGGGATGTCATAAGTGAAAATCTTTCAAGATCCGTCTTCGTAGCGACTTCGGTATTACTACTCTCTCGTTATACAATAATATGTTGTCACAGATTGAGAAACTGTCTGCTAAATTCCTCACCTTCTCTTCTATGTTTTTCTTGGTATTCTGAATAAACTCGTTTCTTTCTGCTTCTCGTCTTATCTCTAGCAGCGTTACAGGTCGTTCCTTTATTGTATTGCATAGTACCTTACTGATTTCATCTTCAGCTTGTAATACTGCAATAACTGAATCTTCTAACGGTTCGTTTTTCGCAGGTATTATTCGCGATAGTCCGTCAGCGTGTCCTATTTTCTTTTATGGTAATAACTAAAGTTTGAAATTGTAGTTTAGTAACACAGTTCCCCATCTTAAAAGTCTGTTCGCTGTATAGACTGGTAGACTTTTTTTTAACCGAAAATCGTAAGAAGTGGTTGGTGGTCTGTTTGGAGCGTGAAGTCTCTCGCATAAATATATCTGTGAAAAAGAGTTACTGCAAAAATTATACCCAATGCCTCCTTTTTGATCTGTGAATAGTTTCTCTCTGCCGGTAATAATGATCTAGATGCGTGTGCAACGGGTTTGTTTGTACCGTTCCGCATCTTGTGTAGAATACACGCACCTACCCCATGTGAGCTCGCGTCACTTGCAATGATGATTTCGAGTTCGGGATCGAAATGTGCCAATGCTAACTCCGAAGTTAATTTTTGTATTATTTCCTTAAATGCTTTTTTACAGTCCTCTGTCCAATTCTATTTATTCTTCTTTTTTTAGTAACTCATTT
The DNA here is from genome assembly GCA_963932145.1 of Acanthosepion lycidas. Taxonomy (NCBI): domain Eukaryota; kingdom Metazoa; phylum Mollusca; class Cephalopoda; order Sepiida; family Sepiidae; genus Acanthosepion; species Acanthosepion lycidas. The sequence continues at coordinate 6,691,528 of OZ010574.1, read as the reverse complement.
AGTGGAGCCCTCAGTTTATGCATATTATCAATAAATTCGCCATAGTAGTTAGCTAGGCCCAGGAAACTTTGTAGTTCTGCAACATTTTTTGGTTCAGGCATATTTTTAATTGCCGATGCTCTCTCTGGGTCCGGTTTCCTGCCATTTTCATTTATTATCTGACCTAAGTATTTTATTTCATTTAGGAAAAAATCACCCTTTTCTCCTTTTACTTTCAACCCAAAGTCACGAAGTCTTCTGAAAACTTCCTTTATGTGTGATGTGTGCTCTTCAACGTTGTCGCTCTTAATTAGAATATCATCCAGATAAGCGGTCGCGAAATTCTGGCCCGGGGGCATTGTGTCCATCGTTTGCTGAAAAATTGCTGGTGCAACTTTTACTCCGAATGGTAGTCTGTTGAATTTGTACAACCCTTTGTGCGTATTAATGCAAAGGATTTTCGTACTCTCTTCTTGTACTGGGATTTGTAGATAAGCCTCACTTAGATCTATTTTTGAAAATATCTTACCGCGGTTGAGCTTTGTAAAATTTTCCTCTGGGCTCAGTAGTGGGTAACGATGGTCTTTTATAGCCTTGTTAAGCCCCGTCGAAAAATCTGCGCATACGCTGATTTCTCCTGATTTCTTTTTTACATAAACCAACGGCGCCGCCCACTCACTAATCTCTATTTTTGAAAGAATCCCAGTTTGTTCAAGTCTCTCCAATTCTTAGTCGATTTTTTATATAGTAGCGAACGGTTTCGTTTCGCTTCTTTTTAAAAATTGGTTTGGCGTTTCCTTTAATTCGATTCTGGCCTTAAATTTGTTGCATCGTCCCAACCCGCTCGAAAATACCCCAGGAAATTGGTTATATAATTCTTCCTTTAACTTTATAGCATCTGCTGGTTCAACCTCTAACTTTTTGCAAAAAGAGCTGATAGGTAGATCCCAACCGTTGAACTTTTGCATCCCATCGATACCTACTTGATTTTCAGTATCTTTCATGACGTATATCTTAAGTTTTGTTTTGTTTTGCCGTGAAATTTAACATTCACGATTATTTCTCCCTCGAACTTTATTCACTTGCCTGTAACCGACTTGGCAATTTTTGTGTATATAACATGGTTGGTCTGTTAAGTTTTCTCCATGTCTGTAGGTTGATTATCGTGGGTTGGAACCCGAATCCAGTTGCAATTTTATCTTTTTGTTTAAAATTTCAAGATCTACATATTTCCTTATGTTGGTGTTGTCTTCGTCATGCATCCTAGTAGCTCTTATTCTACTAGTATATTTTCTGTTCCTACATCGAGATGCCTTGTGGCCCATTTTTCCACATTCAAGACAGTTTTTTATCTAAAACGGCAATCCATGTTCCAATGTAGTCATCTACATCGATAACATGCTGATGGTGGGGGGGGCTTATATTTGCTTCGCTTTTCGTCATAATTTGTCCTGTATGTTGTACTTTTTCTCTTATTATAGAATTTTTGTTTTCTTTCCGGGGAGGGTGAATAACGTAAACTTTTGTTTAACTTGCGTATTCTGAGATACAACTGACTCCTCAATGTCCTTCGCGTCTTTCCTCATACTTAGGCATCTCTGGCAATCTTTCGATAATTGTTATAGTGTTAGTCCAGGTTCATTTTGTAATTTTGAAAGCATTCTTTTGCGCATTTCACTATCTTTTGTCAAAACTAACCCTTGAACAAAGATGAGACACTTGAAATTGTCTGGGGTTAATTCCGCTAATTTGAAGTCGTCGCAATGTTTATTTACGATTGCGGCAAAGGTGGAATAATCCTCATTATCGCCCTTTACCAGGTTAAGGCATTTCCACCTCCTGTGGAAGAGTGATGTTTTCGGGCTGAAGAGTTCTTTAAGACATGTCACTGCTTCGTCAAATGTTAATTCGTTCGTCTTTTTTGGCAAGATATAATCCACAAACTTTATATATTATTCAGTTCCTAATTTTCTAAGCAATAGACGTAGCTTTTTTGCTTCTGTCCAGTTTTGACAGTCGATGTTAAAGATGTCATCATGTCTTCTGAAGTAATCTCCAAAATTCTTATCCTCATCTAGAGAATATTTGAAAATCTCTATGGTATTCCACATTGCGTCTTGCGAAAAAGTTGCCTCTTTTTCAATATCTAATTGCTTGTTACGCGCTACTTTCAATATTAGTTCCTGGAGCTCTATTTGTCTTTCTTGGTTTTCCTTCTGAGTTTGTAGTAATTCCTTTTGCCATTTTCTTCCATTTTTTTCTTGTAGTTGTTTATTGTTGATCATTTTGGTATTTTACCATTTCTACCAAAATATTTTTAAAATCTTCCATGATAACTCAATTTTACGTATTTCTAATCCTCTTAACTCTTTGTCGTCAATTTGTTGTGGACGAGGGGAGGATTTTTCTGTTTCTTCTTCTCGTATGAGTTCGAATTGCTCGTCGCCAATTTGTTGTGGATTCCGGGATGAAATCTGGTTTCAAATGAAAGACAAACGCAGCAATGAAATATAGCAAAATAAATGTATTGACGTAATAATACAATTGGTAATACGGTTAGTAGATCCAGAAATGCGGTTAGTAGCAATAATAATATATATACAGTCTTGGAAATTCAGTATCGAAGTATGACTTCCTTCTGAGTCTACGTGCTCGCAACTGTGACTCCTACAAAGCAGTTACCTCACACTCTTACTCTCTCACTGTCTTACTGTATCACTTTCACCTTTCCGGGTATTCACCGGCAGCAGTACAAGTACACACTGGGCGAGTCCACTTGTATAAAAAGGGGTGGACCCCTTAACACCTTTAAACTATATTTGTATCAGATATCCACTTTTATGCCCTCAGTATTTACACGAATAGGGGAAATACATTGAAAAAAGACTCTCCAATACTCTTTTTCATATTCAATGCGAAGCAAAAAGAATTCCAATTTAGAAAGCGACTCCGCTTGACAAACCTAACGAATCAAAACATATATATCTATCATAACAACAATTGAAAAGAATTTATATAAAATCAACATAAATTTTGCCATAATCACATCTAAAAAAAGATTTAACCTATACAAAACAAAACAATAAGCCAAAGCTTGAACGAGGAATATATTCTATCACCTGTAAGGATTGCCAAAAAGAATATGTTGGAGAAACCTCAAGAAATTATATGAACACTAAAGTGACATTTTGAAAAACAGCACATTAACTGCATTAGTTGCTCACCTTAACAAGACTGACCACAGTTTTGACATAAAAATTTCTTCTCTAAATAAAAAAGAAAACAATTCACTAAGATGAAAATGTTTTTAAAAAAAGCTTTAATCACTAGTTCAAGAGTAAATTTCCGTCCAGGTTGATAAAACCTTTCATGGCAGATCTTCTGTTATCACAGTCTGGGATATTTAATGACAAAGATGGCGATTCTGTCTATCGTGTTTTTTTTAATCATTATTAAGTTGCAAAATAAACTTTATCCAATAATGTGGCAACCAGAAGGAATTGCATGTCTCTGAAGTATTGAATGATACTCCTCCTTTTGCATAATGCATTTAATTTGAACAAAATCTTCAGCAATCTCCTCCACCAAAACATTTTCAAACCATTACAGCACCAACACTGTGCGTAATATTTGGCACAAAGACATCTTCACTCATTTTGTCGTAAGGAGTTCGACTGACAAGAAATCTTCATTTACTTCCAAAAAGTCCACATTTCGACTCAATAATCCACAGTCCATTTTTTCCAATCTTCTAAAGTCTCGTCCTTGTGCTGTCGTGACAATTTTACTCTTTTCAACTTATTTTCCTTTTTTTAATAGAGATTTCTGAACTAATACACATCCTTTAAGCCCAATAGAAAGAAGTCTTCTCTTCAATGATAGACATTCTTTAAGTCCAACAGAAATAAGTCTCCACTTAAATGATAGACATCCTTTAAGCCCAACAAAAAGACGTCTCTACTTAAATGATACACATATTTTAAGCCCAATAGACAGAAGTCTCCTCTGAACTGGTACACATCCTTTAAGCTCAAAAGAAAGAAGACTTCTCTTAACTGACACACATCCTTTGGGCCCAACAGACAGAAGTCTTCACTTAAATGATACACATCCTTTAAGCCCAACAGAAAGAAGTCTTCTCTCAACTAATACATATCCTTTAAGACCAGCAAATCTTCTCTTAACAATCATGACATGTATATTGACATGTATTGTTCTCTTCCTTTTTGCTAGACACAATGAAGTGTTTATCCTTCACAACAGATGTTAATCTGGGCCTTTCAGATAATTTTCTGTCAAAAATGGCGGCGGTTTCTGAATGTCGTTGCAGGTAAAATAATGCATCACTTTTTTTATGATACCTGTAATGTTCTAGTAATCTGACGTTCTCAATACAATTCTATCGAAAGAATTTTCACTTGGCCTCTTTTTTTCAATACTTATCTCTTTAGTTCTTGACATTGTAAAGGTTTTCTGAAGATTGATTTCAACCACTCCTTAATCTTGATAGAACTGAACCTCCACCAAAGCTGTACAGATGAAATGTTTAGAAATTTCTGCTCTACACTTTAGAAAAGGTATCAGGTTGGAACAAAATTTCCAAAGGTTATGCAAATCAATTTATAATATTTTATATATCTTGTAGAAAAATTTGTTTGAATTTTATATAAGGGTTTGCGTTTATACACAATAGATGAATTTATTTATCCTAAAATGCAAAATTAGCCCTTTTTATTAACAATTCAGGGTGGTCCCACACGTTTGATCGGCAGTGTATATGCAAACACACACATATATGTGTGTGTATGTGTATGTATGTATATATATATAATCGAAGACAGGCAGAATACATAAACCTAATTGTGACTTAGTACATTTATATAGCGATAAATATTTGTTAGTAATTACTGAATTTGTGTTAATATGCAATAAATTTAGTCAAAATTTAATCTCCTACATAATTCATGTCTGCAGATATGAAATGTATTAATAATATGTCTGATGTTCACCGAAAATCAAAAATATGAAATAATTAAATGAAAATAAATTGAATTTATAATTAATTAATTTAAAAATCAACAAATATATATTCGATAACTTAAAACAAATTATCTGATACTTATCACTTTGCAATAATAATGAAATTATATAACAGTAGCTAAATCAAAAATTTAAAAGTCTTAGTATATTTTGACATATTTTATATTGATAGTTTTTTGAAGATCTTCAATAAGAAAATACATTCTGTTTTTGTGGTCTGTGATCACGATTTCTGGCGATTAGCAATGATTGTTTTAACAGTGTGTGTTGTAAATTCCCATAAAATTGATACAGCACCTATCTCCTTAACCCGATCTCTGTGGTGTTCACACTAATTTCTTGCAGTTTCTTTTCTGTAAAGTTTGCAGATTTCCAATGCTGATATTGGCTTTCTCTGTTATGCCGGGTTTCATATTCAGTGGATGCCAAGACAGTGGCACCTGATACAAGATGATAAATTGTTTCTGGATATTTATCAAAGAATCTGCATTTTCGCCTGACACAATTTTTCAGTATGTGTGGTTGGAAATTTCTGGTTAGCAAGCATTCATCCTGTGCAGTAAGAACAAAACCTTCGGTTTCAGCTTTTTTTAGTTCACTACGTAAACACTGATGGATAAGGGGTTAGTACGGGAAGGGTATTGACCACAAAGTGACTTACCTTGCTACTGTTTCTGCATTTGGTATATTGCCTTTGCTTTTGCATTATTTTTAAGTTCTTTGCCACTGCTCGAGGTGCATTAATGTTTTGTTACACTTCTTCACTCACTTGAAATTCACTTTTCAATTTGTTGGCTTTCTTTATTACCGAATTATTATTATTATTATTATTATTATTATTATTATTACTATTATTATTATTATTATTATTATTTCCTTTGATTTCTGATGTGTACGCATTTGTTACCGGGTTCCGCCCAGGGACCTAAGGTTAGAAATGGCATCATGATATTTCCACTCGATAAAAAAAACAAACATATTTTACATAGAAAAAGCCGTTCGTAAGTTGTGGGCTGTACTCGTGAGAACAATTTTTTGCATTTCTTTAAGGCATGGTCTTCCAGAAATCCCTTCAATTAGCCTACTGCAATCTTTTCCAGCCAGTCCTAGGGCTCCAACTATAACAGGTATAGTTGAACTTTCCCATGTGCCACATTTTTGAGATTTCGATTTCAAGGTCCTTGTATTTCGATAGCTTTTTGAAGAACTTCAAAGATACATTGCAGTCTGCAGGGACTGCCATATCAATAAGGAGGCACTTTTTTGTTTGTTTGCGGTCTCTAATAACAATGTCTGGGCGGTTAGCTTTGATTATTATTATTATAGTCTGAGCCTTCATTCCCAACATCCTGTTAATCTCATTCTCTAGGTCCTTGTATTAGGTTGGTGCAAAAATAATGACGTAATAATGTCGTTTTTTGACGTATTTTTAACGTCAAAAAACGACATTATTAAGTCATTATTTTTGCACCAACCTAATATTTGGACAATTTCTCGATATTTTTCATGGAGGTGTTTTTCTTAAATGCTATTGCTATGTCAATAAGCATACACTTCCTACATTTCTTGTCTTTTATGATAATATCAGGTTTATTGGATTTTATTTCCCTGGAAGTGCTTCTATTATTATTATTATTATTATTATTATTATTATTATTATTATTATTATTAAGGTAGGGTAGACACGGTTCTATAGCCTTGGGTGGTAACCGGTCTAGGAAAAGGAAAAATTCTGAATTCAATACTTCTAACCTATGAATAAAGAGCAGAGTAGTCCAGGCTCTGTAGCCATGGTTGGCAACCAGTCTAAGAGGAGGACTCAATTGAAATCCGGAACTGGAGATCCTAAGCCAGTCCGATGTCATGTTTAATTTCGCTCAGGCAATTCCTGCGACGACACCGGTACCCAGCTCCATTGGCCATTGCCTTTCTCTTGGACAACATCAGTGGTGTGCGGAAGGGAGACATTTTGTGCGGAAATCCATGCTCTCACGAGACCAATAGATGCTATACCACTAATATTAGTAGTAGTAGTAGTAGTGTATAGGTATATATGTATTAGGTATTTCTCTGTGCACTACTGGTATTATGTAACTCAGTATGACATGTCCGGGTTATCGGTAACTACGCCGATTTACCCTACCAGGCTTTTAACAAGATCAAAAACTAAACTTCTCAAAGGGTAGATGAATCCTTCTACGGATCGAGAGGCATCTATCATGGTGTAGAAACATCGGGATTGGTGGAAGACCACTGTTAATGCTAGACTTATTATCCATCAATAAAGCATGCACCTTGCAAAAGCAAAACATCCTTTGTTGACCGCAGTTCTTTTTGGGAGCAAGATGTTCTTGCTAGGGGAGTGAGCCTGACCAAGTATAATGAGAAAAATATTTATTTTTAGGTATGCTATATTTATGAGTTAAAGGACACAATATCAGATATTAAGCGTATGCAAATATTAAAGTGGACACTGAGTTCAACACCAACCGGCCACAGTCTGTCGCATGCTTGAACCTAAATTTAGGCCCTCCTTAAATATAGTGTCCAAGCATGAAACAGACGATAGGCACTTGGTGTTGAGCACAATGTCCACACACACACACACACATGTATATACACATATATATATATATATATATATATATATGTACATATACGTATATATATATATATATATATATATATATATATATATATATATATATATATATATATATAATATGAAAGGCTCAAATACTAATATTCCATGGTTATAATTTATTGCATTAGAATCGTAATCACGATCCAAATCATCGGCCCTACAAACTATCCTCTTGTAAATATATATATATATATATATATATATATATATATATATATATATATATATATATAATGACCACTGATATTATTAATATATATATATATATATATATATATAATTATATCTGAAGAAATATAGTTTTAAGGTGTGCTATATTTATGGGATAAAGTGCTCAATATCAGAAATAGAGCGTATGTAAATATAAATATAAAAGTGAACATTGAAGTTATCACTCAGAAGCGACAGGCTGTTTCATGCTAGACGCAATCGAAGTTTCGCGGCCTGACGAATATATATATATATATATATATATATATATATATATTCGACTGGAATCCTATTCTCATTAAAACTTCCTTGTTTCTCACATGCTCTGTCCATATTATTCTCCGTATTTGTCTTCTCTGTTACTTTAAGTTTCTTCTCTGTCTCTGAAACATAAAATTCTCTGACATCCGTCCGTCCGTCACACCCTCTAAAATATCCATACATTGACTGATCGAAACCAAATTTTACAGAGAATGCAAACAGGTATGGGGGAGCAAAGTACACTTGGTTTTACTAGGGTGCATAGCTTAGTAAATATATTTTCATTAATTTTTTGGGAAAGATTACGTTTTATTATTTAACATACAAAATACTCTCACTAGTTTAAAAACCATTTAATGATTAAAATTAAAAATACTTATTTAATAAAAATGCAATATGGTTTTTGTATACCTTTTCTTTAAGTTTTTATATATACAAGAAACCAGTACCGATTCCTCAATCAATTTTAAAGGTGCATTAACCTGAAAATTATTCGATAAATGTTATAATCCTTGTTTTTAAAAATTATAAGCTGTATAAGGTCTTTTTAAATCTGCAATTAAAATAAAATAAATAAACAAAATGATAGTTAAATAAGTAAATATAATTATTTTATTGCAGCTTAAAAAAGACCTTATACATCTTGTAGTTATTAAAGTTTAGGAGACATACTGCTGCGGTATGCGACAGGCAACAATAAACTACAGAAGAATTAAAAATTGATCGCCGCATTTAAGTATTGCATTAATATTTAAGCTTACCTTTCAAAACTTCAACGATAATTCTTCTGCTGCCATTTAATTTAAAAACAATTTGATGTACGTAGGTCTTTAATTTCCGTACAAACATTTTTTATTTCGTGAGTGACTAGATTTCGAAATGAATTTCGATTTTTCCCAAATTTGTTTCAAAGTTATAAAAAAATTTTATCGTACAAAAAATTTGGTCGAAGAAAATCACGTAAAAGAAGCGCCGAAAACAATCGCAATAAGGAAAAGTGGGGAATCCAAAAATTCTGCAACATGAATGTTAGAGACAACGTTTCGGCCATTGTACGCTCCAGCCTTCATCAGGTAGTTGGAATGTCGAACTGAACCCTTTATTTCGCTCACAGGGATAGACTGTTCTAGTTCCACGTGCCATGGATGTCCATTATCAGTTATCTCCTGCTAATTCCCCTCTCCAAGTTGTCCACTGCCTTAAGCGGGTATTGAACTTACACCCTTTGGGTCCTGTCACTGGATCTAACTAACGCCTTTATCCACTATGCCATGTGTCCTTGAGGAGATCTGTGCATGAATTTCTGGGTATTATAAACCTAATGTAGTGCATGTTTTTTTTGGGGGGGGGATTTTTTTTTTTTATCAAACCTCATATTGCAATTTTTTTTTTCTTGTTTTCTCTTTTCTCTGGCATTCCTTATTACTGGTTCCCATATTGTATTCATTTTTATGCTTGGTCGGCTCAGAAGATTTTTGTGGCCTAGCATATGTGCTGATTCCTTAAGTTTACGTATTTTCCAATGGTGTTCTTTGCCTATGATCTCAACCTGATGTCACAGAGGGCGGTGATCTCCCTTTTCTCTCCATATGTGGTCATTTTTTCAATTCCCCAGAAAGCTGTAACACGAGAGTAAGTGGAAAAATCAGAAGGCTGGAGCGTACAACAGCCGAAACGTTGTAATAAATATGGCGAAAAAGATGCGGACAATATTCCGAATAATGTAAATAGTGTACACAATACCTCATCTCAGAAATATAGACAGTTACTGAAAGTCTGAAACGTTGTAATAAATATGCCGACAAAGATGAGGACAAAAGTCCGAATAAGGTAAATAGTGTACATAATACCTCATCTCAGAAATATAGACAGATACTGAAGGGCTGAAACGTTTATTATTATTTTATTTGTTTTTAAGCGTTTCACCCCAAGCAAGGCGTGAAGCCACTAGCACGCAAGGAGTTACGGAGTTGGAGCGAGAGCAAATAGAAGTGATAGAGAAAAGGATGAAGAGAAGGATAGGGGATAGATCAGGGCATCTGGAGACGTCGATTGACATTACATTGGAATAGTTGGAGATTATAGTGATCAGGGAAACAGGAAGAGGGGAGGGAGTTCCACAGACGAGAAGTGCGAGACATGAAGCTATTGGAGTAGAAGAGACGGCTACATTTAACAGTTTCGACAATGAAAGGGTGTGAGCGAGATGCAAGCCGAGTTGAAAGCTTAAATTATAGATATATAGTTTATAACTTTGTTCTATTGCATCGAGCACTATTTTATTAACACCTGCACTCAATTCGTATTATTTAATATTCATATTGCCGTAGGTATATAAGTCTGTAGATTACTAAAATACTTATAGTGGAATCAGCTAGTCACATTCGAATTCCGAACTTGTTTGTCTTTTTCCTCTTTTCACAAAAGCCTTTGAGGATTGCATGAGCCAATTTCTATATCCCTATAAGTTAAATAACAGGGTAGACTGGGCTCTCAAGCATTGAGGTTTATGAAGAACTATGAACGCCTAGAGCTTGAAATGTTATGTTAATTTCAACTGGGAGAGAAGAGGCAGAGAACGAAGAAGATACTTATTGTAGAATTTGAAATGAAAATGTATTTAAATTTTCTATTTTGAAGTAAAACCTAAAAGAAAATATTAATTAACCACGTTTGAAAGCGAAATAAAATTATTCTCTATATTATTTGTTTCAGCTGAGCATAGCCATAAACTCTCTGCGCTGAAAATAAAGAAACGGTATAAAGGAATGAAAACATATAAAGATCTGAAAATGGAAGACATTTTTTTTATTCTTGAGCTTCACTTAGAGAAATTATGGGAAAAGGATGATGGGAAGAATATTCAAGGTCTATTATTAAGTGATTGGAAAATAAGGGAGAGGGTTCATTTCACCAAATATAGAACGCTCTCAGGTAATTCCTATAATTTGAAAAGAATAAAAAAAATAAGCCAACCTCAATACGCAGGGTGCGATGGATAAATTGTCGTCTAAATGGCGCAAACAAAAATAACACTAACATCTCATTTTTAACAGATGTATTTACCAAAATTACACAGAAATATCTTGAAAGAGTAAATTTATTCAATAAAATCACCATTGGCGCCAGACGACTTCGAAATCTCCTGCATCTCTTCTGGACGGTCTCCTTGTTTAGGTTGGTAAATGCTAACATAATCCTTGCCTTCAGTTCATCTTTAGTGTTACAAGAGGGCCTGTTTGTTTCTCGCTCAACTGCGCCCCACACATAATAATCAAGGCGTTGCAGGTTGGGTGGGGGTGGGGTGTTAGGTGGCCAGATGTAACGGGTGATGTTGTTGCAGAATTTATGCTAAGTAAGATGCGTCAGAAGGTGAAATTGTGTGAAGGCCTGAAATGTGCGTGTACATTATGCATTTATCAACAACAGATAAATTAAACGAACATTTGAAGACAATACAACTTGTAGAATTCAAGGAAAAAACAACGTAGTTATAGATTTCAACAATAACATGAATTTATATATATATATATATATGACATACACAAAGTGATGATAGGTTGCTTGTTAAATGTGGCAATAGAGATAAGATTGCAAAGTGTCCATGCAGAGATTTGTTGAATGAATGTTGATGGTTTAAGTTTGTGAAATTAAAACAGTTTCATTTCTGCAAAGTAAAATGTCAATAGTGTGTATGTGTGTGAAAATTGTAAGTGTTGATTCAAGTTATGAAGAGTTGTGTGCCTTTGATTGATATGCTAAAGTTGATTAAATGTACAATTACTATTTCGTAGTGATAATGTCACTTTTTTAATAAATTGTAAGTTAAGTTTCTTCACGCGGCAATAGGAGTGAAAGTTGTGTTGAGAGGCTGGTAGTGTTATTGAGTCAGTGTGTTGGCACGCGTAGAGTCTGCTGGCATCTCTCGAAACTCAGTGTCTGACTGACTTGTATCAAGTCGAGAGATTCTTTTTTATAGATTTTGGGGTTTTCAAATAGGCTCCAGACAGCTGCGCGGGAAGAAATGATTTGTCTCAACTTGCTACATTTTTGTGTCCTTTTAACCAATGGGAAGTTGAGTTTGAAAAAGTAAAGTGATGATTGGTTAAAGGTTAATTTGGAGAAGAGCGCATCTTCCCATAAGAGGTGACAGGCAAGTATAGAGGATTCAATAATGTGATCGCAGACATTGTCTGATAACCATGATTGGGTTCTTCTGCATGTGTAACATGGTGTAGAGTCCTGTTGTCAAACATACGGTAATCCAGCAGCCATCCTAATGACCCAGGGCAATACGACAGTCTCAAGGCACCTTATGTAGGCTTTTATGTTGTGTCTGAGTCTCTGTGGGAAGAGGAATGGGGGCATAACTTCGCCATCACTCGTGATCACTCCAAACACCTTCGTAATTGCATCCGTAATCCAACACTTTCCGAATCCTCTGCACTGTCCTCAGATTGACACCCAAACACACTGAAATGTTCGTATTGGTGCTTCCGGTGAGAATGCCAAACACTACAGCATGCCTTTCCAAATTTCTGGCAGTGTAATTGCATGTATGCTCTAATATAATTTAGGTCATAAAAGTTTTAGTGCACTCATCGAAAAAGCATTTGTCGAGGGATGCTTGTATAAAATGGTGACAATTTACTCATCGAACCCCCCTCTCTCTTTCTCTTTCAATCGTTCGATTAACAAGGTCGATTTTACTGCTTTTAAACGTCAATCTTCCATGAATAAAAGCAGTAACATCGACCTTGCTAATCGAACGATCCTCCGTGGCTCAATCGGTTAGGGCACGTCGGACTAAATGACGGCTTCGTATAGGATACGGGTTCGATTCCTGTCGGAGGACGAATATTTTCTATGAAAATTTCTCGGACGTTCAGGCCGGTAAATGTTATTAATATCGTTTATTATAAAACAGAGCATTTACTTAAATATTTGTATCTATAAAAGAATGTATAAAAATGTCTTAAAATAATTTGCCCATTTCATAATATATATATATATATACATATATATATATATGTGTGTGTTTGGGTGGGTGGGTGTGTATGAGAGAGAGAACGAACGAAAGAGAGATTAAATAAGATGTAAAGCTGTGCTTTTATGCTTGGTATGGTTTCCAGTTTGCATGAACGTGCAAAAAGTATGCAATCATTACAGAGAATGAACGTTTTGATGCATTTGTTTAATAAATCCTCGCCGTAATGTATTGGATTCATATATCATTTTCTCTCCATTCTTCACGGTTATCCATCAAAACTTCCGGATCTTCATACATAGCAAATTTTAGTATGTGTTCATGTTTTGGTGTTCACAACAGAACAGCACTGATTAAGCCCATCCTTGGTTCTCCAAGAATACCAATCCTTGATTCCCCATGAATGTCCATTCTTGGTTCTCCAAGAATGCAAATCCTTGATTCTCCATAAATGTCCATTCTTTGTTCTCCAAGAATGCCAATCCTTGATTCTCCATGAATGTCCATTCTTGGTTCTCCAAGAATGTCAATCCTTGATTCTTCATAAATGTCCATTCTTTGTTCTCCAAGAATGCCAATCCTTGATTCTCCATGAATGTCCATTCTTGGTTCTCCGACAAATTTTCTTCTTCCCAGAATAATTTCTGAGATGGAAGGCAAATGGTTATGGGGCTATTTTTTAGTTATTGATGTTTTTGCAGTGTGCTATTTCCAGGAGAAAAATTTATATATACGGTTTATCTAGCTTCTTTTCCAACCATTTCATCAGTGTCCGTGCAGTTCTATCCTAGAAAAAACAGTTACGGTTAAGGTTTAGGAGAAGTCTTGCTTCATTTTATTCGATTCCTGACAACTTGTCCATGCAGGCCAAGGTTGTCCAATGAGAATATTTACATCACTTTTAGTGTAAGAAAAAAAAAAACTATTATTCATTACGAATCAAACAATTATTCAACATAGAAGAAGTCCATGAATTCGAAAAACTGACAAATAGAATTGATTTGGATATTATGAACTTTCGGGAAGTACTTATATAAAATTGATATAGGGACAAATGAATGAAGCCCGTATATCTATATAGTTACCATGCATAATCGCGTATCACACGACTTTTTGAACTCCTATTTTTGAAACGCCCTGTCGACTGGGGCTTCAGAATACGTCAACTGCAAATTCTGAAGAGGGTTCCGAGATGGATGGGGAGGACATGCAGGGAATATTCATCCAAAAACATTAAGAAAAATAAAAATAAAAAAAAAAGCATAAGAGATGATTCTGAAAAAGAAATTAATATGGAATTTCTGAGATGATTTTGTGTGTGTGTGTGTGTCCGCCCCTAAAAGAAACTCTGAAAAGAAGCAAAAGAAGAAGAGGAAGAGGAAGAAGAGGAGGAAAAAGAAGAAGAAGAAATGCAAAAGAGGAAGAAGATAAAAAGAAAAGGAAAAAGAAGATAAGGAAGAAGAAAAAGAAAATAAGAAGCAGAAAAGAATAAGAACAGAAAAAACCTGAAGAAGAAGAAAAAGCAGAAGAAGAAATGAAGAAAAAGATGAAAAGGAAAATAAGGAGAAAAAGAAGACGAAGATAAAAAATAAGAAAAAGAAGATGCTGAAGGAGGAGCAGAAGATAAGGCAGTAGAAGAAGGAAAGATGAAAAGAAAAAGAAGAAGAAAACAAAGACGAAGATAAAGAAGAAGAAAAAGAAGAAGAAGAATATGAAGAAAAAGCAAAAGAAATACAAGAAGAAAACAAATATCAAAACAAAAATAAGACGACGAAGATAAAGAAGAAGATAAAAAAAACGGAAAATTACAAGAAAATAAGAAGCAAATGTGCAAGAAGATGAAGAAAAAGAAGAAAAGGCAAAATATGGAAAGGAAAAGAAGAAGAAGAAGAAGAAAAAAAAACGAGTATAAAAAGAAAAAGAAATTTTAAAAAAAGACGAGATAAAGAATAAAAAAGAAAGAGAAGAAGAAAATAAGAAAGAGAAGTAGAAGAAAAAGAAGCAAAAGGAGAATGGACAGAAGAAGAAGAAGAAGAAGAAGAAGAAGAAGAAGAAGCAGGGGGATAATAAGGGGCGGAAGATGAAGAAGAAAAAACAAGAGAAAAAACGAAGATGAAAAAGAAAAGAAGTAGAAAAAGAAGAGGAGGATAAAGAATAAGAATATAAAAAAATAATAATAAAGATAAGAATCAGAAGAAAATAAGATTAAGACGAAGAAGACGAAGATGGAAAGAAAAGGAAGAAGAAAAAGAAGACATAGATAACGAATAACAAATAGTAAAAAAGAAGAAGAAGAATAAAATAAGAAGAAGTAGAAGAAAAAGCAAAAGAAGAAGAAGATAAGAAAAAGAAGTTGAAGAAAAAGAAGAAGAGGCAGAAGAAATGTGTTAGAAGAAGAAGGGGAAGAAGAAGAAAAAGAAGAAGAAAAAGAAGTAGAAAAAGAAGATGTAGAGAAAATGAAGAAAAATGAGAAGGCGAACGTCAAGAATAAGAAAAACAAGTATAAGAAGAAAAAGAAAATTAGAAGAAGAAGGGCCAGATGAAGAAAAAGAAGAAGAAATTAAAACAGAAGAAGAAGAAGAAGAAGAAGAAGAAGAAGAAGAAAAATCAAATTATTTGCGGGCAGAAGAAAAACGGCTAGAAGAATAAAAAGATGGAGAAGAAGAATAAAAAGCGAAAGAAGAAGAAGAAGACTAAAACATAAGTAAAAGAAGAAGTAGAAGAGGAATATAAGAAGTATAAGAGAAAGAAGAAGAAAAAGAAGCGGGTGATAAAAATTCAAAGAAAGGAAGAAAAAGTAGCAGACGAAGGTAAAGAATAAGAAAAAGTAGAAGAAGCAGAAGAAGGAAAGAAGAAGAAAAAAAAGCATGATAATAATAATAATAATAATAATAATAATAATAATAATAATAATAATAAGAAGAAGAAGAAGAAGAAGAAGAAGAAGAAGAAGAAGAAGAAGAAGAAAAAGAAGGAAATGAAGAAGAAAAAGAAGACTAAGCAGATGGAAATCGTGCAGCAGAAGAGGGGGAAGTGGCAGAAAAAGAAGAATATGAAGAAGAAAAAGAATAAGCAGAAGACGAAGAAGACGAACATAAATCATAATAATATGAAGAAGAAGAAGAAGAAGCGGAAAATGACTGAGGGCAGAAGAAGACGAAGAAGAAGACGAAGAATATAAGAAGAAGAATATCAGAAGAAGAAGAAGAAGAAGAAGCAATGCAGAATAAGTAAAAAAAATGATTTCTGAAAATACTTTTTTTTTTCTATACCAGCATTTAGGTTTGGTGAATGATTATTTTTATCACCCGCATGTTCATGATTTCTTGCAGATTGACATTATAGTTTTATTCGAAATATTTTATATCAGCTTCAATAGATTTTCTTTCCCTTCACCGAACAAATTGTATCTACTTCAGGAGCCTATTATTATTGTTTTATAAATAGATATGCTTTGCTGGAGATATTAGGCGATAACATATATAGCGTCATTGCTGTTTAAATGGCGACGGTGTGGTAGCTGGCTGCGGCTGTACATCGCGCATGCGCGCACGCAGATTTAATGGCAATTGTAACTATGTTTAATGGTAATCGGAATATTAGCCGTTTCCTTGTAAGGAAACATCCAGCATTTATTGATCCAGCAGCAAGTACTGTTGTCGTTAGAAATTTATAAAATATTTTTCTGAAAATACATTTTCTGACAGATTTCGACATTCAGTGGATTCGGAACATGGAAGAGGAAATCTCTATTGATGTGGTTATATTTTCTGAGGGAGAGCTAAGTAATTTCCTGAAGATGTTTGATGACATATAGGCCATCGTTAATCCCCTAAACAATGCGAAATTTAAAAGTCTTTAAAATGTCCGGATTCTGGAGCATTGTTAGTGATTACGTTAATTCAATGGATCAGAAAACTTAAACTTCTTTTGTTTACACGTAACATAGAAAGTGAATCTAACGTGATTGTCGACAAGCGAGTGTCACTTTCTCACAGACGTGATGTGGCTTCCCTCTGTCTTTTCTACAAATATATTCATAGCAACTGATCTGACGAGCTACATTCACTGGTACCCCATCTGCATGAATTTAAGCGTGCTACTAGGTTGACCTCTCGGTCCCACCCTTTCACGCTCGAAACAGTTAAATGTAACCGTCTCTTCTACTCCAACGGCTTCTTCTCTCGCACTTCCCGACAGTGGAACTCCCTTTCTTCTACTTGCTTCCCTGATAGCTATAACCTTCAAATATTCAAATGTAATGTCAATCGGCATCTTCTGATTCCCTAATCCTGATCCTCGTCCTTCCCTATATCCTTTGTAATCCCATCGCGTGCTAGTGCCATTCCCGGCTTGCTTGGGATGGAATGCTTAAAACAAACTTGGAAAAAATTTGCTTATTGCTCTAAAGTCCTGTGTAGCAACCCGTATTAACACCCTTTCCAAGAACACGCCGGGGTAACATTTAACCTAGTTCCGAATAATTCGACGGTTTATCACAAGGATTAGTCCATTTCATATCTCGAGGTATAAAAACACGTTTTATATAACCTGGTCGTGCCTAATTTCAAGCTAACAAGATCGTTAAATTTACACCAGAAAAGAAATAATTCATTGTTAAACGTTTAATGGAGCAGTTGTTTACTGTAAACTCCTTATTCACAAGGTTTCTGTTTACATAAAGGTTGAAAAAACTTCTTTTGTAGACTTAAGCTTAAGTCCTTCACCTTATATTATACAGTAAAGTGATAATAAAATCCAGAAATTTATTAGAACCCGTATTAATTATCTAATCTAATGATTCTAAATTTTTAAAAATACGAAAAGAAATTTTTAATTTTTATGTATATTTTGGTTTGTTGGTTTTTCTGGCGGCATATGAACCTTTATGGCTTTATATGGGTTTATATATATTATTTAATTCCGAAATCTAAATATTTTGTACGTAATTTTATGATTTAAGCTACGGATATTCTGTACATAATTTTATATTTTCTGTATAAGCCTATATTTTACAGATATATCGTTTGTAGATGATCTATTGTAGGTGTTATATGTTTTTGTTATATATTTTTTGTTATAAATCTATCACTTTAAAGCAAGACATTATGATAACTGTTTCGACATTTTGAAATAGGTTTTTCATGTTGGTTTCCTTGTAGTATTCATGTCTTACAGAAGTTATGTGAAGATTCAGTTAAAATGAATTTAGATTTCGGAATTAAATAATATATATGAACCCATATAAACTCATAGAGGTTCATATAAAACGTGTCTTTATACCTCGAGATATGGATTCTAATAAATTTCTGGATTTTATTATCACCTTACTGTATGATATAAGGTTAAGGACTTAAGCTTAAGTCTACAAAAGAAGTTTTTTCAACCTTTATGTAAACAGAAACCTTGTGAATAAGGAGTTTACAGTAAACAACAGCTCCATTAAAAGTCTAACAATGAATTATTTCTTTCCTGGTGTAAATTTAAAAATCTTGTTAGCTTGAAATTAGGCACGGCCAGGTTATGTATTAGGTTGGTGCAAAAATAATGACGTAATAATGTCTTTTTTGACGTATTTTTTAACGTCAAAAAACGACATTATTACGTCATTATTTTTGCACCAACCTAATAAAATGTGTTTTTATACCTCGAGATATGAAATGGACTAATCCCTGTGATAAACCGTCGAATTATTCGGAACTAGGTTAAATGATACCCCGGCGTGTCCTTGGAAAGGGTGTTAATACGGGTTGCTAGACAGGCCTTTAGAGCAATAAGCAAATTTTTCCCTAGTTTGTTTTAAGCATTCCACCCCAAGCAAGCCGGGAATAGCACTAGCAATAAGATCAATAAGCGAATTTTTTCCAAGTTTTTTTTTCAAGCAATCTGGGAGTGCCACTAGCAAGCAATGGGGTTACAAAAAGTGAGAGCAAGAATAAAGAGGGGTGTCTAGAGAAAGGATATAGAGAAAGACAGGCATCAGGATCAAGGCGTCAGAAGATGTCGATTGACATTACATTTAAATATTTGAAGGTTATAGTTATCAGGGAAGCAAGTAAGAGGAAGGGAGTTCCACTGCCGAGAAGTACCAGATGAAGCTGTTGGAGTAGAAGACGCGGTTACATTTAAATGTTTCGAGCATGAAAGGGTGAAACCGAGATGCCAACTCTTAAATGCACTCTTAAATTCATGCAGTTGGGGTACCAGTGAAAGTAGCTCGTCAGATCAGTTGCTATGAATATATTTATAGAAAAGACAGAGCAAAGCCACATCACGTCTGTGAGAAAGTGACACTCGCTTGTCGACAATCATATTAGATTAATTTTCTATGTTATGTAAACATCGCCACACAGAAGAGAAGAACTGTGTTGTACTTCCAGCACTGAGGTATTGGCCCGCTTAGAACTTGACGTTTCCATTTTCCTAGTTTCGTCTGTGCGACAATTTATCAATTGCAATGATGCTCTCAAATTCGGTTCTATGGAAATTAGTAAAAATCCAATATGGACAAGAATCCTTTCTCTGGCTGCATGGTTGATTTGACACACATGAAAGAGTTCACAGTGAACAACGCTTCTATTAAATGTCTAACGATGAATAAAGTGCCAAATTTTCCTGGTGTAACTCTAATATTCGACTGTCTATATTTGTTAGTGAAATGAAGAGTCACCACATTTCTTTACTTGTGATAGATATATGAACACAAAAGAAAGTAAAAACATTTATTTGTACAGCGATTTTCATTGTCGTCCCAAAGTCAGATTTTTCGACACTAGAGACTTTGACATCAGCCGAATGGTAAAACCGTATGTAGTTAAGCTAATGCGTTTTTTTTTTGGGGGGGGGACTGATTTACAGCGGATTGATGTGTACAACAAGATGGAATTCTTTTGGGGGTTTTTTTGCTAGGTGAGCCAACCTTACATGAATAAACACTTTAGCTTAAACCATATTGTTTATTACTCATAACGGTAAAAGAATCTTCTCGAATAACTTCTGCATTATTCTTCGGCACCATTGTCTATTTTGAAAACGATCATTGTTCACTCACAATTAATGATGATAAATCAGTTTTCATGTACTTCTTCGTCTAAATGACACTTTTTTTGCACCATTTATTTTGAAACGACCTAAAAGATTTTCGTGCCTGAAAATCTACTTCCTCCCCGTTTTGTTTTCTAAGTTGTGTTGAGTGACTATTTACTTAAGAACATATATCTCGGTCATTTATTGAAGCTGCATAATTTGGGGAGTGCTATGAGCGATGTAAGTATATGTAAGTATATTCTGAACGCTTACCAATATCGATTTTGACCAATTTTACTGCGAGCGCATTGGCTTTCGTGATAAAACCTGACATTGTATTGACGGATAGCAAATATAAGGCTGATTATAGAACAAGATGGCTACTACCACATTATGTTGGAATTGCTCAGTGACCTTGATATATTTGGGAAAGATATTAGAATAATCAAGAACCTATACTGGCAGAAACCTGAGGTCATACGGCTAGAAAATGAATTCATCAGATTTACAAAAATAGAAAGGAGTGTAAGACAAGGATGTGTCTTCTCACCAGACTTCAGTTATGTGCCATGCGTGATACACGCTTAGGCGATCATGTGTCTTTCTGCTGTAGACCAGTTTCCATCCAAGGCTATAGAACCCGGTGTGTCCTGCTATTTACCCATAGCTGGAGGAGAAAAGAGGATTCATACCTTTCCCAATGGTATTAGCATTAAGTGAATGTAATGGATTCGATTATGTGCCATGAGTAATACACGCGATCATTTGATACATGACTGACGAGGCAGATTATTTTTCCTGCAGTAGGTTGCCATTTCTCTCTGCGGTAGACCAGTTGCTATGCAAGGCTATAGAACTCGGTCTGTCCTGCTATTTACCCATAGCTGGAGGAGAGAAGAATAGGAGTCATACCTTTCCCAAGGGTATTAGCACGTAAGTGAATGCAAAGGATTTGACTAGAATTCGAAATCGTCTCTCCGATTCCTCAATTCGAGCCGCTATCCATTACTCCACCGTGTCTCCTCCAATCTACACAGCCAGACAATTCTTAGGGAGCTGAAAGTCCTATCACGATTCATTATTGACGGCCACAATATTAACAAAATCAGATATGCAGATGACACAGTAAGAAAGCTACAAAAACTTTTATAGAGGTTGTGAAAGAAAGCGAGAAGAAAGGACTGTCAACTGCAAGAAGACAGAATGCATGGTTGTTAGCAAAAGGATTAACTCAAAGTGCGAATTGTAAATCAGAGGAACCATAATCTAACAAGATCGGAGATTTAAATATCTGGGAAGTGTATAAACGTAGGGGGGAAAAGTGGCACTGAAATCCGAAGGCGTATTGGGATAGCCAAGGAAGCAGTCTAAAAGCTAAGCAGGGTACTAAGTAATAGTAAAATTTCGCTAAAAACAAAGAAAAGGGCAAAAAAAAGCTATGTGATATCTGCCCTGCTGGATAGCGGTGAGTGCTGGACGATATCCTCAAAGATGAAGAGGAGACTTGTAGCAACAGAAATGTCATTCTACAGAAGGATGTTCAGGATATCGTGGACCGAATATGTGAGCAACCACAAAGTTTTAGAGAAAATGAAAACAAAAAGGAAATTAATACTTAACATCAGAAAGAGACAGTTGAGGTTTCTGGGGCATAAAATGAGGAAGGAGGGCTTGGAAAATCTGATACTAATAGAGTAGATTGAAGGTAAGAGGGACAGAGTAAGACAACAACATACTTAGTGAGATGGAGTAAAATAATGGAGGAACAGGGATTGGGGGGAATAACAGAAAGACACGTTTATTAAGAGCTACAAGGGACAAGAAGATGTGGAGAGCCATGATACGGCACATAAAGAGGAAGACATGGAATCAGTGAAATATCTTTCTACATCCTACATAAATGATTGCAGAACTTGCACAGCACTCCAGTCATCGCAATCATGAGATCTGGTCATCCCATTCATAAGATCTGTTCAGCCCATTCATAAGATCTGTTCAGCCCATTCATAAGATCTGGTCATCCCATTCTTAAGATCTGATCATCCCATTCATGACAGCTGGTCATCTTATTCCTGAGATCTGGTCAACTCATAGGATATGATCATCCCATTCATGAGATCTGGTCATTCCATTCATAGGATATGATCATCCCATTCATGAGATCTTATCAACCCATTCATGAGATCTGGTCATCACATTTATTAGATATGGTCAACCCTTTCATAAGATCTGGTCATTCCATTCATGAGATCTGGTCATCCTATTTATGAGATCTGATCATCCCATTCATGATCTGGTCATCCCATTCACGAGATGTCGTCATACCATTTATGAGATCTGGGCAAACCATGCATGAGATCTGTTCATCCCATTCACATGATCTGGTCAATACATACATGAGATTTGTTATCCCATTTATGTGATCTGGTCATCCCATTCATGAAATCTGGTCATCCTATGTATGATATCTGGTCATCCCATTCCTGACATCTGTTCATCCCTTTCATGAGATCAGGTCAACCTGTTTATGAGATATGGTCAAACTATTCATGAGATCTGGCCATTCCATTCACGAGATATGCTCATCCCATTCACGAGATCTGGTCAATCCATTCATGAGATTTGGTATCCCACTTATGAGATCTAGTAATCATATTTACGAGACCTGGTCATCCCATTCATGAAATCTGGTCATCCTATGTATGATATCTGGTCATCCCATCCCTGACATCTGCTCATCCTATTCATGAGATCTTGTCACCCCATTCATGACATCTGGTCATCACATTTATTAGATATGGTCGACCCTTTCATGAGATCTGGCCATTCCATTCATGAGATCCAGTCATCCTATTTATGAGAGATGTTCATCCCATTCATGAGGTCTGGTCATCTTATTCATGAGATCCGTTCAAACCATTCATGAGATCTGGTCAACACATTCATGGGATCTGGTCAACACATTCATGTGATTCAACCCCTATACATGAAATCTATTCATTAGATTCATCAGATCTGGTCAACTCATGCATGAGATCTGGTAAACCGATTCATGAGATCTAGTCACCCAAATCATCAGATCTGGTCATCCTATTCGTGAGATTTGGTCAAACCATTCACGATATCTAGTTATCCTATTCATGAGATCTGGTCAGACATTCATGAGATCTGATCATCCCATTCATGAGATGTGGTCATCCAATTCGTGAGATCTGGATATCCCATTCATATGACATGGTCAACCTATTCATGAGATATGGTCATCACATTCATGAAATCTAGTCATCCCATTCATGAGATCTGCTCAACCCATTCATGAAATCTGGACATCCCATTCATGAGATATGGTCAACCCATTCATGAAATCTGGTCAACACATTCACGATATCTAGTTATCCTACTCATGAATTCTGGTCAGACATTCATGAGATCTGGATATCCCATTCATGTGATATGGTCAACCCATTCATGAGATATGGTCATCACATTCATGAGATCTAGTCAACCCATCCATGAGAACTGCTCCACCCATTCATGAGATCTAGTAATCCTATTCATGAGATCTAGTCATCCCAATCATGAGATCTGGTCATCCCATTCATGAAAACTGATGCATCAAAGAAGATCTTGTCTGGTTTCTTTGGCTGAGAGACCTCTTGTGGATGGTACTTTACATTTGATTATTTATGCTTTATTTACCTGCCCCTTCTCGTGGAACAGAAACGTCATTCGAATGAATGATGCTAAGGATACCATGCTTACATGTGCGATGTCAGCAACAATGAAATTTTGGAGAAAATAGAAATAAAATGAAATTAATGCTTAACATTAGAAAGAGACGGTTGTGGTTTCTGGGGCATATAATGAGGAAGGAGGGTTTGGAAAATCTGATACTCACGGGACAGATAGAATGCAAGAGCGACAGAAGAAGACAACAACATACTTAGCGAGCTTGAGTAAATGGATGGCGGGACAGGGATTAGAAGGAATAACAGAAAGTTTACTAAGAGCTTGCGTCAGAAAGCTGGGGAAAGCCATGATCACCTCCATCTTTGTCTTCAGTTGACACAACCCCTTAATCCACCCAAATATCGCAAAAAACCAATATAATATAAGCAATTATTATATATAACATCATACGGTGGTAGCAAAAAAAGGCCACCACTGAAAAACCGATATCGAATATCGATAAAAACTGGACAACATATCAATCTAATTGGGTTTTTTCAGCGGTCTAGGGTCTATCGAGGTCAAATAAAAAAAAAACAGTTGGGATTGTTATAGTAAACAGTGATACGGTTCAACAAGGTAATGTCTGTTGGACCAGAATAATTTGATAGATAATGGTCAAGTGAACGATATATAAATGTCTTTAAAGAGACAGATTATATTCGGTCAGTTTGTTGATCAGCACGAGATAAGTGGTCAATCAACAAGTTGTTTTATTCTTCAGTCCTTACAACTGACAAATTATATATTTGATTTTTTACCATGTCGAAACTAACGGAGAAATATGGGAATTGGACGTTCTGGCGGAGACCATTTAGCATCTCTGTTTGGGCGTAGACGAGTCGACATAGGAATTTTTCGGCAGAGGAACGATAGGGCGTCATATTTCGTCTTCCTCGTTATAGTCAAATTTGTTCTCTATCTCTCTCCTTCTCTCTCTCTCTCTCTCTCACCCTCCCTACTCTCTCTCTATCTATCTATCTGTCTATCTCGTTTTGTAGTTAAATTAGTATTTCGTCGTAATTTGATCGAATTTGGCTTCTCCGATTCGGCGTAGCCTAGTCGAAATAAGAATTTTTCGGCAAAAGGACGATTAGGCGTCAGGTTACTACTTCGTTGTTAAAGTCAAATTTGTTCTCGCTCGCTGTATCTCTCCCCTACCCTACTCTCTCTCTCTCTTTCTCTCTCTCTCTCTCTCTCTCTCTCTCTGTCTATTTCGTTTAGTAGTCAAATTAGTATTTCGTTGTAATATGCTCGAATAGTCCAATTTAAAAAAAAGTGTAGTTGGAGGCATTTTTAAATTTATGAAAAAGATTCGTTGGGGGAATTTTTATATTCTATATCCTTTAGTACAGCTTCGTATTTTTCAGTCGTCAAATCAATTTTATTCCAAGATGGAAACAAATATAGAGATGCTGACGAACGAATAAAAAAAAAGTCATAATGGAATCATTAGATCCTATTGAATTCCTAAAGGGCGTTGCTCATAATTACGAAATGAAGAATTAATTTTTCAGATTTAGAACCACATCTCCGTCACCTCAAGTCTCTTCTTTATCTTCATTAAATAGCTTTACTAAGGTTTTTAAAATTTTTTTAAATACAATATTTTTAATTTAAGTTTTATTTTACATTATTCTATTAGTTTTTTAATAGGATCCTTAATTCCCTAAATGAATAAAAAATCATATCATGCTTTTATCCGTTTTTTATTTATTTATTTATTTTTTGTGTGGTGGTGGTGGTGGGGGGGCACCGGACAAACACAGTGACGTCAAAATAGTCTGTCTGTTATAATTATTTTAAAATTAAATATATATATATATATATACAAAACTCATTAATTTCAGAGACCGATGCAATTTGTGCATTATGGAAAAAATACTAATTATAAAACATAAGGATGCGGACATACTATTGAACAGACATAATGAGTTGATTTGTAAATGTAGGCATAAAAACCACCTCATTTTAAAAAAGTATGTGTAGATATATAAATAGAAAATATAAATTGTTTTAAATGAATATATGACAATACTGACACTGTGCTCTTTGATAAATGTGTTGTGGAACTTAAAAATTTTTTATATGTGAACTTATTTAGATATATATATATGAACATTATAGATAAGAGTAACTATGTATTTATATTGTGGACACATATGTATGGTAGTATGGATATATATATGTATAAATAGATATACACATGTGTAAGTATAAATATACTAATATGAGGCATGTTTGAATACTGAAAATTTCTTTTTTTTTAACGTGTATGCTGCATGGGTGTGGATGTATATGTATAAATGTCTTTATGTTTGTTTTGTATGTATATGTATATTATATGTGTATGTACGAGTATATGTGTGTGTACATGTACTTAAATATGTGTGTTTTTATGGATTTAACTACTTATAATCTATATATGTATATAGACGTAATTACCTTAGAATTAATATTTGGAAAATGTACATATGTATATGTATATGTATGTATATGTATATATATATGTGTTCTTTTTATATCTTTTTTGTATGTAGGGTTTTGTGCTTATATATGAATGTATATGTATTTAAGGATGTGTATGTGTATATGAGTATGTCTCTCTATATATATGTATATATATATGGATGATTAAATGGTTAGATTAATTTTTTGATATATAGATTTGTATATGGATATATGAATTGTATATGTATGTATATGTGTATATATATATATGTGGATGTATATGTGTGTGTGTGTGTATGTATATATGTATATATATATATATATATATATATATATGAGTGTGTGTGTGTGTGTATATATGTGCGTACGTGCATGAATTGATTTTAAATGAAATATTGGGTCTTTCTAATGACATTTTAAATTTATTTTCTTAATTTGTAATGTCCTTCTTTTGTAATATTCTATAGTTTAAATTTTGTTTTCTTCTGAAGGGAGTTTCATTTCTAAATTGATAATTTAAATTTAAATATACCATTCTTTGACTATTAATAATAGTAACAATATTAGCTAAATTCCTTTAAAATGAAACACTTCCGAAATCACATAAAATTAAATTTTAACTGTTGAATTTAACCAAAATCTATATATATTTCAAATATTAAAATATAGATAAAGATTGTAAAATGTATATATAGTTTATGTACGAGGATAAATGAATTTTTGTGTAAATTATCTCAAGTGTTTATATGGGTTTTTTTTTTTTTTTTGAACTTGTTAATGATCGTATGTAGGGATTCACATGAATACATCTTTGTGAGACATATATGAATAAATGAAAATTAATATTACCCTCAAATACTATTAAATAATGAAACCTAATCTTTAATTTAGTTTACCAATATAATAAATAAATTACATTCATAAATTAATTTTAAATATTAAAATAGATGTTATTGATATTTATTTTTTTATTTATTTTTTTATATTGTGGAAATACAATTAGTCGGGTGAATAAACTATTAAAATTTTAAATATTTCTTTATGTCCTAGATAAATATGTTTATTACAATAATAGTTATATTTAGTCCTGAAACTATTTACTTAAAAAATTAAAGATTTAAGTTAATAAAAAAATTTTTTCAGACATCGAATTTTCTATCAAACATTGTAAACTATCTTTTACATAATTTTGTTAAAACAAAATTATAACAACTCCATCTCTTTCCCCCCTCCCCCTATCTCTCTTTTTACCATAAGACTCACTTGTATACATTTTCTACAATTCATTTCCGTTTTAATAACCATCTAAAGAGGCCAAGGTTCTGTCACTCCTCCTACTCCAATATAAAACATACTTAAGAGAGATATAAAATGAACCCCACCCTATACTTTATATTGTCTGTTTAACTACCACTCTCAACCCCCTCTATTAAATTACAAAAATTACACCAATTTCTAATCCCATTTTTCCTCTCAATTCGTTGTTGGAAGTTTTACCTGATGATCTTGAATCCTTAAAAAAGGATTTAGGTGAAATAAATTATCGTAATGGTACCTTAAAGTGGTTTGTTTTTCATTACATATTAGCTCTGTCCTCACATTGAGCTCTCAGGATTTCATCCTCTTTGGATTTACCAATTCGGTTTACCAAGTTCCTTATAACTTATATATATATATATATATATATATATATATATATATATATATATATATATATATATACATGCAACATAATTTCATTTTAAGCACATCTGGTTAAATAATCCAGACATATTATGTCTACTTATTTTTATTTTAATCCTCTTGAATTCTCAAACCCCAGAGAGCGTTTCATGCGCATTTACAAAAAATCACAACTCTCAATTACATTAATTTCTGTTTTAGCAATTCAACATTGAAAATGATTTTGGATGAAATTGAAACTATTTGGGAAAATAAAAGAAATGAAAAAATACGGCACTTTCCTAAATGGAGTTAATAAAAACATTAAGAAGTTCATCCGAGAATAAATAGACATATGTCCAGATTATTCAACCAAAAATGCTTGAATATATATATATATATATATATATATATATATATATATATATATATATATATATATATATATATATATATATCCGTTAGTATATAATCCAAGTTGATCCTAGTAATATAAAATATTAAAACTGATCTTTTTTATGATCGTATTTAGTTACTGATCAAATAACTAATAAACAATAAAATCCAAAATCACCTCATATGGGGAATAGCGTATTTCGGCAGATGAAAACACTGGCGTGGACTGGGTTCGTGTCAAAAATAGAAATTTAACTGTGAAAGATAATATATATATATATATATATATATATATATATATATATATATATATATATATATAATTCCATCGATATATATATATATATATATATATATATATATATATATATATATATATATATATATATATATATAATTCCATCAATAACAACAATAATTTTAGCCAGACGAAATCCCTTTGAAGGACGAAGCGCATTACGTAGGATTGTTCCATTTTGTCCATCGATCATGTTTTCAGCATATATTATTTTCTGGTTGCAGTTTTTAATGTAGCCCAAGTGGTCAACATTTTTTTTTATTTTGCCACAAGACTTGTGTCTTTGTAGCAAATAAAAATGGATTGGCAATAAACAATCAAGAAGGACATTAGGGTCACATACCCGTTTTTGCTCGCTGATCTTAAAATAGTACGTCTGTTTTGTGCATTCTTTACGTGTCGGCTTTAATGTCTACTGTTTGATTTTTATTACTATTTGCATTATTTACATTCGAACTAATGTTCTCATCTGTTTTTCTTATTATCGCAACGTTTCAACCGTTGTACGCTCCGGCCTTCATCAGTTGTCTATCTAGTGGTTAAAATATTCTCTTACTGCTGTCCACTTCGAGGCATATCTTGCCTTGCTCTATTTTTCAGTACTGCTCAGCTAACTTTCCCTTGTCTTCACTGTGTCTAAGGATTGAACTGACATTTACTGAGACTCCAAATTCACGAACTTTAATTTACTAAACTATATAATTATGTAGTTAAGCTACATATCTGTCTATATTTCTGAGATGAGTTATTATGTCACTATTTACATTATTTGAACTATTGTCCTCATCTGTCGCCATATTTATCACAACGTTTCGGCCTTTCAGTATCTGTCTATATTTCTGAGATGGGATATTATGTACACTATTTACATTATTCGGATTATTGTCCTCATCTTTGTCGCCATATTTATCACAACGTTTCGGCCCTTAAGTATCTGTCTATATTTCTGAGATGAGGTATTATGTACACTATTTACATTATTCGGACTATTGTCCTCATCTTTGTCGCCATATTTATCACAACGTTTCGGCCTTTCAGTATCTGTCTATATTTCTGAGATGAGGTATTATGTACACTATTTACATTATTCGGACTATTGTCATCATCTTTGTCGCCATATTTATCACAACGTTTCGGCCTTTCAGTATCTGTCTATATTTCT
Source organism: Acanthosepion lycidas (assembly GCA_963932145.1). Lineage (NCBI taxonomy): Eukaryota > Metazoa > Mollusca > Cephalopoda > Sepiida > Sepiidae > Acanthosepion > Acanthosepion lycidas. The sequence continues at coordinate 6,661,683 of OZ010574.1, read as the reverse complement.
TAGATGAGGTATTATGTACATTATTTACATTATTCAGACTATTGTCCTCATCTTTGTCGCCATATTTATCACAACGTTTCGGCCCTTAAGTATCTGTCTATATTTCTGAGATTAGGTATTATGTACACTATTTACATTATTCGGACTATTGTCCTCATCTTTGTCGCCATATTTATCACAACGTTTCGGCCTTTCAGTATCTGTCTATATTTCTGAGATGAGGTATTATGTACACTATTTACATTATTCGGACTATTGTCCTCATCTTTGTCGCCATATTTATCACAACGTTTCGGCCTTTCAGTATCTGTCTATATTTCTGAGATGAGGTATTATGTACATTATTTACATTATTCAGACTATTGTCCTCATCTTTGTCGCCATATTTATCACAACGTTTCGGCCCTTAAGTATCTGTCTATATTTCTGAGATTAGGTATTATGTACACTATTTACATTATTCGGACTATTGTCCTCATCTTTGTCGCCATATTTATCACAACGTTTCGGCCTTTCAGTATCTGTCTATATTTCTGAGATGAGGTATTATGTACACTATTTACATTATTCGGACTATTGTCCTCATCTTTGTTACCATATTTCTCGCCATGTTTTGACCGTTGTACGCTCCCGCCTACTTCGGGTTGTTTGAATGTCGTACTGAACCCTTTATTTCGCTCGCAGGGGTAGACTCTTCTAGTTGCTCGTGCAATGTTTAATAGATATCAGTTATCTCCTGTTAATTCACCTCTCCAAGTTCTCCATTGCCTTAACGAGATATTGAACTCACAAGCCTTTGCGTCCTGTCACTGGATCTAACCAACGCGTTTATCCACTGTGCCATCCGTCCTTAAGGCACGTGGAACTAGATCAGTCTACCCCAATGAGCGAAATAAAGGGTTCAGCTCGACATTCCACATACCTGAAGAACGGCCGAAACCTTGTGATAAATATGGCATCTAAGATATATATATATATATATATATATATATATATATATATATATATATATATATATATATATATATAAGCATTCCCAGTTAAATTTCTATTTTTGACACGAACTCAGTTCACGCCGTGGTTGATGAGACTGGTATTTTCATCTGCCGAAATAGGCTATTCCCCATATGATGTGATTTGGCATATATTTGTTCCGTAATAATAAATACTTTGAGGTCTTTTTGTGGATCAGTTTTAATATTTTATATTCCTAGGATCCAATACGATTATATATTAACGGCTTTGTTACCTTTAATTAATATATATATATATATATATATATATATATATATATATATATATATATATAATGAAAAACAAACCACTTTAAAGTACCATTACGATAATTTATTTCACCCAAAATCCTTTTTTAAGGATTCAGGATCATCAGGTAAAACTTCCAACAACGAATTGAGAGGAAAATGGGATTAGAAATTGGTGGGTAGTGTAATTTTTGTAATTTAATAGAGGGGGTTGAGGGTGGCAGCTAAACAGAGTATATAAAGTATAGGGAGGGGTTAATTTTATATCTCTCTTAAGTATGTTTTATATTGGAGTAGGAAAAGTGACAGAAACTTGACCTATTTAGATGGTTAACAAAACGGAAGTGAAATGTAGAAAATGTACACAAGTGAGTCTTATGGTAAAGAGAGAGATAGTGGGGAAGGAGAGATGGGGTTGTTATAATTTTGTTTTAACAAAATTATGTAAAAGATAGCTTACAATATTTGATAGAAAATCGATGTCTGAAAAAAATTTTGTTATTAACTTAAATCTTTAATTTTTTAAGTAAATAGTTTCGGGACTAAATATAACTATTATTGTAATAAACATATTTATCTAGGACATAAAGAAATATTTAAAATTTTAATAGTTTATTCACCCGACTAATTGTATTTCCACAATATATAAAGAAAAAACAGTAACAATAACATATATTTTAATATTTAAAATTAATTTATGAATGTAATTTTTATTTATTATATTGGTAAACTAAATTAAAGATTAGGTTTCATTATTTAATAGTATTTGGGGGTAATATTAATTTTCATTTATTCATAAATGTCTCACAAATGTATTCATGTGAATCCCTACATACACATTCATTTTCCTCTCAATTCGTTGTTGGAAGTTTTACCTGATGATCCTGAATCCTTAAAAAAGGATTTTGTGTGAAATAAATTGGGTGAAATAAATTATCGTAATGGTACTTTAAAGTGGTTTGTTTTTCATTACATATTAGCTCTGTCCTCACATTGAGCTCTCAGGATTTCATCCTCTTTGGATTTACCAATTCGGTTTACCAAGTTCCTTATAACTTATATATATATATATATATATATATATATATATATATATATATATATATATATATATATATATTCAAGCATGTTTGGATGAATAATCTGGTCATGTGTCTATTTTTATTTTAATCTTTTCGAATTCTCGGATCAATTTCTTAATAATAATACTTTCATTATAGTTTTATCCATTTTCTTTTTATTTTCTCAAGTAATTTTAATTTCATCCGAGATCATGTTCAGGAGTGAATTTCTAAAACAAAAGATTAATATAATTTATATTTGTGATTTTTTTGTGAATGCGCATGAAACACCCTCTGAGAAGATCTGAGAATTCTCTTGTCCTATTCTGGATATAGACATTTAAGTCTTAAATGTTATTCAGTCGAGCTATCTCGGCCATTCATGAGTCTATCACGCCAACCATCAAGGTCGGATGATAATCAGGGTGGCATCCCCTGTCATTACATATTTGGTCAATGTAGGTGCTTGATGGACGACCAACCCATCTTGCACCGTAGCGAGGTTCTTTTCTACCAGTAGATCACTCGCATTTTCTTGTTTTGCTAGCCAGTAATGTCTTGAAAAGCGCATTCTAAGTCCACGTTAGATCATAGAAATAATAGGGATAGTCCCATAAAACTTAACATTGTTCTATTCTGCCTGAGTCTGACACTGCTCTTGCTGTCACACTTGACTGCATTCGCCGCCGATTTACTTTACTTACTATTACCGTTACTACTGTTTTTATTTCCCTTTTTCTATTTATTAATGTCTCCCACATGCTACTTTTTTCTATGCTTGGCCTACTGAGGATGTTTTTATTAGTAGTACAATTTGACCATCCTAATATCGCTGGGATGTACGAACTGATCATTGTTAACATGCTTGAGCATATATTAGCCATTCAGACGCTATTCTAAATCTGGAAAAACTGTTTAACGATTCTGAAATAATTTCATTATTTTGAATGGTCGTATTTAATCTAGTATGCGCGTAAATCGGCGATAAGATAAGTTTATATTATTGTTTTCCTGCTAACTTACAAAAATTAGAAAAAAATTTTTAAAAAGATTTAGTTATAAAGTTTCTTTCAATATAATTGTAACTATAAAGTGGAGGCAAACTTTTCTTGGATAAAGAGCAGAAAATTATTGTTTTATTTTTAATCTTAAAAATGCTGGGAAATTTTTTGACGTAGCTAATATATAACTGAAGCTGATGTATATAAATTTGCTGTTTTATGCAACAACCAGGCCCGGTACTATGTATCTTTATTTCGGTTTGCCTCCTGAAAAATCGATCAAGAAGAAGAAGAAGAAGTGGATAAGGAACTAGAAGAAGAAGAAGAAATCGAAAGGAACCTTTGAACCATCTGGCCTGATCTTAACTGACAGGAGATGTTGAAATATATAATGGAGTCTTAAATAGCGGCTCGGATTAAGGAATCAGAGAGCTGAGTTCGAATTCCAGAAGGATAGCAGAAAAACTCTGAATTCTTGAGGTGGAGGGTCATTTACGGACCTTGTGCCATACTTTGCACCACTATGTGGCCTTTTCAAAAAGTATGGTCGGTTCTGCACAAGCCTTGACACCTATAATCAAATTTATATGGTTGTTGGTCCTAAAAATTGAGCTGCTTGACCCTCATACGTCGAAAACGACGGGATATTCCAGTAATAGTGTATATATATATATATATATATATATATATATATATATATATATATATATATATACAGAGTCCACTGAAACTGTCTTACACACTTCAGGAAAGGAAAAACTTGTATGGATATTAAAATACTAAATTTATTGAGACATCACGAGATTAATACAAGTTACCTTTGGACTGTACAATCACAAGAGATGACGAAAATGTAGCTTCTAGACATTTATTAGTCCGGCGAATTGCTGCCTGGACAACGTTGTCTAGTGGGATTGCTGGCATACTTGTCTAAGAGCCGCAAATGTAGTCTGTTTTCGGCTCTCCTACAATAAAAAGTCTTATCGCAATTTGATAAAACTACGAAAAACAAGTTTTTCCTTCCCTGAATTGTATATACATTTATTTGGCGGACTCTCTCTCTCTCTCTTTCTCTCTCTCTCTCTCTCTCTCTCTTTATATCTTTATTATATATATATATATATATATATATATATATATATATATATATCCGAATAAACGATTTGGAACTCTATCAAAAGTGAAAAATGAGGAAAAAAAAGGCTACTGAATAGTGAAGAAGACGAAGAAGAAGAAAAGGCGGAAGAGGAGAAAAGAAAGAGGAAGAGAAGAAGAAGAAGAAAAGGAAGAAGAAGACGGAGCAGAAAAAGGAGGAGGAGGAGGAGGAAGAGAAGAAGAAGGAGGAGGAAGAGAAGAAGAAGAAGAAGAAGAAGAAGAAGAAGAAGAAGAAGAAGAAGAAGAAGAAGAAGTGATATGTCCAAGAAAAAAAATGACGCGACGAGCTGAAGACAGCCCATCGGTTTACCTACCTTTGATGTACCATCAGGTCAGATGCTGGGAGAGACTAGGAGGTCGAAAACATACTTACAAGGGCGAGCATTGCATTTGGCAGACTGTACAAACTTGTGTGATACAACAGATACCTGAATAAGTGTTCTAAGACCAGAGTGTAGAGAGCTATCGTCCTCACCATTCTCCTATACGGCTCAGAGTCATGGGTTACTTACCGAAACCACCTGCGACTCCTCGAACGGTTCCAATACAGAAGTCCTTGAGAAGGCAAAGATCACCAGCATTGAGGCCATGCTGCTGAAGTCCTAGCTGCGCTGGGATGTTTCTAGGGTGGAGAATCATCGCCTGCTTAAAATGTTATTGTAGGGCGAGCTCTCCACTGGCTATCGTGACAGAGGGGCACCAAGGAAGTAATTCAAAGATTGCCTGAAAAAATCCTTTGTTGCCTGTCACATCAACCAATGGTCAATCCTAGCTAAGAACAGTGACGACTGGCGTCTCACTACCAACCATGAAGTCTCTTTTGAAAATACCTCCAGAGTGGGTTTCAGGGACAAGAGGCAGCGGAAGAAGTACTGCAGTGCTATACCATCGAGCCCAGGCCGGACTTTCAGCTGCAAATGCTGCGACCGTGTATGCCTGTCCTGTATTGGACTTATCAGCCGCAAACGTGCCTGCAACAGACGTATACAGACTCCCTCTTGATCTTCGTTTTGCGCAGCCAAGCATATGATGAGGATAGTTCGTGATTGACCAAGAAATAGATGCTCTCAATTTTAATATCACTTTAAAATAATATTTAAAACATTTTAAGAAAAGTGCGCCAAAAATCTCTTTGTCTGACATCATGAAAAATATGGCAAAAAAAATTCTTAAAATTTTCATTTGTTATTTCTTTCTTCCCAGAATGATAAAATAAATATTAATCAATTACATCATATTATCTGGGCTGGTGAGGCCAAATCCTCATTTCCAGTCACAATAAAATTCAAAAGTGCTTATGTGACATTGTGAGTGATGGATTATTCTCTACTTTGCAATCCTTTTACCCACAGATGAAACGCTGCCAACCTTTTAATACTATATCACTCTTACTATGGCAGGTATTCGGAAAAGTTAACATTCCTTAGTACCACCAGCTCGGAGCTTCACAACTAGGTCCCACCCATGACTTTTTCACGATGGAAATACATCCCCATTCTCTTTGTGTTCCTTTGGTAAAAAGTAGGCGCCACTTTGGCAGCTTCTTTCCCAGTTACTGGACAAACTCCCAAAAGAATGCTTTCCTGACAACTACAATATTGTCAGTTTAAGTCCAGGTTCAACCAATATCTATCTCTGGCAAATAATTCTTTCTTACCCCTCCTGCCATTTGCAATTTTAGTTATATTTAGACAGAATCTTTCCTCTTCCGTGAGGTTTCAGTAACAATTGGTTAACACTGTATTTGTTTTATGACCAACAACTGTCATCTGGATGACAAAAGTCAGGTTTGAAACTCCATCCAAATACAAACAATTTAATTGTAAGCCATCAGACTCCTTGCAAAACTTCATGATGAACTGAATAGAAACAAAAAAAAAAAAAAATTATTGCGCTCGTCTGATTCAAACAGCTCTGAAGGTTTTCTTATCCATAATTTGAATCAAATCCATACAAAACTCTAGCTCGGTTACAAGAGGTTATTAGTTATTCATTCATGTTATAACATCATTGCTCTTCTTTGCTCATTCACACACACACACACTCTGTCTCTCTCTCTGTCTCTCTCTCTGTCTCTCTCTCTCTCTGTCTCTCTCTCTCTGTCTCTCTCTATCTCTCGTTTTAATTAGCATCATTTTTAGTATTTAAACTTCCGTAAATTTGCTTACAATTTAACAAGTAAAGCCGGAAAAACCGTATTTCCCCAGAAACGAAGAAAAAAATTCTACAAAATCAAGTATTAATCTCAACGGTGAGGGACAAAATGAGGACAAGGCGCAAATGTTCAATACAGGGATGGCTGTACTGTCTTTAATATCGTTTGCAGATAAAGTAGTGAAAACGTTAATTATTGACGCTGAAAATGTTAAGTAACCTAAATCTGAATAAATGTTTTTTTTTCCATTAAAGAAAATTATCATCCTTAAAGCTAAATGTTTTAGGGCGCTAATATAGTTGACTTTTGACACAGAAATCTAGTTTGTTTCGTAACAGACGACAGAAAATTTGATATTGAATGAGTTAAAGTTGGCTTTTTAGCAATATGAGACCAAAAAATTGAAGAAATGAGATTATGGCAGATTTTGGTAGGTAATAAATCTACGCTGAATGTTTGAAATGTAAAACGAAAATATTAATTCCCATGTTTAAATAAGTGTTTTCCTTCACCACTGTTAGGTCTAGTTAATTCGGAGAACAGTAACTTTGAATTGAAAGAATAGGTATTTTGACTGGCAGTTAACAACTTCAAGAGCCGAAAATGTACAAAGCAGACGACTTCAACGTCACAATCTCAGGACACGGTAAATGAGTGTGTGCAGAAAATTGGGAAATCCCCAAACCTCAAATATTAACATAAGTAAGATTTAAAAAAAAACACATGATATAAATATAATACTCTAACAGAATGCAATTAAATAACTAAAGAGAGTAGGAATCACTCATTCGGGTGCAAAAAACCATCCCTGTGTGCGGCTGTCACCATAGAGAAACCAGACGTTAGCGTCGATTTCGATCCCAAAATGAAAGCGCAAAAGCTTACTGGGATCATTAGTCTACAATCTGTCCTGATCGATGGCATGCCGCGTCATGTTAAAGATCTCCGACCTGCATGCGACCAATGCTCTGCCGCAAGCAACACCGATGATTCAATCACGAGCGATGGGGACCTGGAAATAGATTCCCGGATTTTCAATTCGCCCCCTGCCGCGGTGAAGATGGATAACGACAACATTGAGGATGAAGTACCTCCCCAACGTAGTGACAACAATGAGGTTGAAGTACCTCCCTTGCGAAGGAGCACCAGAAGGAAAAGCCCTCCCTTGCATGTTGGTGATGTGATCAGGAGATCGGGGTGGGGAGTGTAACAGTGAATTGGGTCAGCCCGATAAAAGACTCCAAGTTGGTTGTATGTGGTGCTTACAGCACCAGGAATTGCGTCCCCTTCCACAATGGACTGTTGAGAGAAGACCTTCTACTTAGAGTAGGTGGCGCTGACTATTTGCATATGAACGATACTGAGCAGGTATTAGCCAATAGTCAGCTAGTGTCTGGGACTGGGAGAGCTATATAACACCAGTGTTTTTCTTAGTCGAGAAGAGCGTTCTCAATGTGAAGTGAGCTACTTGATTTTGTCTAAAGGCAGAATACCGCGGCCTCTACTTTTTGACGCTTGGACGGGTCCAACTAACAACAGTTATCTTCATTTTGTTTGTTTTGATATTTTAGTTTTGTTTTTGGATTCATCCTCTCCCGTTTCAATGTAAATCATCAGATTTTTATGTATAAATTTTTATAATCATCAAATTTTCATGTCGCGGGGTGCGTTTTTTTAGGTTTCCTGAGAGCATGCGGTATTTTGGTAAATGAGGGATTAATTAGTGATGGATGAGTGGTGAATGTGCAAATTGTAATTAGTGAATGGGTCGTGAATCTGTTTAGCTAGATATAAGATATTCAGTGAAGACCAGCCTCAACCCATTCCACATGTTTAGGCCTTGTGCCAAAATTGTGTATTCTTATATGGAATAAATATCAGAGCGCTCGCAACGTGCGGACACAAATACATATAATAAAATGAAAATAATACATGTATCATATGCGAAACAAGAGTATGGGCACCTCGAGGTGGTGTAATGGTCTGCAAGCTTGTCTCGCTAGAACAATTACAAGTAATGAGTTCGATCCTCACTGGAGCCCCCTACTTTCAGCCTTGTGCCACATCTAAGCTACGCTTGGAAAATCACTATCCGAAATTAGAGCAATAACTACTGCGACGTAACCACAAATTGTCATAGGCCTGAACTGTCGTAACCAGGAGACATACTGCAATTACGTTGCCAAACGTAAGTAGAAAGAACTTATCTAAACCAGTGAATCCATATTGTTTGGTTAATATTTACTCGAGCAGGAGTTGTGAATATGTTTGACATCAAATTAAACCAACTTGTTATTGTTTAGAAGAAGCGCGTTGACTTATTCCTTGACAAGAAGCTATTTGTAATACTGTAATTTGTAATCTGACTAGAACGGTCGATTTCACTTCGTTGCAAAGATCTTCTCGCAGACATTTCCAGGATCTTGAAAAAAAAAAGACAGCGTGGGCTGGGAAAGACTGATACGGGATTGGCGAATCGGCTATCATCTGAAATGGAGAAATAGCGACTCAACCACCCATAAGTAACGGACAGAAGTGATAAGGCCCTAGCAACCGTAAGTCGAAGAAGCCGGGGTGTTAAAATGTGATATCGTCACAATCCAGAAGACTTGCCCAGCTTTGGTGTTATAATTAGTCTCCTGGCAATAAAAACATCCCAGGTGGTTGCAGGGGCTGAGGATAAAGCGTTGTTGTATCTGGTATCATATCCAGATAGGGATTTCACACCAACGTAAAGTAGTATTATACCTTTGAGAAACAAAGCAAAGTATTAAGATATTGGAAAATGTCCTTCGAAACAAAGAAACGTACTGAACTATTATGTTATAAGTAATTTTCTCTATGACAGTGAATGTTGGGAAATTGCCTTCGAGATGAAGAAGAGATGTGAATCAACATGGAACAGGTTGTTGGTTTGGTTGATTTGGCGTATCAACCTCAATCGGTTATTTAATGCCGACAAGATTTTTTATTGCTGATATCTTCGTTCAAAAATATATTGTCAGTAATATTTTTTCTTCAAAAATATATTGTTGGTAATATTTTTTTTCTTCAAAAATATATTGCTGGTAATATTTTTTTCTTAAAAAAAATGTATTGCCAGCAATATTTTTCTTAAAAAATATATTGCTGATAATCCTTTTTTTTCTTAAAACACGTATTGCTGGTAATACATTTTCTTCAAAAATGTATTGCTGGTAATATTTTTCTTCAAAAATATATTGCCGGTAATAATTTTACCTTCAAAACTTCATTGCGGATGATAATTTTTTACAAAAATCTATTGCTGATACTAAAACCTATTTTTACACTTTCATAGTGTTTTGACCCCAGATTGGGTAAACTATTTGCCCATAGCTGTGACCTTAACAGGTGCTACCACCCCGGGTCAGTGTGAACCTGGGAACAACAGCAATTAATAGGTGGTTCTACGTTCCTCAAAATCTCCTGATCAGAATCCTTACTTTTGGATGTAGTTTATCCAGGACGTGGATCAGGTTCTACTGACGTATGTAGAATATAACATGGAAAGAGCATATGAGAAATGAGGAGTGTTTAAATAGAAGGGTAATTACATGGAAACTGTGACATATTCAGGAAAGAAGGCTTGGAAAATTTGGCACTCAAATGTAAGTTCCATTCGAACAGATTCTTCCAAAGAGGAGCTGAACAGAATCAATAGACAATACTTCCTCCATCACTACATTTCTATACTCTTCGTCTAGTTCCCCCCCATTATCTATCCCATATATCCTGCACTTCCTCTAGCTTGACTGGATCTTGGGCCTTGTTTGTATGGAGTGAATAATCATGTAAAAAAGGGCATAGAGAATAAACATGTTTGAATGTATGGATGATGGATCAAGGACAAAGAAAGATGGCTAAAGACCAATGACAGGAAATTGTGGAGGGTCACGACCGGTTCTCAAAGGACATGGCCTATAGAATATATTTGATTTCTAATGAATTAAGCATCTTCATATGAGCAACATAAAATATGTATATTTAAAGTTACATTATTCGAACTATTTTCCTCATCTTCATTGTTATGTTCACGAGGTTTCGGACTTTTTTAGGTGTCATAATTTGAAATTTCGAATCGAACCCTTTTTATTTCGTACACCGTCCATGCCTTTTCTGGATTTAGTTCCTTTTATTTCCCTTTAGTAACTCAACTTTCAAATTATTTTTTGTTCACCTCTCCTGTGGCCAGGTATTGAACTCACAACTCTTTGGGTCAAGTCGTTGGATTACTTCAACCAACACTTTGAATTTATAAACCTAATGTCTCAGTAACCCTTTTTAACAAGAGCTTATATTATATTATGTTGATTAAATATTTTTCTCTAGGATTCTGTATTAACGGTTTCCCAAACGTTTTGAATATGACAACGAAGATGTGGACAACAGTCCGAACAATGTAAATAGTGTAAATAGTTGCAATAGCTCATCTCATATATATAGACAGATATAAAATGTGTTACAGAAGGCTGTAAGTTATTCAAAATTAACATCGGACAAGAATTTTTGATGTTTATAAATAAACACTTCCAAAATAACCACCCTCTAAATAAAACCTTCAATTGGAAAACAATCAAAATAAATTATTCCTGTACAAATAATATGTATAATGTATAAATGTATAAAATTATCGACTCCCACAATAAATTTATTATAAATAAATTCTATGGTATCAACAATAAACCTGGTATAGATCCCCCCCACTGTAATAGTAGAAATAGCGAATTTTATCAAATCGAAGGAAAATGCAGAACCTGGAATGTGATTTACTAAGCAACCATTTACCCCAGAGTAATAAGATCAACCACCATATTTACATTGGAATTTGTGCGGGTGAATGGAAACAAAAACTATATACGCATAGACATTCTTTTGCAACCTAAAATTAAAATTCCAATTGCACTATCCAAGAAATTTTGGGTATTGATGGAAAAAGATCTGAACTCTCAGATTGACTGGAAAATCATAGGTTTCGCTCACATTCCTAGTAATCTTAAAAGTAGATATAGTCTGTAATTACGAGAGAAAATTACAATAATGAAATTCGATAATCAAAGTATACTATTAAACCAAAGAAGTCACCGAAGAATTAAACTGATCAAGAATTTTATCGACTAATTTAGATTTTTTATTTATTATTCATGTCTTTTTACAGCGAAGGTTGGATGGTCTCCTTGAAGATGATGAAGAGACTCGAGACAACGGAGGTATGGTTCTACAGAAGGATGCTAAGGATATCATAGACCAAGTGTGTAAGCAACGATGAGGTTTTGAAGAGGATGCAAACAAGGAGGAAGCCTATACATAACATCATGAAGAGGCAGCTGAAATTTCTGGGACACGTAATGAGAAAGGAGGACTTGGAGAATCTGATACTCTCAGGGTGTATATAGGGAAAGATAGACAAGGGAAAGCAACGCGTGACATACCTAGCGAGTGTCAAGTGATTGACAGATCATAATCTAGGAGAAGTAGGAAGGGGACAGAATTTATTGAGAGCTAGAAGGGAGAGGGAGGAGTGGGGAGTCATGATCGCCTATGTCCTGAAAGGACACGGCACATAAAAAGAATGTCGATATTAACAGTCATGCTTTGGATCGGAGTGTCAGTTCTGATCCGTCCTTGGCGGGAGACGTCCGTCACGTGGTTTCCAGTCCACCTGTCTGTATTCGCAGCCACAAGTCGATTCACTGTGTCGTGTGAGACAATTTTTCTCTCCAGAATCTATCTTACATATCTATAAGTCTACCATTCGCCCATGCTTAGAATATTGCTGCCGGATATGGTCAGGTACCCCTGCTATTTACCTTGACCTCCTTGTTAAAATCCAAAGAAGAATCAGCAATATTATCGGTCCTCATCTGGCATCTCAGCTTCAGTCACTTTCCCACCGCCGTCTATGTCTTTTCTATAAATACTTTCATGTTAATTGTTCGGATGAGATCTTCCCTGTGTTTACCCAGATATTTTTAAATTTAAGCGCAGTACTAGACTGGCGTCGAAATCTTATCGCATATATCACGCATATTATACAGTGAAAATTTAAAATTTAATTTTATTTAAAAACTGTGTTGGGTTTATGGTTTTACCGTGAACATATGTGCGTTTCATTATATATGTATTTTGGAGTTATATATGTATACGTGAAATAATATATGTTAAATTAATCCTGCCTCGATAGGCTAATCAGTCCAACAAGGTCAAAATGCCAGCCGATATCCAAAACGACCTCAAGTCCATCGTTAACTGCAGCAACAGATGGCGTGTTAATGGCTCCAAAACTAAACTTCTCTCCATTAATCATCTGAGAGAATCCTCTTTGCCTTCCATTACAACAGCAGATGCTAACCTCCAGAAAAGTAAGTCGTTGCGCCTTTTCATGCAAGCTTTGTCAGCTTACATGAAGTGAAAAGACAATATTGAATCCATTGCTAGGTCAGATGCTAAGAAAGTTGCTTCACTGTATCGTGTGAGGCAATCTTTCTCTCCAGAATCTATCTTACATATCTATAAGTCTACCATTCGCCCATACTTAGAATATTGCTGCCGGATATGGTCAGGTGCTCCTGCTATTTAACTTGAGCTCTTTGATAAAATCCAAAAAAGAATCAGCAATATTATCGGTCCTTAGCTGGCTAGATGTAACCGTAAATATTATGCTAACAGTTTTTTTTCTCTCATTTCTCTGTTGTGGAACTGCCTTTCGGCTCCATTCTTTCCAATCAACTTTAATCAGCAAAAATTTAAATGCAATGTCAAAATGTCTCCTACCAATCCACTCTGGCAACGCCCTGAATAAAATATCTAAGAGGCGCTGTTCTCATTTCTCGACCTGCCGTTTGTTTGTTTGTTTGGAAGACTCCATGACTATTTAAGCCAGAGATCCATCCATGTCTTTCGAAAGAGTATTAATGACAAGTGAACAGCAACTGCTTCAACGGGAATTTGATAATGGACTGGATGATTTCGGGTTTTCTCTCAGTGAGATTTCTGACTTAAGACTTAATGCAGACCAATGAAAAGAAAATACAAGTCCTAATAAAAATCTATAAAGCGATTAATTCGTTCTCAGTGAAAAGAAATGAGAGAACGAAAAATTGTCTGCCCAGGATATTAACTTATATCTTCAAGACGTTCTTTCTTTCTTTCTTTCTTTCTTTTTATTTTTTATTATTTTTTTTTTTAGCTTAGAAACCGTCAAATCAAGCTCAATTTTTATCTGTTTAAACTTTATTCTAATAAACTATTATTATACATACATACATAAATATATAAATATATATATATATATATATATATATATATATATATATATATATATATATATATATATATTATAATAAAAAGAAAGAACAGTAATTCCGTATTCTTATTGATTTTTTTTTATTTCTACAAAACAGTTCTCAATGTAAATTTAAAGAGCATAAATATTATAAATTAACTGATTTAAAATATGGTTTCTTCGCTACACAGGGATTACCATGTTTCAAAAACACGAGGTAAAATGTTCAAATTTAATTATAAAATTAAATTAAATTAAAAGCATTAGTTCTGTTACATCCTCAAGCGAATTTTGGAATCTAATAATTAATTAATTATATAAGTTTTTAGCTTCGGTTTTTGAAACATGCTATTTCCTGTGTAACGAAAAAACCGTATTTTAAATCAGTTAATTTATAACATATATATATATATATATATATATATATATATATATATATATATATATATATTATGAATATATATATATATAAATCTGTATATATATATATATATATATATATATATATATTTTATACATATATATATAAATTTTTAAAGATATATATATATATTATATTTATATAAATCTTTATATATATATAAATATTTTATACATATATAAATCTTTATATACATATATATATATATTAAATATTTTATACATATATATATATATATACAAATTTTTCATTATATATATATAAATATTTTATATATATATAAATCTTTATATATATATATAAATATTTTATAGACATATAAATCTTTGTATATATAAATATTTTATATATATATATAAATCTTTATATTTGTCTTTTGTCACTGTTATGTGTTAGGAGTAGGTAGACCCTTCTACCGCCCGGTCAACACTCCTCCCCCTTCCCCTGGACAAGAGTAGAGGCTCACACCTTGTTTCCTGTCTAAGAAGGCGTTCCCGGTACTCTCTCTCTCTTTCTTTCTCTCTCCCTCTTTCTCTGGCCTCTGTACAAGTGCTGATGTGTTTTCTCCCGTGACGTGAGCAGTCTGTGGCATTGCCTCTTCATTTTGACGGTACACGGTTGACAGTTCACTGGTTGCTGTTTCTGACTGGTAGTTAGGACCCCTAACTCTTCCATAGCGTCTTGAGCGGCCGCTCTGATCAACAGTTGTATAATACCGGGGTGTTTGTAGTGCCATGTCGCGCATGGAACGGTGCCCCTGCAGTCACCTCCGGTGGGCAACCCTGAGGCCACATTATGATGCTGGCTGTGCCAACTCCTCTCTGCTCATGTTGCGGTCGATAACCATCTGCTTCTCTTACTTCAGGCCTTCTCATCCTCCAACTTTTACTCCACATGAAGACTAAGGCCTGAAGTACTTCAGGCCTTCTCATCTTCCAGCAATTACTCTACATGAAGACTCAAATGAACCAAAAAAGTAAACCTAAACCAGCCACTCAAAAATCACCTAAACCCTTCAACTTTTCGTTCAGCAACATCCGTGGCATAAGAACAAATTTTTGCAATGTGGAATCTTTCCTCACTGCAAACAGCCCGGATATAATGGCCCTGTGCGAGACAAACCTTGTCCCGTCTATTCCCTCCTCTGATCTCTCGATCCCCGGCTACCTTCCTATCCTCAGGAAAGACTCTCTAACCCACATGCACGGCCTTGGTGTCTATGTCAAGGATGATCTCCCCCTGGCCAGAGAGGTCTCTTGAATCACCAGTCCTCCAGTTCCTATCCCACGAACGCAGGTGTTCCCCAAGGCTCCATCCTTGGCCCCACACTTTTCCTTATTTTCATCAATGACCTTCCTGACGCCATAGGTTCCCAAGTTGGCATCTACGCGGACGACACTACAATTTACTCCTGCCTCAAAACCAAATCTAGTGTCGCGGTCAAAACTAACCTGGCCCCGAGTCTTGAAATGGACCTCCAATCGGTTGTTAACTGGGGCAACAATTGGATGGTCAAATTTAACGCCTCTAAAACTAAACTACTCTCCATTAACCACCATAGATATCCTTACCTGCCCCCCATTAGAATGTCTGATAGTCAACTTCTAGAGAGTGACTCTTTGCGTCTGCTCGGTCTCACGTTGACTGCTGACCTGAGATGGAACAAATACATTGAGTCAATTGCATCGTCCACCGCGAGGAAAGTTGGCTCTCTGTTCCGCGCCAGGAAATTTTTCTCCCCTGAATCGATACTTCAAATATACAAATCGACCATTTGCCCTTGCATGGAGTATTGCTGCCATGTATGGTCTGGGGCACCTTCTGTTTACCTCGGAGTTCTTGACAAGATCTAGAGACGGATATGTAATGTGATTGGCCCTGATCTGGCGTCTCGCCTGCGGCCACTATCTCACAGATGCGCTGTCGCCTCTCTCTGTCTCTTCTACAAATACTTTCATATAAATTGCTCCGATGAGCTGCTTTCCCTGGTCCTCAGTCTCCATGAATACAAGCGCCTTACGAGGCTGGCATCCCGCTCTCACCCTTACACTGTAGAAACTTTAAAATGTAGCCGTCTCTTCTACTCCAATAGCTTCATACCTCGCACCTCTCGCCTGTGGAACAACCTTCCCAATTACTGTTTCCCTGATAGCTATAATCTCCAACTATTCAAATGTAATGTTAATCGACATATCCAGTTACCTTGATCTACACACTACACTTCCCTTCATCCTTTCTTCTATCACTCCTATCTGCTCTTTCTACAAATCTTCTGCAACCCCCTCTGCATCCTAGTGGCTTCATGCCTTGCTCGGGGCGCTAAGCTTAATATATATATATATATATATATATATATATATATATATATATATATCATTATATATATATTTATATGTAAATATTGTATATATATAAAGATTTATATATATTATATATATACATAAATTTTTATATATATATATAAATATTTTATATATATATAAATCTTTTATCTTTATAAAATATATATATATATATATATATGTGTGTGTGTGTGTGTGTGTGTGTGCGTGTGTGCACGCACACATTTTTTAACAGCTAAGCCGGTAAGTGTTTTTCATTCTCTTTCAGCACAAGTAGCTTTACTCTTGTATTATGCTGTTCTTTATATATATATATATATATATATATATATATATATATATATATATATATATATATTCAATGCTTATTGCACCATTTATTGATAAGCCTGGATTGTTTTTCCTTCTAAATTCAGTAATTTGGTGTCAAAGACATTCTGGAGATTCTATGCAATGGGATCCTTCAAGTTTTTGGAATCTATCGTATTCATGCTTTACGTCGTAGCTGCACTCCGTGTCTTGTACAGCACCAGGTGGCTGAGTTCAAAATTCGAAGCTTTCGTTTCAGACTGGTTGCAACATGGCTAAAGGGATTAGTCAGTCGTTGCGGACGAAAGAAGAGATGACTCTTTCCCACGAAAGTAAATGCAGCAAACTCGTCCGGAATTCGAAATCTTATCGGCGATTTCTTGTTGCCAGTCATCACCCATTACATGAAAATCCTATCAATGAAAAAATAGTTGTCAGCAAGGAAGAAAAAAGTCTGATTCCCGTGCTTTTGAAACACACACATACCTGGAACATTTTGCCGGGAAAGTAATATCAGCTTACGTCCTGGTGTGGGGAGACACCTCACCGCCCCCAAGTAGTCCTGCTCCTTTTGAAAGGCATTGGAGTGCTTGACGTGTTCGTAAAACGGAATGTTCTGAAGGGGTTTGAGGAATATTCCACGGTATTGCTGTTAAACCCAATTTAAACTGACCTTGTTTCACAATCGGTAGCGACGTGGGCGCACTCAAATACACACACGCACACTCACGCGCACGCGCGCGCATACACACACAAACACACACACATAAACATATATATATTTCGTTGTAGCATAAATACGGACAATAATGTTCCCGTTTACATAAATACAGTAGTGAATACTGTATGGTGGTCTGCAGTTGGAGAGTCGTCGTCTCCACCTGTGTTGGTCAAACTCTCTTCCTCCGGGCGGGGAGGATCCCCAAATGAGGCTATGTCAAAGGACAGTGTATCGTCTCGGGGAAACACCTGCCCGACCCCGTTTTATAAGGGGTCTGCGGGGAATTTTTGGCCGAGCCTACGGGCGCGGTTACCTCACATTAAATTAGGCCTTGCGCTACATCTGACTGCGTGGGGCAGTTGGTAGATATCCTAGAGTTGGAAAATCATTCTGGAATTCAGTTGACTCACTTCTACGAGCCACTACTTCTACGCGCCACCGGCGAATCTTATATGTGTTGTTCTTGACCTAAGTATTATCGTTCATTACCAACCTTCGTTTGATTATCCAGTAACATTTCCTAAGTTACAACATTTTCAAAAATGGATCTATTTATGCTTATTATAAATAAACCAGTTTGTCTGATAATCGCAAAAACGTGAAACCCAGGATAACAAACAAATATCCATACAACTGAATATATATATATATATATATATATATATATATATGTATATATATATGGTTGGATAGATGTGAGCTTGGGACCCTGGGTTTCACGCTTTAGCGATCGTCAGACAAACTGATTAATTTTTAAAAAAATTTGGTTTTATGTAGATTGCGTGTATTGGTCTTATTATGGAAGTGGGGGGGGGAAAACAAGCTCACATCTATCCAACCATATATGTTAGCTCTATCTCTTTCTAATAAGTACCGCGCATATAATATATAAATAATTATACATATATATATACTTATTTATATTTATATACACACACTTTTCACACACACACACACACACACATATATATATATATATATATATATATATATATATATATATATATATATATATATATATATATATATCAAGGGCGAAGGCTCCATGTATGCAACGCATGCACTGCATGTCTTACATTCATTCCAGGATAAATAATTTTGTATAATATATAATTATTCATATATTTTCATTATCCTCTTTTTACTTGTATTTTTGTTTTTGTTTTGTTTTTTTCTTTCCCGTTTCTTCATTTCTTGGGATAATTGCTACAAGCGATATTATTTAGGGAGTGTAAGTAGAAAGAACACTTCCTGTTCAGCGAGAATAGATGCAAGTAAAAACAATGAATTTACTAGCCTTTTTAAGAGGGGACATGGCAGAAAGAACATAATAGTGAGTAAGTGAAACACAGACAGTCACCGAAAAGCAGAAAATTCTTTTGCTTGATTTCTAGCCGTATTCAGCTAGCAGACGCACTCTACTGGAGTGATGATGTTTTTATTGCGTGGAGCTGAATTCAAAGACTTGCTTATTCAAAGGATTTTGAGTCGGATAGATTTAAATGAAAAATTTGTATTTTTCGTTGCTGAAGTGTATACCTTAACTCTAACCCTCTCTGACCATTACCTAGAAAATGTTTGACCATTTCATACGAGGAGCAAAAAGTAGCAACAGACGAAGTGTATTTTTAGGGATTAAAAGGTAAGTTTTCACCCGTTTCGATACCTTGAGATTTAATTTTAAATGTTCAAAATTATTTTTTGCATTTATGCAAAAACATTTCTTGATAATATTGCATATTATTTCATTAAGCGTGTTAAATTATGTTAAAGAATTTTTTTTTTAAATTTACTGCAATACCTAATTTTAAAAGTAAATGAAAAATATTTAAAATCAAATATTATGTATTAATGTTGGTGTTATTTTAACGAAGAATCGTGGAACTTTATCTTAAAAGAACATTTGGATAATTAAAACGATTTCATTTAAAACAATATTCATTTAATTTACGCCAAAATTACAAATTTACTTTTTCCAGTCATCAATCATTCAACGCCATTTTAGATTAGCCTGCATGCATGTCCTCTCACCTTTCTCTGCTGATACACACATACAGTGTTGTTCGATAAAAGTGACTCACCTGATTTTTTTTACTTAAAAATTTTTCGCCTATTGTTTTGGGGGTCCAACTAATTTTTAATCTTACTAATATAAAGACCCCTTCCCGACCACCTAGTAAAAAAGTTTACTCACCCTAAGGTATTCTATTGATAATTATAATTATGAATATAAATGAGTTTTACGGAAAAAAAGTGACTCACTTATTTCCTGCAACTAGTAATCAATAGAAACATAACCAAACAGCTTTAAATAAAGAATAATAGAGTTATAATTTATGTATAAGCAATATAGTTCGAAATATTTAATAATCTATGGGTCCTTCTTTATTTTGAATACCCTTTTCAACCCTTTTTGGCATTGACGATTAGGTTCTGGCAAATCTCATCTGCAAGCATTGAATTCCATTCGGATATGAAATTCACAATCAAATCCTCTTTGTTGCTCAACTGCTTTCTCGGGAGCCTGTACTTTATAATGCTCCATAAGTTTTCTATGTGGATGGTGTCAGGAGATTGGGGCGGCCATTTCATAACACTCACCTGCTTCACATCAAAGTATTCCTTCATCAATTTTGATTTGTGACAGGGAGCATTATCCTGCATAAAAATGAGCTTGGTGGGGTCGATTTTCCCCCTTTCAACAGAAGGGAGCAGACAAGACTCTAAAATTCTCTTGTACTGTTCGCTCCTGAGGGTCTTTTCAATAGGTTTTAAGAAACCAGTTTCATGAAAAGAAAAGCATCTCCAGAACATTATACTGAACGGATGCTTGACAGTACTTACTGCTACATTCAAAGAGCTTTCAAAGCTTCGGATTTTAGATCGCTTACCCTTTGAATTTAACTCAACTTTCGTTTCATCGGAGAAGAGAATATTCTTCCAGTTTTCTACGGTGAACTTTTTGTAAGAGTGATCCTATTCAAGTCTCTTGCTTTGTTGGATTTGATTATTAGCGGCTTAAACCTTTCTATACAAGATTTGTAGCCTTGTTCTAACAGCCACCGACGGACTGTTGAAGAGGCAAGACTAACACCTTGCTCTTCGCTTAGACTGGCTGCAATTTCTTGGCTAGTTATAGTCCTATTCTTCGCAACTTCTCTCTTGATTATCCTGCCAGTTCTATCATCAATCTTTTTCTTTCGTCCCCTTGTTTCCTTCCTTGGAGCAGGAGTGGCATCATAATGTGCCCTAAGCACTCGAGAGACAGTTGATTGCGAGGTTATAGCAATTTCTGTAATTTCTCTCGTAGACTTGCCTGCTTTTGAGAGGGCAATAATATATGCCTTAAGTGGTTCTGATGCGTGTTTGTACCCTTTCATCTGGTTAGTGACTTGAGTGGCTATTTCAAGCTGTTTTTATACTGTATGAGGCTTTCTGGAATATTCTGGAATACTCTAGATTTAATTCAAATGTTCTAGAATTCTCTAGAATTTTTCTGAGTGTATTGTAAAATAGTTTTCAATATTTTGTCAAAAGCTCTTTAAATTTACCAGTTTAATCATTAGAATGCGATATCTGAGTCACTTTTTTGAGTTTTTTTCTCATTTATATCCAAATTTATAATTATCCATAGAATACCTTAGGATGAATAAACTTTTTCCTAGGTCGTCGGGAAGGGGGCTTTATATTAGTAAGAATAAAAAATTATTTTAACCCCAAAAACACTAGACAAAAAATATTTTTAGTAGAAAAAAATCAGGTCAGTCACTTTTATCGAACAGCACTGTATATATATATATATATATATATATATATATATATATATATATATATATATATATGTGTGTGTGTGTGTGTGTGTCTGTGTGTGTGTGTGTGTTTGTGTGTGTGTGTACATCACAGTTTCCTTAAAGCATCTCGACAATTATAAAAACAATTTTTTTTTTATTTTTACGGAAAAATGCTGATGTTTTTCATAAATTTTTTCAAATAACGAAAAAGTAAATAACTTTTATTGACCTTCCACTTCACTGTTTCTGTAACTGTCGACCATCTTGTTTTACACATGTGTGTGGTGTCAGTGCTATTTTCCGATCGTCGCATTCCTGGCCGATCAGCCAAACGACCTCAAACCTTTTGAAACCTTTAATGCACGCCAGTTTTTCATCCTTCTCTTAAAGCCGCAAGGGAATCTTTATAAAAAAAAAATAAATCCGTTCCAAAAGGTGAACAACCTGCTACAATTCCTTATTCTAAAATCTAATCCATTGATCGAATTTACAGTTTTTGATTTCTGGAATTACGAAAGTTTGGATCATTTTTTTATTCCATTAAATCTGTGATGTTCGTTTGCTGTGTTCATTCAGGCGATTGCGACTCTCCACATCTTCCTTTTTTAATATATGATAATTGAGTGGATTCCAGCTGTCGTCTCGACAACTTTAAATTTTAAATAGCTCTATTCTATTGTACTACTTGCCAATCAAGTCTAAATAACCCAGTCTATTATTAATTCATAGTTGAAAATTACGAAGAATATTTCCCTTCTACGAAAAGAATTAATCCGAAATGAACTGATCCAATCGAGATTTGAACTCTCTTCAGCGTTTTTCTTTTCTTCGCTTGTTTGTAATATTGTATATATATAACAGTATTACAGTTTTTAATACTCATTATGGAGCCTACATCACCTTTCATTTGTTGAATTATAAACCTGGATAGGACCGTGTCGATTTACGTGTTGTTAAATTAGGAACACGTGCTGTTTATTTCTGCTAGAAGGTCCAACTACAAGTTGAGTCCAACCGAAGATGTAAAGAAAACAAACAAGACCGATATATATATATATATATATATATATATATATATATATATATATATATATATATATATATAATTACATGAATCATTCATACAAAAAAATAGAGAGCTTAATGATTTAAATGGCGAAAATACATCTTCGGAAACAATTTCAATAAGTTACACTAACCCCTAACCTGTATATGAATAATATGATCTCTGTTTATAAATTCCAGTCGCATAAGGTCTTTTTAATTTTTTACAAGCTTTCGTCTGTTCCTACAGACATCCTCAGGTATGGAAATAGATTTGTTCTTGTTTTTTACTTCTCGGTAATAAGAGGACAACGAAAATATAGATGTAATCCGAAAAAATGCTATGAGAAATGTGTTATTGTTTTGGAGCGGGCGCTCACAACGCTCAGTTTGAATTTTAAATTTTAAGGTTGTGCGTTTTTGTACAAATATAGTAATAAGAGAATTCTTTTTTACTGGTAGGTTTTCCGTCAATGTGGCATGAACTATATTGTTCAATAATTACAGGAATGTCACACTTATTATCCGAGAGTTGCACGTTGGATCAGTTATTTTCATTTCGATTATAGGTGCAATTTAATTATAAGATATTACATTTGAACATATGTAGAACCGTTACATAAATGCATTCACGTTTTGATGCATATTATTGCATCTCATCAGGCGTTGGTAAATGAGGTTTATTACAATTTTTAATATTTACCTACAAACGGTCTCTTTTCCCGCGAAAAAAGAAAAAAGAAAATCAAGGAAAAAAGAAAGACAAAAAAAGAAAGACACAAGATATAGTCTCTTCTCCAAACAAAAAAAGAAGAAGAATATATATATATATATATATATATATATATATATATATAAATTCTGCTTTATTGAACAGTCAAAAGTACAATCAAATATATTGTTCTTTAAGTTTTTTGTTTTTGTTTTTAATCATTTCATCACAGTCAAGGCAATAAAGCCACTAAGATGCAAGAGATTGCTGAGTATGAGAGATTATGAGAAAAAGAAAATATTAAGGAGATCGAACAATAAAAGAAGAGGATTCAAGACGACAGAAAATGAAAATTGACATTGCATTGAAATTTTTGAAGATCGATGTTGAATGGAAATGAAGAAGCCGAAAGAGAGTTCCACAAGCGAGAAGTGTGAGAGAAAAAATGTTAGCGTAGAACTTACGTTTATATCTATCCATTTCATCGCTAAAATGACAAGACCTTGAAATAATCTTGTACTACGCTTAAATTCATAAAGTCTAGCTACCAAAGAGGAAAATTCATCAAAACAATTACCATGAAAGTATTTATAGAAAAAGCAAAGGGATGCTACTTTACGGCGTCGGGAAAAAGAACTGAAACCGAGATGCCAGGTTAGATCTAATAAAATTGCAGATTCTTTTATGGATTTTATCAAATATCTCTAAATATATAAAAGGAACACCAGAGCAGATGTGACAGCAATATTTAAAGAAAGGACAAATGTAGACTTATAAAAATGAAACATAGGTTCTGGTGAGAAAAAGAAAAAAATGAAAACATCTTTCTTAGCAGCAGGAATTGATTCAGTATAGTATCTCTCTATATTTCTTAGATGTGGTATTATGTACACTATTTAGCTTCCATTTTTGAAACATGGTTAGAACTGTGTAGCGAAAAAAAAACATATTTTGAATAAATCAATTTATAATATTAATGCTCTGTAAATTTACATTGAGCACTATTTTGTAAAAATAAAAATATCTATAAGAACACCGGATTATATATATTACTGTTCTTTCTTATATATATATATATATATATATATATATATATATATATATATATATATATAAATTACTAATCTTAAAATTATGCTCTACTTCGGTTTTTTAAAGAGTACGAATATCATTCAGGTAAACTTTAATTTAAGTTTTAATTTAATTTAATTTAATTTAATTTTATTTTATTTTTTTAATTTTACTTATTTTTAATTCTACTTTATTCTTATTTTAATCTTACGTTTATTTTCATTTTTTTTTAATTTTATTTAATTTTTTAATTTTGTTTATTTTAATTTTATTCTAATTTTTTATATTCTTAATTTATGTTATTTTTTAAAATCTCTTATTTTAATTTTTGATATAACTTTATTTTTTATTTTACTTCATTTTTATTTCAAAATATTTTTATTTTTTAGAATTTTACATTATTTTTAAATTCTACTTTATTTTTATTTTAATCTTTTATTTTTATTTTATTTGTTTAGTTTTATTTTTCAAGTTTACTTTATTTTAATTTTATTATATTTTTACTTTTTTTAATTTTTAACTTTATATTATTTTACTTTATTTTTAATTTAATTTTAAAAACATGTTTTTTACATTTTTAAATTTTACTTTACTTTTCAATTCTACTATTTTTTTTTATTTAAATCTATTCTATTTTTTAATTTAATTTAATTTTTCAATTTTTAATTTATTTTAATTTTATCCTACTTTTAAGTTTTAAATTATTTTTTAAATTTTACTTTTATTTTAACTTTGTATCTTTGTGCAAAAAGTTGTGCGGTTTTGTTTTTAAGCAGTCAACTTATATTAATTTTTTTCCTTTTCATTTGTTCCTGATAGGTTTATCTGGAATTTGAATCCGGCTAAAAAAACAACGTTTTTATTTTTGTTCTTTTCTTGCTTTTTTTAAAAAATTTCTCATAGCATAATTAACAAACAAACAAACAAAAACAACTTAGTTTACACATACGGACGAAATCGCTAAGTCGCACTAAGTGAACTTCTTTCTTTTTGCCCGTAATTTGTTCTGTAGTAATCAACGACTGTAGATAGTGCGTTTAGCAGCAGTACTAATAGTCCAAAAGAGAAAAGTGGCAATAGCAGAAGAAATAATAGCAACGGTGAGCGGGAGTGTGGTTTTTGGTTGGAACAGCCTAGGCCGCCTTCGTTGGCCCACTCAGCACAGTGAAAACTCGCACCTTCATTGTGTGTTTCATTTCTTGAACATTTCTTGGACCTACCCCTACCGTTCCACGTCGTGTCTGTCGATAAACTCTACGCAAAACGATGGTAAGTAAAAAAAAAAAGAAAAAAAGAAAACATGTTGATATATAGATCGAGAATACTGATAAAACATTTTTTCCCAGAGAAGAGCTTTTAAAATATGTTTTAAAACTTGTCTCCTCATCTAGCTAACTCCCTTTTCGTCTCTGCATGTGTGTGTGTATGTGTGAGAGAGAGAGAGTGTGTGTTTGTGTGTGTGCCGCGTCAACGTATAAACACTGGTCAGTGTTTCAGAAAACAAATATATTTAATACCTAGGTTTGTGTCTGTATATATATATATATATATATATATATATATATATATGTATATATATATATATATATATATATATATATATATATATATATATATATATATATATATATGTGTGTGTGTGTGTGTGTGTGTGTGTGTGTGCGTGTGTGTCTGTCTGTCTGTGTGTGTAGATAGATAAATAGATAGATGGAGAGACTGACTCCCTTTTCGTCTCTGCGTGTGTGTGTGTGCGCGCGTGTGCCGCGTCTACGTATAAACGCTGGTCAGTGTTTCAGAAAACAAATATATTTAATACCTAGGTGTGTTTGTATATATATATATATATATATATATATATATATACATACATACGTACATAGATAAAGAGAGAGAGATCTTTGTTCCAATATATATATATATATATATATATATACATGCATACATAGATAGAGAGAGAGAGATCATTGTTCCAATATATATCTATATATATATATATATATATATATATATATAATAAATATTTCTGGTTTTGAATGATTTTTACTTTTATTTTTTCCAGTTGGATTTCTTTCGTCGTTCAAACATTTCTTTACTGCTCTATGTATTTGCCTTATCCAGTGTGAGTCTGTCATTAATTGAGGTAAGTGATCTTTTTTTTCTTATTGTGTGGGTGCGTGTGTGTTTATTTGTGTGTTTGTGTTTGTGTGTGTATGCCTTCGTACAGTTAATTACCCGGTCTAAAACACATAGCTGTTACTTACACTTTATCTGTGTACGAGTCGACGAGGAAAAGAATTTAGATTCTTTTTTTTTTTTTTAGTGTAACTGGTGTAAAGGGGGGGGGGTGTAAAATTCACCTCTTGTTTTTTTAAGTTGTTTCAGGTTTCGACAAGTTTGTATATTGTTTTTATTTCTATTTTTTTTCTTTTGCTTTTGTTTTTTTGTTTTTACAATGCTTTCGGCATTTAGTCAAGAATTATCTTATAAAATTAGACGTACCTGATGTGATAATTAGAATTAGAAGTGAAAAGATAACTTTGAAAGATTAAAAGATAATTTTTATAAAATATTTCCTTTAAAAAATATTTCTTTTAATAAAGAAAACAAAATACAGATTTTTTTTCCCAGTAGGTAAATTTTCTTTTCTTCGATCAATAATTTTGAAAATAATTCTACGAATTTATCAAAAGGATTTGTAATTTATTTACTTAGATGTTTTGAGAGAAAAAAATACATTTGCTATTTTACGAAACGCTTTTATTGCTTATTCAAATGGTGATTCAGTTTTTATATTTCTACCTTTGTGAATTTCTTTCTAAACACACGTGTTCCATATCAGGTGAGAAATACAAATTAGGCTTTTACTGCATTACGTTTTATTATCACTAGAATCCAGGTCGAAGTTTTTGTACGCGGTTTGTCCTGTTTTTGGGGTTTTTTTTTGGTGGGGGGGTTGCTTTTTTTTTTGGTGGGGGCGTTGCTTGTTTTGATAAAACTATTGTGTGATCTTAACAGATAATATTTTTGAAATAAACATAACTTCTAAGAAAAAGGATATGAATATATACCGTTAGTTTAAAGAGTCTACACACTGTACAGCGTACACCAATAAGTTACTTTAAGAAAGAAAACAGTTGAAAAAATATTTTTACAAGAAAGAAGGAACAATTTGAATAACTTCAAACCAGAATCAGTCTGTTTGAAACAAGACAAAAGTTTACATTAAATTATTTATCATTTTTGTTCATCGACATTAAAATTTTAAAACCATTTCTAATTTGTAACATAAGGCAAAGAAATTTATTTAATTCTCACAAAGAGTATTTACTTTAGCAGGACCGGGAAAAGTCTACACTTTTCCGTTAAAATATCACCAAAAATCGAAGAATTTCGCGTTGTAAATAATTTTAATTCATCTTTTAATGGAATGTGT
>OZ010574.1:6623902-6628902 GCA_963932145.1 Acanthosepion lycidas | reverse complement strand
TAGCGGGCGAGAGAAATTCGTACTTATTTGGGCGCGATTTCTCCGGCTCTGTTTCAGCATATTGATAAAATGAAATCCTTGAAAGCCTCCCTTTATCGCCATCTGACCTCCTCTGAACCAACAGCTAAGAAAAAAAAGATAAAAGAAAAATAATCTCAGCTCAAAGCATGCGTTATATATTTGTACATGCCGAAAATGGGCGACATATTTATTTCTAACAAGAGAGAAATTAGCATAATTAGTGTTTCAGATAGTTGCGAGTTCCTACCTATTGGCGCTAGTGGTCGGTGTGCTAATACAGTTTCTTGAGGCAGAAAGACTGGCAAGACAACGGACAAGCTTGTCACTAAGTGGCGCAACACAATCCCTTTTATTATAAGCTTACTGTCTGTATTAGAACGCTTAAATTCCTCCCACCCAACAAAAAATATAGCCTAATAAAGACAATCTAAATCAGGTATTTGAAATGTCTATCCTTGTGCAAATTAATTGAAACAACCGCTTTAGTTTCCTTTCTTGCAACATACGGTCAGTTTTAGACCCTCTGGAGTGGCATTGAACAATATTGCGTCATCCGTGATTGCATCAGACTTTTATCACGCCTAGACACTACTATCTCAGCTATCGATTACTTGTCCTGCGGTCATTGTCTGCAAGGAAAGATACAAGGAGCAAGGGAGCATACAAAAATTGTAACAGCAGAAATAAAACCTTCGTGAACATAAGAACTATAGTAAAAATGTTCACTTTCTTGCCTGTCATGTTCAATATTTAAGTCCCTTTTAATACTTTAGCAGTATCATGTGCAATAGGTGTATTCAATTTGGATGTCTTTAGTTGGAGTTTCTTTCCAACTGTGAAAACAAAATTCTCTCAATGTGCTTGGTTTCCTTCCGTAGTGAAGGGATAAAAGTGATGGGATAAATTTATGAATATCAAACAGAAGATTTTAGGCTTTCAATTTTTTTAGATGTCACCTTAATTATCAGGTTTACTAAAGTGTATTCATTGATAAAGTTTATCAGTTAATTTGAATTTTGGCAATAAATTGAACAAATTTGGTACTTGTATTTAAAAAATTTTTTAACTCAAGAACACTTTTTTCTTTTAAAAATAGTTTATTGCAGGTGGCTGACATAAATTACTTTGCTACCTGAAAATTGATGGGTTTCTACGACTTAACTAAATTTTGCCAAGATCGTAAAATGATCTTGTTTCCAAAACTGAGCAATTTCAGCTGTAAAATACACTGTTGTGCAAATTAATTGAAACAAACGCTTTAGTTTACTTTCTTTCCCCCTACGGTCAGTTTTAGATCCACTGGAGTGACAGGCTGTAATCGATTTATACTTTTCCTCGGATTAAATCATTTGCAGTAGTGTGCAGTAATGGGAATCTATTTTCGGGGTATATGATGAAATTTTTTTGACATTGAATAATATTGCGTCATCCGTGATTGCATCCGATTTTCATCACGCCAGACACTATTGTCTCGACTGTCGATTAGTTGTCCTACGGTCATTGTCTGCGATAGACGATACTCCAAGGAAGAGTTCGAAAATTGTAATGCTGCACGAACACACTGGCAAGCCTTACCAGTGAGCAAATCAAAGTACTATAGACTGGCCCGGAAACTCTCCTGATTTAAATCCAATCGAGAATCTGCAAGGAACGACTTCGTGGAATGGACATACGAAGTGCTAACATGTGAACTGTGTCATGTTTCATTGGAAAAATACGAAAGGAAAAGTAAATAATAACGGAATTATTCGTTTTGTTTCAATTAATTTGCACAAAGGTGTAGGTGATAATGACCCTCCACATCTTCCTGTACAATTAATTTGCAAAAATTGGCTAGCCTTGAGGAGAAATCTGTTTTATTTTAGCGGATTCAGTAAATCGCAAATAAAGGCATAAACTCTCTTGTAGGCATTTAATGGCTCCTTAAATGCACAAAAAATGACTCGGAGGGACAATCTACCTGCATAATGTGAATAAAAACGAAACCCTTCCTTACGATAATATTTTTCTTGACAGCCAGTATTTTTGAATACTTCCACTTGAAATAAAGGCTTTTTGTTTGAATGTGCCTTTGTCACGTCTGCCTTCATTGAACTATTTGACGCGTAAATTTATTCAAATCACAAAAATAATGGAGTCATGGGAAATGCCAAATCACAAACGGTCATTTTCTACTTGCTTTGGTTTGGTTTATCTTGTTTTATCAACCTCAATAAGATATTTTTATTGCCGGCAAGATTTTTATTGTTGGTAATATTTTTTTTCTTCAAAAATGTATTGCTGATAAGAATTTTTTGAAAAAATCATTGCTAGTATTAAAACCTATTTTTACACTTTCATACTGTTTTTACCCAAGTTTGGGGGTTAACTATTTTCCCATAACTGAGACCCTAACGGGTGCTACCACACCGGGTCAGGGTAGATATGGGAACACCAGCAATTAAGAGGTGGTTCCCCGTTCCTCAAAATCTCCTGATAAGAGGCCTTGCAGTTAGACGTAGTGTATCGTCTTACCAAGGACGCGGATATAGTTTATCGTCATAACCAGGACGATTTTCTGGTTGGTCCGCAGCGGTGGACACTTATTGTTGAGTATATGAATGATATTCGTCAGGAACCCCATCCATGACTGCATTAGTTTTTTGACTGTGGGGCTTTTGAAATATGAGGCCTTGCGTTAACCAGCAGCAAGGATAGGGTCTCTTTCTGTTCAACGCTGATAGCCAAAATATTTGCAGATTTTGATACGTCAAATTCAAATCATGATAACAGGATTCTGTCTTGATAGCTTGGCAAGGTTACAAAGGGCTGTAATAGATTGTTTCACCAGGGAACCATCATACAGTCAGGGATAACTGTTTAAAGATGAAGATTTTTTTTGTAAAAGGGTTGAGGGGGATACATGCTTCCAATTACCAGAAAGAAACCACTCCTCAGTGAGATAATCAAGAAAAGGGGCCCTTTTTTCTAAACATACGAGGAAATTACTTTGTGGTATCTTCCTAATTTTAACACATTTATTATTATTAATAATAATAATAATAATAATAATAATAATAATAATAATAATGATAATAATAATGAAAATTTAATCCGACACGCACCTGTTTATCACTTCTCGTTACACACCAAAAATTCCCCAATGTACACGAATTTTCCTCTACTATTACCTAAATATATATATATATATATATATATATATATATATACATATATATCAGAACACTGAGTGTTGATAGTCTGTTTCATACTTGATTAATGTATTGTAAAAATATTTAAAAAAAAATTATATTAATATATTATAAAATAATAGAATTTATTACAAAATTAATATAATATAAAAGATAATTAGAAATTAACACGTGTACAGAATCTATTGATAGCCACTATCGGTAGTCACTGCGTCCCCAAATAGAATATATATATATATATATAGAGAGAGAGAGAGAGAGAGACAGACAGACAAAGACAGAATGATAGATGATCCTGACATCATTAGTGGTTTCGTATCTCTTAAAATTATACCTATTCAGACAGATATATATATATAATGAAATTTATTATTATATATCTCTCTGTAATTACAACCCTCCGAACACGCATACACACACACACACACACACACACACACATATATATATATATATATATATATATATATATATATATATATATATATATATATATATATATATGGGGAAATTTTGAATTTTGTTGTGTAGTTTATTTGCTCTGTTACAATAAATGCACTGAACTCTTTCCGTGGATCATTTTTATTATATGGTAATATTAGGATTCTCTTGGATTATATACCATGGATATTTAGTACCTGTACTGGAAACTGAAAACCAGACACCCTGCAGAAATCATTTGATTATAGTGGTGAAGGCTTTGTGCAGAACCAACCATACTTTTTGAAGAATGGAATAACACGGGTTTTGAATTCAGAGTTTTCCAAGGCTATAGAACCCAGCCTGTCCTGCTATTTACCCATAGCTGGGTGAGAAGAAGAGGATTCATGCCTTTCCCTAGCATGTAAGTGAATGTTATGAATTTGACTGGAATTTGAACACGACTCTCCGATTCCATATTTCATCACACTATCCATTATATATATATATATATATATATATATATATATATATATATGTGTGTGTGTGTGTGTGTGTGTACGATAACGACATATATATTTTTCATATAGGAAGAACAGTTTCGTAGGAAAGTGGAAAAAGTTTTCATATGGGGTATTTTATCCCTTAGAACCTTCATCGGACTAGCTTTGTTGACGTTGAAGCAAATACAAAATACTGTAGCTGCATGCATATTTATGAACTATATTACGGATTCGCATATATATATATATATATATATATATATATATATATATATATGTCATACGTATGGGCAAACGTATGGGATAGAGCGTATGTGAATATAAAAGTCGTCACTGAGATGGATACGATGTTGTGTTCAAGCATCAGACAGACTGTCGCCGCTGGGTTGTCTTCAGTGTCCACACACACACACACACACACACACATATACATATATATATATCTATATATATATATATATATATATATATATATATATATATATATGTATGTATGTATGTATGTATGTATATATATATATATATATATATATATATATATATATATATATATATATATATATATATATATCATAAAAGTACATTTTTTTCTTCACCGGTATAACAAGTTATATACAAAGATGCTCATTGGAAATTCTTTTAAATCAGCACCAGACGATTGTATCCTGCATTAATCTCAGAATTGAGCTATTGGCGAGGAAAAATATATTTATTTAATAATATATATATATATATATATATATATATATATATATATATATATAGCACTTTGAACGTAGGTATGCGTATATTTATATTCATATACGTCGGTATATGTATACACGTAGGTATATGGATATTTATATACATATATAAAATTAGTGAA
>OZ010574.1:6613902-6618902 GCA_963932145.1 Acanthosepion lycidas | reverse complement strand
GTCGTTAATACTGTTTATTATAAAACAGAGCATTTACTTAAATATTTGTATCTATAAAAAAAAGAACGTCTAAACATAAAAATGTATTAAAATAATCGTCGGACTTTGTCCATTTCATAATATATATATATATATATATATATATATATATATATATATATATATATATATATATATATATATAAGTGAACATTGAAGGCAACACTTAGAGGCGACAGGCTGTTTCATACTGGACGCAATCGGATGGCCTGACGATTGCGTCCAGCATGAAACAGACTGTCACCTCTAAGTGTTGTCTTCAATGTTAACTTTTATATTTACACGCGCTCTATCTCTGATATTGAGCACTTTATCCCATAAATATAGCACACATTAAGATTATATTTCTTCTACGACTATTTTGAATAAAGAAAACGGAAGCATAACTTCAGGAGCCGCTCACCTTGCAGTCGGAAAAACTAAGTTATGCAAAGAATGTGATTAAGTCACAGGTAGATATTTATATCAAGTGTGATGAACAGAGAAGTAATTGTCACCTTGTCAGTTGAAAGCGAATGGGCGACACAAGAATGGCAGTCATCCTAAAATAAAATGACAGCATGGAGGCGGAGGTTTGTATTCTTTGGACACATAACGAGGAAGGAAGGATTGGAAAACTTAACCTTCATAGGGCATGTTGAGGGAAAATAGTTACCTGGCGAGTTTGAAGTGGAATGTGCGGGAGCCTTTGCAAAAGTAGATAAACTAACTAAGTACTACAAGGTATATGAAGTTATATCAACCATTTTCTGAAGGGACGCAGCAAATAGAAAAAAAGATGGATCAAAATCCACTGTTGTTGTTCGGTTTCCATGCTTAATAGCGTAATCTATAAATTATAGTTTTTAACGGATATTGCAGCTTTATCACTTTTTGCCGCCATTTTATTTAGGGTAAATTCCTGTAAATTCAAGCATTATGATCGATGTCGTATCTACGATCACCCTGATGGCATTCATCACCTGTAAACACATCCACGCTATCACTTCGTATGTTATTGTTATCAATTTAAGAAAATTCCAGTTGACAAAGAAAATTCTTTCCTTTTCTTACTTTCTTTTTATTTTCTTTAAATCTTTTATCCTTTCTTTCTGATAATTTTAATTATATTTACTTTCTTTCTTCCTTTCTTTCTTTCTTTCTTTAATTTGCTCATTTTTATGTTTTCATTTTTCCTTTCTTTCTTTTTCCCTTTCCTTCTTTCTAACTTTGTCTTAACTCTTTTCCTTCTTTCATACGCTATTATTCTTTTATCTTTCTTTTGCTCTTTCTTTATTTAATCCTCTTTTGTGTTTTGCTTTCTTTCTTTTTTTTCTTTCTTTCTTTCGTACTTTTTTCTTTCTTTCTATTGTTCTATCTTTATTTTATCATTTCTTGTTTTCTTTCCTTCTTTCTTTCTTTCTTTCTTTCTATATTTATTTTATGCATTTCTAATGTTTTCTTTCTTTCCTCCATTCCTTCTTTCTGTCTACCTTTCTTTCTGTCTTTCTTTTTTCTTTCTTTATTTTGTCCTTTTTTGTTTTTTTGTTTTTTCTTTTTTCTTTCTTTCTTTCTTTCTTTCCTTCTTTCTTTCTTTCTTTCTTTTGTTTTATCCTTATTTTATCTTTTCTTGTGTTTTCTTTCTTTCTTTTATCCTTTTCTAATGTTTTCTTACTTTTCTCCTTTCTTTCTTTCTTTCTTTATTTATTTTGTCCTTTTTAGTTTTTCTTTCATTTTCCTTTATTTCTTTCCTTCCTTCCTTCTTTTCTTTCCTTCCTTCTTTCTTTCTTTCTTTCATTCGTTCTTTTTTCTTTCTTTCATTTGTCCTATGTTTATTTTATCTTTTTTGTGTGTTTTCTTTCTTTCTGTCATAAACACAAAAGGAATATGAAAATATGTCATTTTTTTTTCCTGATCTCATCTCAACATATCCTACTTAAGCAACGACGGCCGCATTTCCTCCTCCACCCCCGCCCCCATCTTATCATTTTATTTTAGGATGACTGCCATTCTTGTGTCGCCCATTCGCTTTCAACTGACAAGGTGACAATTACTTCTCTGTTCATCAGACTTCATATAAATATCTACCTGTGACTTAATCACATTCTTTGCATAACTTAGTTTTTCCGACTGCAAGGTGAGCGGCTCGTGAAGTTATGCCTGCGTTTTCTTTATTCAAAATAGTAGTTCCTTCAAATTTGACAATTCAGATTTTTTTCGTCCCCCAAAATGTTGGATTCACTTAAAACAAATCACACGAGCGCCTCTCAGGCCTAAAACTCGACTTCAGCCAAATCAGGCGAATTTTCACTTTTCTTTCGGGATTTAAGGCTACATTTTGTGACTTCACATGAAAATTCTCTCTCTCTCTTTCTCTCTCTGTCTTACACACACACACACACTCACACGGGGAGAGAGAGACAGTGAGAGATAGTTTAGTGTGGCATACCATAATACAAGGCGTCGAATACAAAAAGTGTACTACACATTACTTTCGTAATAATTTCTCAGAGCGATATGGTGATAACGTTACTGCGTATATATATATATATATATATATATATATATATATATATATACATATATATATATATATATATATATATATATATATATATATATATATATGAAGAAATATAGTTTTAAGGTGTGGTGTATTTGTTGGATGAAGTGCTTAGTATCAAAGATAGAGCGTATGTTAATATAAATTTAAAAATGAATATTGAAGTCAACACTCAGAGGCGACAGGCTGTTTCATGATGGACGCAATCATCAAATCGACGATTTTATATATATATATATATATATATATATATATATATATATATATATATATATATATGAAGAAATATAGTCTTAAGGTGTGGTATATTTATGGGATAAAGTGCTCAATATCAGAGATAGAGCGTGTGTAAATATAAAAGTGAACATTGAAGTCAACACTTAGAGGCGACAGGCTGTTTCATGCTAGACGCAATCGTCAGGCCAGGAGTGTTGTTTTTTTCTCCGCTATTTATATATACGGGTCAGCGGTGCATTGTGGGTATATATATATATATATATATATATATATATATATATATATATATATATATATATATATATGTATCAATAAATATACATATTATGTAGATATATTATATATATATATATGTATATATATATATATTATATATATATTAAATATGTATCAATGAATATACATATTATATATATATATATATATATATATATATATATATATATATATATATATATATACACACACACATGCACATATATATATATATATATATATATATATATATATATTAAATATGTATCAATAAGTATACATATTATTCCTCACCGTTAACACGACTCGGAGTTTCATGTATGGCGCAATCTTCAGGTTTTGGGTAGATACAGATCATTACGTAATTATGTAATATGCAGTTGAGTAACAATCAATATCTACCCAGCACCTGAAAATTGCACCGTGCATGAAACTGCAACAGTCCTTCTTTTATTCAAGTTTCATTAAAAAGGACTGAAAAGTTTGTTATTTTTAATATAATTTTTCTTGTTATCTTATAATGTTCTTGTTATCTTATAATGTTCTTGTTATCTTATAATGTTCTTCTTATTTTTACTTTTAACTGAACGTGTCGATTGTTTTATGTATGTAGCTGAAGTCATAAGAATAGGTGATATTTTTGAGTGTTGGCATTTTCTTTTTTTTATTAATAATACTTCCGTTATTTTCATCCTTTTAAAAGTAAAATTAAAATCATCCTTGATAATGGCTAAAAGTAAGAGAAGAAAGATGTAAGAGAAGACAGATGTAAGACATAGAAAACATTTGCACAATTTCTGCATAATTTACGCCCAGAAAATAAAATACAAAATATGGGAAACAGTAATATTCAAATAAAAATATATATTTAAACAAACAAAATATATTTAAACAAATTGGTATCTGGTTGAAAAAATTTTGAAAAAAGAGAAAAGACTAAAGGCATGCGTCTTGATGGAAAAAAATCGCTCAACATAGCAAATGCCTGGCCAAAAAGAAAGATTTTTTCTTTCTTTTTGGCCAAACGGAAACAATTGAGTAAATTAAGAAAAGAAAAACAAAGTAAAGTTCTCAATACACAAAGGAAAGCAAAGTATAAAAAATCCTAGTGAGCCAGAAATTATCTACCAAAGTTTCAACTAAATGGATCGTCAAGGTGAACATAAGATCCATTAGGTGAAAATTTGGTTGGCAAGTTCTGGCTTATTAGAATATATATATATATATATATATATATATATATATATATATATATATATATATATATATATATATATATATATATATAGTGAAGTTAGGAAATAAGCTGCTTCTCAAAATCTATATAATTGCCGTGTCCGAGCTTCCGAGGTTTCGATCCGTTTGAGTCATCATCAGTGGTATGAAAGTCTTTATCTCTTACTTGGAGTGAACCGGTACTTCAACAAACACACACACACATACATACATATATATATATATATATATATATATATATATATATATATATCCTGAAGATTGCATTCAAGCATGAAACAGTTTAAATCTTTAATTTTACCATATATATATGTGTGTGTATATGTGTGTGTGTGTGTATTTATGTATGTATGTAAGTCAATAAATTAATAAACTTCTAAATTAAAATTATTTAGAATAAAATAATTTTATTGATTATTGTCGCTCTAGTTTTCTATTGAACACAATAAGAGTGTACTACTCACCTTAAAATAGGTTGCATTCTAGTTACTTTTTTATATTTAAGTTAGGTTTTTATTGATTTACACACACACACACACATATATATATATATATATATACACAGAGAATTAGAGAAAGAGAGAGAGGATATATCATTGAATATCGGTACATATTTCGATTCCCTTATTTAGTCAAATCTTTACATTGATTGCATTTAAGGCAAAATTCATACATAAAATACAAAAGGGTT
>OZ010574.1:6601402-6611402 GCA_963932145.1 Acanthosepion lycidas | reverse complement strand
TTATTTCTTTCCCTTTATTCCCCGAGTTATTTTAACTCTCCATATTTCTAATCGTATTGATTTATGTCTTCAGGATTTTACTTGACTCATTCTCTTCGGGTTTATTTTTATTTGAAATTCTGTTACGAGTTAATGTCACTATAGCTCTAAGGATTCTGCCTCAAATCATCTTCCGTATTCCACCCTCCTCCGCCCTCCACCGGCCTTTAGTTCTGATAAAAAGTATCTGACTCCATGTGAGACTGGCAGTATCTCTTCATTTTAGAAAGAGTTTCTTGTTTGTTTTAATTGCTTTGCAGTCACAAACATTGTATTCTTTTCTGGATTTATTCATACTTTTTTTGTTTATACTTGGCCTACTTTGTATGGCGAGAAAATCCCTTTCCTTTCTGCGCATGTTCTGCGACACCTTATTTCGTGGTATCTCATAGGCTTCGCAAAAACAAAATAATTTCGCTTGAAGAGAAAGATTTAGCAGTTTAAATGAGACGTAAGGGAATTTATGTCAGCATTGTAGGCAAATTTTATCCCTGGCCCTGATCTGGCATCTCGTCTGCAGTCGCTCTCTCACAGACGTACCGTTGCCTCCCTCTGTCTTTTTTACAAATACTTTCATGGTAATTGCTCCGATGAGCTGTTTTCATGACTTCATGAATTCAAGCATCCTACGAGGCTGGCATCCCGCTCTCACTCTTTCACTGTCGAAACTATTAAATGTAGCCGTCTCTTCTACTCGAATAGCTTCCTATCTCGCACCTCTCGCCGGTTGAACTCCCTTCCCTTTTTCCTGTTTCCCTGATAGCTATAATCTCTAACTATTCAAATGTAATGTCAATCGACGTCTCCAGATGCCTTGATCTATCCCCTATCCTTCTCTTCATCTTTTCCTCAATCACTCCTATCTACTCTCGCCTCAAATCCTCTGTAACCCGTTGCATGCTAGTGGCTTCTCGGCTTGCTTGAGATGA
This sequence comes from Acanthosepion lycidas, assembly GCA_963932145.1. Taxonomy (NCBI): domain Eukaryota; kingdom Metazoa; phylum Mollusca; class Cephalopoda; order Sepiida; family Sepiidae; genus Acanthosepion; species Acanthosepion lycidas. The sequence continues at coordinate 6,610,434 of OZ010574.1, read as the reverse complement.
AATGTATAATATATATATATATATATATATATATATATATATATATATATATATATATATATATAAAATATATACAAAATATATATATATATATCAAAAATATACAATAATATATAAAAAGTGTATAATATATATATATATATATCAAATATATACAAAAAATATATATATATAAAATATATAAAAAGTGTATAATATATATATATATATATACAAAAAAAAACCTCCAAAACAAGTAAAGCAAAGGTAACTAAGTAAAGTGCTCAATACACTAAGTAGAGCAAATCTAACTATGAACCTAAAGAGCCAGGAAAACCTACCTAGTTTTTACCTACGCTTATCATGAGGGTACGCCGGCGTACCCTGAGGATCCGGGTTTGTATACACACACCATAGATAGATAGATAGATAAATACCATATATATATATATATATATATATATATATATATATATATATATATATATATATATATATATTATTATTATTATTATTATTATTATTATTATTATTAAGGAAAATCAAAACCGTTGATGGGATCAACGGATAACTTGCCAAAACCTAAAACTCTTACCCAGATGCAGTCTCGAATAGAAACGACAATATTTAAGAGAAAAAAAGGCCTCAGGTAAAATTACCTACTCAGTATAGAAAATTTCTCCAAGCTTATATTTCCTAGAATGAGTAAAAAAAATATACGATTAAAATGGTTACATCCTATGAAAGTATGGCTCTAGTCGTAATCCGAGTTTCACGCTCACTTGAACTACAGATGGCCCATTCAATTCCTCTAAAAATCCCATGAGCGCAAACCTCGAGTTTCACAGGATACATACATACATACATACATATATATATATATATATATATATATATATATATATATGTGTGTGTGTGTGCGTGTGTATGTGTGCGTGTGTGTGTTTGTTTGTTATGTTTATTTTAATACCTATACTCGACTGTTATAAAAAAATCGCATAGTACAATATTCAAATAAAAATATATTTAAACAAACTGGTATCTGGTTGAAAAAAATTGGAAAAAAAAAAGAAAAGACTAAAGGCATCCATCTTCATTGAAAAAAATCGCCCAACATCGCAAATGCCTGGCGAAAAAGAAAGAAAAAAAGAAAACAATCGAGTAAATTAAGAAAAAACGGAAAGTTCTCAATATACTAAGGAAAGAAAGTATAAAAAATCGTCGTGATCCAGAAACTATCAGAAACTCTATATATTAAAATTTTGTCTATTTCGGCAAATTCTCTTTTACGCATGATTGAATAAATTATAAACATTATATCTGCTAATTTTTAATAAAATCCGTTCATACTCTCGAATAATCTCCCGGGTATTGATGTTAAAGGATGAGAGAAATATGCTATATCTTTTTTGATTTCTTTTATTTTCATTTCACAAGTACTTTTAATCTTCTTCCACGTTCACTTTCATATATATATATATATATATATATATATATATATATATACCTATTTACTGAAATTTATTTACACCCTGACTAGAGGTAGGAGTACCTGTTAGGGTCCCCAGCTATGGGAAAATAGTGAACCTCCAAAACAAAAACACAACACTATGAAAATATAAAACGACATTTTTATAGTAAAAATACGCACTTATAACAAATTTCAGCCAAATTCGTTTAAAATGCTACCAAACAACCAACATGAAAGAACATTTATGACATTAAGATATAGAATATCCTACAAGTTCTTAAATCAAACTCTATTCCAAAATATAACTACAACATGAAGCCCATATCACCGCCACTACTTATTATATCCACACAAACATGTATATGCGGAAAAATTGAGTATCATTTACCATGTATTCAACTGTGAAAGCAAAGTAACATGCACTACAGTTCTGAAGTTTTAGGATACCCATGTTAATTTTTTGAAATTGGCCCTAAAAGTAGTTGTTTTGTACTTTAAATAATAGAAAATATTTATACATAGTTTAAAAAATTGAAACATGATCTATTAATAGAAATTTTATTATGACAAAACGAAAAAAAAAAGAATTTTATGGTTAAATTTTGCTCTCGTCAAAATATCCTCCTTTAGCCTGGATCACTGCAGCACAAATTTTTGGCATTCGTTGCATAAGATTCCCAAAGAAATAATTGTTCTATTCTTTTTTTCAGTCATACTGAGAGATCATTTTTATTTTTTTCACTCTTCTGTCAAGTTCAGTCCATGCTAATTCTTTTGAACTGTACTGTATTTCATATTTTTATTGCTTCCAAACTTTCAAGAAAAGTAAATTTCGCCATTAAATGACCCATGAGGAGTTGACGTACCTTTAAACAAATCAATCAATTGAATATACCATGAAAATCAATTACATAACGAAACTGAATCGATTAGCAAACGTTCTTTTCGAGTAAAAGTATATATCTATCAACAAAGATTAAGTACACCGCGTCAGATATATGAAGCAAGTCTAATTTTAAAAAAGTAAAAGTGCTATTAGCCAACCGACATTTCCACGATAGGTTTAGTACAGATGCTTTGGTAGCGTAATGGTTAGCGACTCGGAAGAGGAAATCAGAGCGCAATGTTTGAATTCCAGCCGAGTTTTTTTATATTGTTGGTAATTGTATGAATCCATTTCTCTTCTCGTCCGCCATGTCTTAAATACCGGGACAGACTGGGATCTCTAGCCGTGGTTGGTAGCCGGTCTAGTTGAAGGGAAACTCTGAATTCAAAGGCGGTAAAACTCACCCATCTGAACCTGTACAAAAATTATTAGACATCAGTTACAGATACGGATTGAATATCCTTTATCCGAAAACATCCCAAATCCGAAAGTTTTTCAGGTGCTGACATGGCTTGCAACAAATGGGAAATTTCAGAAAGCACTGGAAAGGTTCCAAGGTGATGTGCAGCTGTTGTAAGTGACCCTCATCTACCCTTGGTGGCCGTTGCGTAACTCAGTTACTTAGCCTATTTTGGCGATAGTTTGTTTTTTAATAGCGATCATCACAGCAACACCTTCGTTCGCAGATTACTTACCAGTTGTTTCGTGCTCAATAAAGATAGTATTCAAAATATTAAAAAAATGTCCTGCATTTATATATTTTTTTATAAGTAGTGTTCATGTTTTTTCTATACGTACAGCAAAGCACAAAACGTTATTTTTACTTGAAATCTTAAATTCATCAGTTAAAAATCCGTGGTGGAATTAATATTTCACGTAAAAATAATGCGTCATTGCCTGCTTCTGTATGAACACAAAATTTAATTAATTAATTAATTATATTTATTTAATTAAATCATTAAATTTTATATGAATCTACTTTCAAGGTGAATGTTATTTATATAAAACTACCTTCAGGATATATGTATAAGCTGGGTTATAAAATGTAAAGGGATATCATGTTTAATGTTTGAGTTCCATTCCCAAGTTGCCCAATTAAATAGCTTGTATTCCAAAATCCGAAAAAATCTGAAAGCCAAACAAAGCTCTTCCGATACCAAGAATTTTGGATAAAGAATTATCAACCTGTACTATTCCTGTAAAACAAAAACGAAATAGATTTCAACACCTATGGGTGATTTCAGTGGAAGGTGATCATTCAGAATGGACTTAAAACTAACGGCCATTTATGGTAACATTTAAATTTATCAAAGAAATATATGTTGTGAGTTTCAGCTTATAATATCTATCCTATACGAGGTCTGATAAAAAATTATTGGATCTGTTATTATGGTAGCGGAGCTAAAGTACACAATGTGAAGCCGTTTGAGTGACGTTAAAAGCTGTCGCACCTGCACAATAAGTTATAATGTTCTCGTTCCCTTTTGTTGTTTATAGTGGCGCTTGGAAGGAAAGTGTGGAGAACGTAGCCGTCCTAGCACACCACAGATGTTTCACCAGTGACTTTGGCTTGTGCAGTAAATCAGCTTGGGTTTTTTTTTAGAAAATCATCATTGCACCCGGTTTGAAAGCTGAAGTTTTATGTGATGATTATGAAAACCAAAACCTAGATTCATATCTTTTACCAATTTTGGATCATTTAGTTTTAAAGATTTTTGAAAAATGTCCCAAAATTACCGAATTTCTGCAGCTTTTTGCTTCGAAAAGTATTTCAAAATTTTACTATTTCAAGAATAAATCCAAATAAAGCTGACATTTTTTGCATGTCCCGAATTCACGCCACCACATTTTCGGTTAAATGTCCATTCGATTAAATGTCTGCCGGTCAAATGTCTATCTGCCAAATGTCCGAGTACATCCTTTTATAAATGAACCCCTGTTTGTAAGTACAGTGATGAAAAGATAAGAAGCCGTACTACTCTTACTGGTCTTTGAGAGAAAATTTGCAGAAATGATTACCAAAATTTGCTCCAGGTAGAATTTAACACAATCAGTGGTCCTCTGGTTAATTTATAACGTACTGCAGGGCAATGTAAGATTTAAATTGTGACCGGAGACTGCTCTTAGAAAATTCTGTAGAAATTTCTCCAAGGAAAGTTAACCCTACATTTACTGCCTGGAAAACTGGGTCTCTAATCAAACAAGATGTCTAACTTTAGCCATCAGGTTAATGTGATTATGGACCAAGGATGGCTACCATCAGAACTCTATGATAAATTGTATAGCCTTTTAAAATTTGTAATTATAAATTATATTCAATAGTTTTAGTATTATTTTTAATAAACAATGAAAAATTTAAAATAATTTTGTCTTCTAATTTGTACCCAGTAGTATTATGGTGTTATATACACTTTATTTATTTATTTATTGTGTTTTTATTAATTATGATCTAACAAATCGTATTTATTAATTAGCCTTTTCTTTTTACTCTTTTACAATTTTTTACACAATTTTTACTCATCGAATATAGTAAAATAAAAATAATACAAAATATATCAACATTAGTTGGAGTTTCACATGATGAATAATGACAAATTTTTTTTTCAAAATCGTTTTCCAACCGTTTTTTGAGGAGACGAATTTAAAGATTAAGTTTAGATTCAAAATTATAGCGTTTGAATTTCATTCCGGTGATCAGTGAAAAACTTCATAGCACATAAAATTTATAAATGTACTTAAGCTTTACAAATTGTATATAGACAAGATATAAGCCACAAGCAAATTATTACTAAATCATTGTGCCATTAAATAAGGCCTTTATTTACTTCAAATGGAAATTATACTCAATAATTTAGTTTTATTTTGATGTAATATGTTATACAGTGAAGTAGTTTTAGTGGGATTTTTAATAAACAATGCAATTTAAAATATTTTGTCTTATAATTTGTACCCAGCAGTATTATGGTGTTATATACATTTTTATTTATTTATTTTGTTTTTAGTAATCACTGTTGGAAGATACATCACCCTTAATAAGTGTTATGGCATATCTAGGGACATTTAAAAGTTACTGTAAAGTTCTCCCTGACCTAAAATTGTCATCGTTTTTTTACTTTGCTGGAAGACGTTGGTGGAAAAATATTCGCAGCAGAGGAGGCAACGTGTAGAGTCCTGTTGTTGCTGTCTTTTAATTCACCTGTCGAATCTCTCTGCTTCAGCAGCACCTTTTTTTGTATTTTTTGACAGCATCTTTGCCAACAGTTGTTGGAAACTACCTTTTGGTCTTGTTTTCTCTCTCTCTCTCTCTGAGCTCTTTAATATTTCCTTTTTCTCAATGGCTAGCTGAAATTTTAAAATGTGTATATAGATGTAAAAAGAGATCTCGCATACATGAAAATATAAAGGAAAATATCACAATATTATTTACCCGACAAGGTAAGATAATCGGAAATAAATTTATATTTTTCAATTAATTTAAATTTTGAATATCAGGACAAGAATTAGTTGAAATTAAACAAAGAAAAAGTAAAACAAACATAGAATTAACATTAAATTCTTCTGAGGAGGACAAGTGCAAACATTACCCTATTTTAATAAAATGTCAAAGGTATATTTGAAATAAGTTAAAACAGAAAGAAACAGAATTATTTACCTAAATCTTGTAAATATAGTTTCTTCCACGACAGTAAACAAACACAATGTTTTGAGTAAACAACAGTGACTTCGAAAATATAAAATTATGTAGATTAAACAAAATGTTTACTTTATTTTTGAAATAATTTAGTCTGTTGTATAAAAATGTAAAAGAGTTAATTAATTTGACAGTCAGAAACGAACAGTAGGTCGAGATTTCAATATCGAATGTCATAAAAAATAATTATACATTTATGACGGTAAAAACTTACGTAATATCCATTTAAAAAAAATTCCTGATAAACTTCATAATCAAAATATATTTATTTTACTATTGATTAAAATGAAGAAATTTATTTTTTATGATGTCTTATGGTGTGTTTTTTTTTTCAACTGAAAAATAGCAAAACCTTAATTCTATATAAGAAAAAAGAACTGGTTGCCATTGCCGTCCACAACCTATATACATTTTATTTATTTTATTGAGGAGAAGGCAAATATTGCAATTGTAAATCAAAAAGTATCTTAAAGTACTATATCATGACATTTAAACATTTATGGAATAAGGATACGGAATTTTTTGACAGCGTTAAATTATTCACTAATCACCAGAATGAAATTCCAGCACTTCAATTTTGAAGTTAAAATTAATTTTGAAACTTATTTTCTCAAGAAACGGTAAGGATTTGGAAAAATATATTTTCTCTCATTATTTCACTAGTCAAACTCCAACTTTGAAATCGAGTACAATACCACGGTTCAAAAATCGAGCTGCATTATTGTGCAGCAGTTTGGGTCCAAGGACAACATTCTCGTGGTCCAAAAATCACCATAATTCCTCAGATCTCAACCTTGAGACTGTTTTCTCTTCAAAAGTAAAAATTCCACTTGAAAAGAACAAAGAATGAAGTGTGTGGCTTCAGAAAGGGGCTACTTCGAAGGAGATTAAATGACGAATTGATAGTAGTTGTAGTTTTTTATTGTATGACACTAGTCCCGATACTTTTTCATCAGACCACGTATTTTAAAAAAATACTATTGGTAATAACTTTTTTTTTTTTTGTCTGGTCAGGTTTTTTAACAAATGGTAACGTTAATATTAACTGTTTCTTTATAAGTAAACCTTTGGCATTCATTTCATCGATTGAAATTTATAAAATCTTTCTCTTAAAGATTTTTCAGTAAAATAGGTTTGTCATGTGCAATAAATGTTATCGCTTTTAAGGATAAATTGAGTATATTTATAAAGTTAATTACATTCGTTTTATGCATAAAAATATTTAGGTTATGTAAATTCATTTTCTTCCTAAAATAAATGATTGCAAAACAAGACATAGTTTAGTATTTTATTTCTGACATGAGTAATTGTCATTATCTGTCTATATTTCTGAGATGAGGTATTATGTACATTATTTACATTATTTGGACTATTGTCCTCATCTTTATCGCCATATTTATTACAACGTTTCGTAGTAGATATATATATATATATATATATATATATATATATATATATATATGGAGCGGCTTGGTGATAGTAGGTGTGGCTCGTGGGGGCACAGTCCTACGGGTAAAAGTGAAACTCGGATGTGATCAAGCGGCGCTATATCGAGTCTAATTCGCTACCTCTTCGTTACCCGGGCCCGTTGGAGCAGGTCGTATGACGTTTGCCAGATAACGTAACTGTTCGGGGAAGTGGATGCACACTGCTGATGAGTCCCAAATATAGGACGAAACGGCCGTCTAGCGCTTTCTGCATTCTGTTGAGATTTCTTCTAGACTCGAATTACTCGATGAATTACTTAATTATAATTTTCTTAAACCCTCCTAATTTCTATCATATATATATATATATATATATATATATAAAGAACAGTAAGATATATAATCCGGTGTCCTTTTGATATTTTTATTTTTACAAAATAGTGCTCAATGTAAATTTACAGAGCATAAAGCTAATAACGGATACATGAAAATACAGACATAAAGAACACGCAATCACCCCTGTCTAGTGAAAGTGGATTTATCTGTAACCTTGGAAACATGAATTATGATTTTAGCTGTGTCTTTAAAACCCAGTAATTTTAAAAGTTACTCCAAAATTCGCTGGAGGATGAAATGGAACTAATGTCTAAAATTAATTACAAAATTAAATTCGGACCTTCCATTTTTGAAACATGGTGATAACTGTGTAGCGGAAAAACCATATTTTAAATCAATTAATTTATAATATATATATATATATATATAGTTTGCTCATATAAACTGAGACGCAGAACTATTGCTTGGATGGTAAATATCCTTGTTTGTACTAGTGAATCGATTATTATAATGTACTTAATCTTTGAACTGAATCGATTATTACCAGGTGTCTAAATTTTGCATATAAGATTTGTAGGATAGTTTTGATTCCGATTTTGAAAAAAATACGAGGTTTCATATACTATCAACATAAAGTAGCAAATAATCGCCCTCTTTCTTAAGACTAATATCCCTATAGATGCGATCACGGCTCGCCACGGTTTTCTTTTTCCTTAATATACTTGAGAAAGATAGTGGATTGGTTTCCAAGTGCTTCTTCACGGATTTCGATTTCAAAATTGTCTTTCACCCAGACCGGTTAGCAACCAAGACAAAAACGTCCTGTCTGTCAGGCTATTAAGTTTCTGACTGGGTTTCAGAGGGTGGGAGAAACAATGAATTCTTGAACTGGGATTTGATCTTAGCTCTTTTCCATTTCCTGCGGTGTTAGCCATTAGACTAGCACCACCAGTTAATCATCGAAATATATAAAACAGAGTATATATATATATATATATATATATATATATATATATATATATATATATATATATATATATATATAATGGCCGTAATATTGAGTTTAATGATGGAACAGTCTGTAATCACAAGGTGTTGACCTTAATGTCCACTTTTATATTAACATAGGCTCTATCCCTCATATTCAACAATTTAACCCATAAATATATCACTTTAAACTATATTATTTACATTATTCGGACTATTGTCCTCATCTTGGTCGCCATATTTATTACAACGTTT
>OZ010574.1:6591402-6596402 GCA_963932145.1 Acanthosepion lycidas | reverse complement strand
ATATATATATATATATATATATATATATATATATATATGATTATTATGATTAATATATATATCTATTAATGATTAATATGATAAATAAATAAATATATATATATATATATATATATATATATATATATATATATATATATATAGTTTATGAAAAATTAGGTAATCCGTATCGGTAAACCCAAGGAGGATAAAATCGAGAGAGCTATATATATATATATATATATATATATATATATATATATAGATAGATAGATAGATAGATAGATAGATTCCAGTAGAATCTATTACATTCACGTACGTGCTAATACCCTTGAGAAAGGTATTAATCCTCTTCTCTTCTTCTCACTCCATCTATGGACAGAATGGGTTCTCTACAGCCTTGGAAGGACAACTCTGAATTTAAAAAAAAATCATTAGGGGACCTTGTGGCACGTAGTGCGCCAGGTCTCTGTATTCGTCCCTTCAAAAAGTATGGATGGTTCTGCACAAAACCTTCACCACTGTAATCAAATTATATGTTCTGGTGTCTGGTCTGTCGGGTCCTAGGACCTTAGCTGCTTGACCCTCATACGTCGAATACGACGGGAGAGTCCACCATATATATATATATATATATATATATATATATATATATATATATAGTTGGGGGTGCGACTTAAGTTTCGTTGTTTTACCAACTTATCTGGCACGAACATTACTTATGATTTAAAAATAATAATGGACTGTGTCTGATCATAGGAATTCTACAGGCGGATTCAGTACTCAAAATTAAAATACGTTAAATGTAATATTGCGCCGTAAATACAGAAAAAAGGGTGTAGTTGGCAGCGGGGCATTATAAAAGAAAGAATCTAAAAATAGTTTAAAAGAGGAACGCTGGTTGATGTTTTAAATTTTATTAGACGTCAAATTGATTAAACGGAGTTAGTTATTTACCCATCTACATACGTATATATATATATATATATATATATATATATATATATATATATATATATATATAACTAGACATGAAGACAATACCCAAGGGCAATAGTCTGTTTCATGTTGAACGCAATCGTCAGGCCATGAAATCATGAATGAAAGGAATAAACAGGGATTTGGTTTTACTCAGAGAATATAGTTTCTACCGGGAATTCTTTAACCAACACCAACAACACTCCAAGGAAAATTGAGTACCACTGTTTATTCCTTGTCTCGCTGAAAAAGGACACAGGCCTGTCCGAAAATTCCAACTTTAAAATCTATCTCTTCGTGCTTCAGTTAATAAAATATCATCAACATCATCAATCTTGTCGCCAATATATATATATATATATATATATATATATATATATATATATATATATATATATATATTGACAGTTCGTCTGAAATTTTTATGCAAATCACATAAGGCTCAATAACTTGAATTTAGTTTGAACAATTTTTGTCAAATTTTATTAAGCAATTAATTTAGATATCAAACAATGCTCGAGTTTAATCTTTAGGAACTTTCAACATGCTTGATTAAAGTTATTGAATTTATTATAAACTCTGCAGGTTTGTCTTTTTAATTTTATTCATTTTTTAATTTTTTTTAATAAATTGTTTTATATATAGAGAAAATTGTATCGGATCAAAATTGTGTATCCACTGTCAAAATTGTAGTTCAACTATCAAAATTGTGGATCAGCAGTCAAAATTGTGGATCAACTGTCAAAGTTGTAGAGCGATTATCAAAATTGTAGATCAGCCGTCAAAATTGTGGCTCAGCAGTCAAAATTGTGGACAACTGTCAAAATTGTAGTTCTGCTGTCAAAATTGTGGGTCATCTGTCAAAATTATGGATCATCTGTCTACGTTTGTTTCGTTTTGTTCAACTACTTTTTCAAAAAAACATATTCCAAAATTAGTGAAAACCTAAAATATCAAATTATTGTATCTTTACATATTTGCAATGGCTGATTAATTAAACTTTGTCTATTTAGGTAAGATTCGTTCATTTAAACAGATTCTATGAAGAAGAACGGACTGTGAATTGCCGTTAAGCCTTGAATTAAGTCTTTTAAACTTGCCGTGTGCAGATGGGTGCGTGGTCGAGTACTGAGAACCTTTGCTTTTTGACCATGAGACCCTGGTTCGAATCTCACCATGGTCGATTTGTCAAGAAGGTGACTTCTTGATTGTCATCGGTCTGGAGAGATGATTTCAGCGTGCGGCACGTTTGGACAGTGCCTGAAAAAACATACCACATGCTGACCAAGTCAAGCTGGCACAGAATCACAAGACACCTTGACCAACATCGTTTGAGCTTATTGGGTGTCTCGTGTTTTCCAGATAACAGACGGAAATGAATAAGGAAGTCGTAGTTAAGTAATTAAATAGAAGGTTCCCAAGTCGAAGGTACACTTAGCTGACTCGGTATTTACCTGAGCTCCCCACACTGCCGGATGTGGTACAAGGCCGGTTAAACGTGGGTTTTTTTTCCGAGACTGTAGGCCCAGGCAAAAATTCCCCGTAGACCGTGTAATAACGGGGTCCGGTTTGTCTACCTCTTTCCTTCGGCATATCCTCGTCTAGGTACTTCTTTGGCCGGGAGCAGAGTGTTCGACAATCTCTAACAGCTTAGCGCGTGGATAAGACCTAATGCTATCTTGGTATTTACTCGAGAGCCCCCCCCCTCACTCACAGAGCGGGAGGTGGCACAAGGTCAATTTAACTTAGGTTATTCAAACTGCTGACAGATTGTGTGCTCCCACTCAGGAATTTTAACTAACCACAGTTAAGGTTATGCAGCTGCTGAACAAGTCCCCCTCAAAAAGTGGCCTTGAGTCCTATGCAGTGTCGGGTAAAAATAACGGGTTTTTCCAAAACTAAACACTGACCAGGTGTCATACATTGGTCAGGTTTCATGGCAAGTAAATTGCTGTTCCAACCACGAAAACTGACAGGGACATTTTCGAATATGACTCACCAGTTTTCGTGAAATTCAGATGCAAATAAAACAAAGCAGAAAAGTAAATGGAACATCATCTGACCCGGACGTTTTATTGACAAACGCGAAATTAACAGGGGGAGAAAAAAAACGAAAAAAAAATTTTTCGTGACTGTTTATTTTGAACCAAGATTTCCACTTCTAGTATTTTGAGAATTTTTTCTTTCTTACTCTCTCTCTCTCTCTCTCTCTCTCTCTCTCTCTTTCTCTATCTCTCTCATTCTGTATACTCTCACAGCAGGAGTTTATATTTGTCAACCACTGTTCAATGTCAGTATCTGTCTATATATATATATATATATATATATATATATATATAAAGAACGTTAAACATAAAAAATGACTTTAATAAATATATATATATATATATATATATAGTTTATGAAAAACGAGGTAATCCGTATAGGTAAACCTAAGGAGGATAATATATATATATATATATATATATATATATATATATACTGCAAAAATCTTCTCAAAATATGTGTATCCATGATATTTAACGTTTAAATAATGACACACTCACACACACGCACGCACACACACCCACACACACCCACACACACACACACACATATATATATATATATATATATATATATATATAGATAGATAGATAGATAGATAGATTGTGTATATGTAAGCAGAAATTTTTCACTAATGCACGTTTCATTAAATAATATAGACAAGTTTTATCTATTTATTTTAAGGAAGTTCCTTTCATATTGTCTGATAAGCTTAACATTATCATTGAAAGACGAAAGGAAATCACCATATTAATACATGTTTAAATCCAATCTAAGCTTTCGGCTTACATAAGCTATTATCAAAGATGACAATTTCAATATATCAAACAACACACGGACGAAACAACAATGATAGTCCGCCCTTGCTGCATGAAAATTTCAAGTAACGACAAACTCGTATATACGAGACTTGGAAGCGAAAATCGCGTCGCATCTCATGACGTCACACATGACTACACCATGCTCCCCATACTTAATACTTCTCTTTGATGTGGTTGTGCTTACCTGAGTTAAGAGGGTGTCTGTCGGAAGACACTATGCCTGGCAGCAGGATTCTGCACCATGCTACACAAGCAGGGATTACACAGTCATGGCTTTCAGATAATTTCTGTGACCACATCACCCCTTACATCAGGCCACCTATCACCCCAGACTTGCAACTTCTTTGATTATTGTGTGTAGGGTGCAGTTGAATGAGAGACCAACAAAATTCCTTGTAATACCAAAGATGAATTGAAGTCAAGGATTATGGCAGCATTCACCAACTTAAACAAGGAGACCACCCAGAAGAGTTACAGGAGATTCCGAAGTTGTCTGGAGGCTGTGGTTGAAACCAATGGTGATTTTATTGAATAAATTTACTCTTTAGTATTTTAAGGTATTTTTGTGTAATTTTGGTAAATATATTTGTTAAAATGAGATGTCAATGTTATTTTCATTTTTGTGTCATTTAGAAGACAATATATACACGAAGATAAATAATTAAATTTTAATTCTGTTATTATACATCGAGCATTGTTTTAGTAACACCAGCAGCCACTTTATATATACATATATATGTGTGTGTGTGTGAGAGCGCTGTTGTAGAAGACGAAGTGCATTATACAGAATTACTTTCATTTTTGCCACGTACTTACCTAACATATATATATATTTATATATATATATATATATATATATATATATATATATATATATATATATATATAATTCCATCTGGGGGATGCTCGATACATATATATATATATATATATATATATATATATATATAAATATATATATGTATGTATGTATCGAACATCCCCCAGATGGAATTTTGATGCAGGCTGTGGTCTCTTTAAAAAAAAAAATACCCTTCTGGAACGCAACTATTCTCTCTTCCTGAGGTCTTATATGAAACGAAGACGGACATGGCCTAATACCCAAACTTACTCCACATATGTCTGAAAGGACCTCGTATCGACTGTCTATCCCAGTACATATATATATATATATAT
>OZ010574.1:6571402-6588902 GCA_963932145.1 Acanthosepion lycidas | reverse complement strand
CACTCGAGGTAGAGACTTACAGAATAAGAGGCACAGTTTATGCTGATATGCGAGAAAGATGACGGTTAACCCGACATTTGAACAGGCTGCTATTGTAATGACCGTGGAAAGATCCTTTTGAGATTCGGTTTATAAAACGCAGTGGTTCCTGAGAAAAAGCTGCTCGTGTAGAGCGTATATTTCATCAACAGAATACGAAGGGAACGAGGGTGGTTCACTGAAATAGGCGTAGCAGGGTGGATCTTAGCCGTGAATGTTAGAACTGGTGGAACTAGGGAATATGTTTTGAATACTTTCCATGGAAATGGCGACAGAGTAATAAGAGGCATGCAATGCTTCGTCTGTGAGAAAGGGGTTGTAGAAGATAAATAATTCATCACCCAAAGGGACACAGTGGCGATTTTGAACTCTATCGATACTGGGTAGCTCCTGCCCATACATGACAATACGCTATTTTTGGCTTGATCTGGCTCATATAAACGTATGAGGATAGCAAGAGGAGTCAGGTACTAACTGATGCGGTACATTTCTCCAGCATTCTTCAATGATTGATCATATACACGAGTCCCATTTGATGTCCAGGTTGTATTTAAGTCCTAATAGGTGCTCTAGGAACGGGGCCCTCTCTGACGTTTTGTTCAGTTTTCGCACATTAAAGTCAGACGAGAAATCAGCTGCTAATCTCTGCTTTTCTACACTTTGGAGGCGAAAGCAGTTATCTTTGAAACTCACTCACTATGCTCACCATTATTCGTCATAATAGTCAATGAAGACATAGGAATCTGGCATTGAAAAATATGCAATGGATGTATAAAGGAAAACCAGAAGCAACAAAAGGAACTGAACAACCCAGAATATATAGACTCTTCAGGATTTCTATCCAGGGGATAGCAGAGAAGTCAATATGGATACGGTTACGTAGGGGGAACTAAATATAGCAGAGCCTCTTAGTAGCGGCTCTAAACAACACTATGAGAACCAAACTATACAAAAGACAGAATAGATTAAAGAAATAGGACAGAAAATATAGATTTTTATGAAAATAAAGATCAGACAGTGGGCAAAATAATCAGCGAATGTAGCAAATTAGTTCAGAAAATATAAAAGGGTAGACATGATTGTGTAGGAAATGGGATACAGTGGGAACTGTGCAAGGGATGGAATTTTGACAGTTAGAGACCCGTGGTATATACACAGACCGGAATCTGTCCAAGGAAATGAAGCGCATAAATTCGGCTCGCTCAATCCAGATCAGAATTCCGGATTTAGTAATTGTAATAATAATAATAATAATAATAATAATAACATTCGAAGATGGGTAAGCATCTCATTTTTGCCAAGGAATTGAGAAGGTTGCAGAAAAATAAAGATGACAGTCGTACCAGTTGTTATCTGAGTATTGGGAATGATTCCAGAGATACTGGTGAAACTGTTGAGGGAACTTGTATCAGTCAGAGGCTGTCCAAAGAGTTGCTGAAAACAACTTGAATATAGAGAACAGTGTTAGACTCTTTTTTGATCTACAGTGTAAGCCACCAGTTCCCCCAGGTATGAAAACCTAATGAAGGAATATATAAATAATGTATTAAATTTTTCGAGTCCACTGGGACATATGTATCCCACAGAAGTTTTCAACACGTCCTGCGGGACATAATTGTCCCCCAAACGCATTGATATGGGATAAAGGGGACATAATGTCCCATTGCTTTATTTATAATAATATATTTAATATTATTTTTCTGAGTCAAAGTCATTTAGATATGTTTAATGAAACGCACGATAATATTTTTGCTGTGTAAAGCAAAAGTACAGCGTGTATATGTAAGGAATCATATCTTAATTTTTAATTAATAATTTTACTCCAGCTTACGAAAAAAAAAGTGCTTGTAATTCGTTTAATAAAGTCTTTTCATAATGAGTATATAATTTAATTAAGATTTATTGATTATCTGAAAAAAGAGACAATCTTTTAAAATATAATCTTAGGGATTCGCTTACTTTTGCGCAAATACTTCACCAAATGATTTTAATTATATTTTCTCTGTTCATATCACTAATGAGAAAAAAAGATGCGGTAAATGTATAATAAGTGGTTCCGTAAAGGTTACTGCGTCAAATTGACCCCAGTTATTTATATTTGATAATTTGCGAAAATGATTCTGGGGCCCTTGGTATGATGGTCTCTAGACGAAGACAAAGTATGAGAAGGGATAGTGTCATTAGCGGGAACTTTCAGATGGGATTTAGTAAGCAAAGATTAGTTGTGTTCAAGTACACAACGATGGGGTATCTAGTGTGGATCGAACCAAATTAGATCGGGATGCATTGCACTAACCCCAGAGGCAATAGCAAGACTAAGATGGTACTGTGCCAACTACAGAATTTTTCTTCTTTTCGTTTTTGTTCCTCTTCTTTCGCCTTCCTCTTTCGCCTTCCTCTTTTGCATTTCTCTTTCGCCTTCCTCTTTTGTCTTCCTCTTTCGCCTTCCTCTTTCGCCTTCCTCTTTTGCATTTCTCTTTCGCCTTCCTCTTTTGCCTTCCTCTTTCGCCTTCCTCTTTCGCCTTCCTCTTTTGCATTTCTCTTTCGCCTTCCTCTTTTGCCTTCCTTTTTCGCCTTCCTCTTTGGCTTTCCTTATTTGCCTTCCTCTTTCGCCTTCCTCTTTTGCATTTTTCTTTCGCCTTCCTCTTTTGCCTTCCTCTTTTGCATTTCTCTTTCGCCTTCCTCTTTCGCCTTCCTCTTTTGCATTTCTCTTTTGCCTTCCTCTTTCGCCTTCCTCTTTTGCATTTCTCTTTCGCCTTCCTCTTTCGCTTTCCTCTTTTGCATTTCTCTTTTGCCTTCCTCTTTTGCATTTCTCTTTTGCCTTCCACTTTCGCCTTCCTCTTTTGCATTTCTCTTTCGCCTTCCTCTTTTGCCTTCCTCTTTCGCCTTCCTCTTTTGCCTTCCTCTTTTGCATTTCTCTTTCGCCTTCCTCTTTCGCCTTCCTCTTTTGCATTTCTCTTTTGCCTTCCTCTTTCGCCTTCCTCTTTTGCATTTCTTTTTCGCCTTCCTCTTTCGCTTTCCTCTTTTGCATTTCTCTTTTGCCTTCCTCTTTTGCATTTCTCTTTTGCCTTCCTCTTTTGCCTTCCTCTTTTGCATTTCTCTTTTGCCTTCCTCTTTTGCATTTTTCTTTCGCCTTCCTCTTTTGCATTTCTCTTTTGCCTTCCACTTTCGCCTTCCTCTTTTGCATTTCTCTTTCGCCTTCCTCTTTTGCCTTCCTCTTTCGCCTTCCTCTTTTGCCTTCCTCTTTTGCATTTCTCTTTTGCCTTCCTCTTTCGCCTTCCTCTTTTGCATTTCTTTTTCGCCTTCCTCTTTTGCATTTCTCTTTCGCCTTCATCGCTGTCTGTTTTCTTTTCTTTTGGTTTTTGTTCTATTTAATTTTTTTTTTTTTTACTTCGACTTTCTTCTTCCTTGTTGACGTGTCTCTTCCTCCTTCTTTTCCTCCTTCTGCTGCTTCTTCTTCTCTGCCTTCTCCTTCTGCTTCTTCTTCTCCTCCTCCTTCATTTGTGCCTACTAGCACTCCTTCTTCTTCTTCTCCTCCTCCTCCTTCTCCTCCTTTTTCTTTTTTCTTCCTCTTCTTCTTCTTCTTCTGCGCCTCCTCCTTTTCTTTTTTCTTCTTCTTCATCTTTTCCTTTCCTCCTTCTCCTTCTCCTCCTTCTTCTCCTTCTTCTCCCTATTCTTTTTCTTCTTCTCTTCCTCATCCTCCCCATTCTTCTTCTTCTACTTCTTCTTCACCTCCTCCTTCTTCTTTTCTTTTTTTCTTCTTCATCTTTTCCTTTCTATCTTCTTCAGCTCCTCCTCCTTCTTCTTCTTCTCCTCCTCCTTTTCCTCTTTCCCATACTTCTTCTTCTTTCATATTGATTGTAACTTTTTCTTATTCTTCCAAAATATAACTGCAATTCTACGATTCTCATTAACTAGAAACCTAACGTGTCTTATCCCCCCTAAATCAATTTGGAAGTTACTAAGCGACTCAAGCCACTCATAAAGGTAAGTGCATTCTGTACGAAAATAGATTTTAAAAAATACGTAAGCGATTAGTTATCCCTCTTTATGAACCCTGATATCAGGAAGGGGCCCTCTTACCTCTTCTTCCTGAAGAGACATGTCTATACACATGAAGCACACGCCCTGCGGGGATCTTAGCAAACAGTTTAGCAACACCGACTACTGTAATCTTTCTCAACATGCTAGAAGCCAACTGTATACCGCCTTTCCTATCGTTCGCCTTGCAATGCAAATACAAGAGAGAAATATACAGAGGTCAGAGACCACAGATTCGGTCATCGGCGATAGGTGTGTGTTCAATAATCAAGAGAAATCTTATCCTCATCTGCTTCTTCTAGAAATAAATGCAGTGAGCCCCCGACTATTCGCGTTTCAGCATTCGGGGTTTCACACATTCGCGGATTTTTATTTAAAATACAAGTACTTGTTATTCGCGCAAACCCTGAATATTTGCGTGTTTTTCTGAAGAACATATGTACAAATTATTCGCTGAGAACTCCCTCGATTTGCGTATTTTTTCGATAGAACAGATTTAAAATATCCTTGTATCATTTTCCTGTTATTTAAGTGACATAAAGCATATAACAGCCCATTTTTATGGTAAAAATTGGCAGAATTGTACATCATTGTAAAAAGCAAACGCAAAAATATACGTAGCTTGGGCTTTGTTCTTCGTTAGAGGCTTGTGTCTGGGGTCTTAAAAGTGGCTTATGTTAAGTCTGGGGGCATAATGACAGTTCTGTTTTTAGAAAATGTTTTAAACTTTATATTTTATGTCTTGTTACACAAATTTTATACAGTATTTTCAAAGGTTGTATCGATCTATGCACAATTGAAAGTGTTATTGTAGGCATGAAGGAAAATTTACGTTGAGTGTATGGTCACCAATACTATTTTTCAAAAATGTTTTTAAAAGGGTCTGAAATGCTTCTAATGTGTTTAGGATGAAAGTTTAAGGCAT
The DNA here is from genome assembly GCA_963932145.1 of Acanthosepion lycidas. Classification (NCBI taxonomy): domain Eukaryota; kingdom Metazoa; phylum Mollusca; class Cephalopoda; order Sepiida; family Sepiidae; genus Acanthosepion; species Acanthosepion lycidas. The sequence goes on along the minus strand of OZ010574.1, from coordinate 6,583,897 downwards.
ACAGGGTTTTAACAAACAAAATAGGCACTTATAAACACTTTTAGGGGGTTACAAGTATTCGCGGATTCTAATTATTCGCGGCCTCTTCTAAACCCCGCGAATACTGGGGGGGGGAGACTCACTATATATGAAAAATTCTTATTTTTTTATTATAAATATTATTCTGTTTTTCATTTTTCGTGAGAAAATTATTTTATTATAACACATTCTAAAGATTGCTGGGTTTTTTTTGTTTGTTTTTTTTTTGGGGGGGGGTGTCACAAACTTTCGGCCGATCCATTCTCCGGGCTTCCTTATATTGCTTTTAGAAATATCCTTATTAAGCGGCACTCTATTTAGACGAACATCTTAGAGCCTCTTGTTTGATAACATTGTTTCGGTCGATCAATTCTTCGGGCTTCCTCGTATTGTTTTTTGAAATATCCTTATTCTTCTACACACTGTTTAGATGAATATCTTAATCTGTCTTGTTTGATTACATTATTTAAGCCGATCCGATCTCCAGACTTCCTGGCATCGTCTTAACAATCCATTAGTTTTGTGGGACATTTTTACAGCATTAGTACCGTGGGTTTTCCAAACACCCTATTTCAAATGTTATAGATATATTCTTTAGACTTTAATTTTATTGTTCTGGTAATGTCTTCAGGGATCTTTCTGTTTTTCATTGGATTGCTAATCGTGAAAATTTGACTAGCCAATTGCTAATCATTAGGGAAAACATTTTGTGTGGTTTTCAGACATACCCCAACCATACCAAGGGGAGGGGTTGATTTTTCGGTACACCGTCGGCATAACCGAAAGTGACACAAGGTCAATGGGTTTAACGGCAATACCGTGGAAAATAATACCCAATGCCCACTAAGCATTTCCCCATTTTCGGTGGCCTCGGGAGCCGGGTATTGATTACAGCCCACTCTCGAGGAAGAGAATCTGCGTAGGGGAAAGTCCCCACCCAACGCCTGTTGACTGTGGTTAATATTATTTTGAAAAGCCGGGGATGGAGGGTTATCTACATGGAATTATTTTTCATATTCCGCACAGTTTCAACGAGTATCTTAATCTCTCTTATTTGATCAATTTTTTTTCGGCCGATTGATTCTCCTGTTTTCTTAGGGTCGTCTTAAGTACTTAGAATTATTTGCCTTATTCTAAACATCGCTTAAGTTAATGAACTTTCAGCAGCATTCACTTTTTTTTTAAGCATTCCACCCCAAGCAAGGCGGGAAGCCACTAGCACGCAAAGAGTTACAGAAGATTTGGAGCGAGAGCAAATAGGAGTGATAGAGGAAAGGATGAAGAGAAGGATAGGGGATAGATCAAGGCATCTGGAGACGTCGATTGACATTACATTTGAATAGTTGGAGATTATAGCTATCAGGGAAACAGGAAAAGGGGAGGGAGTTCCACAGGTGAGAAGTGCGCGACATGAAGCTATTGGAGTAGAAGAGACGGTTATATTTAACAGTTTCGACAGTGAAATGATGAGAGTAAGATGCCACCCTAGTTGAACGCTTAAATTGATGAAGTCTGGGAACCAACGAAAGCAGCTCATTGTAGCAGTTAACATGAAAGTATTTGTAAAAAAGACAGAGGGAGGCAACGGCACGTCTGTGAGAGAGCGACTGCAGACGAGATGCCAGATCAGGGCCAGTTACATTGCATACCCGTCTCTGGATTTTATCAAGGACCTTGAGGCAAACAGAAAGGGCTTTAGATCATATATGGCAGCAATACTGCATGCAAGGGCGAATGGTTGATTTGTAGATTTGAAGGATCGACTCCGGCGAGAAAAATTTCCTGTCACGGCACTGGGAGCCAACCTTCCTCGCGGTGGACGAAGAAACACCATTCAAATTATTGGGAGACAAACCGCAAAGACACGTGTCTGAAAATCCTACAGGATTATTACTTTTTATTGCTTTATTTCCGAATGTCCTTTCTATTGTTCACTATCGCGTTTCTTTCCTCACAACCCGATTCCTATCATCCTTTCGTGTCTAATTAACTTATGATACAATATCCATTGTTAATTTTTGTTTATTTAACGTGCTGGTTGGTTTCTTTCGTTGAGCCAAAGCCAAATGCAAAATTAACTCAACTCTCCGTAGATTTCGAAGCAGCAACCCTGTAGATATGCAGGCGAATGATATATTCATACGCCAACGCAGCTGCTTTCCGAAACAGACAAGTTTTATAGTTTTTGAATAGTAACTTCGGGTTTTTAGGTAGTTTCTTTTTTATCTGGAAATATTTACTTATATTACTTTCTCTAAATAATATTTAAAAAAAAAAAAGACGAATGTTAAATTTCAGTTTTTCTACGGAGGTCTCGACCTACGAAATTTATTTTCAAAGAAAATATAGATGCTTAAATAAGATAAGTGAACCTTGCTTTGCATTGATGGCTTTTTGTGGCATGCTTGAAAGTAGTTCCCAAGATTAAAAAAGGAAGACGGGTTCGATTCCTGTCGAAAAGACATATTTTCTTAAGTAAGGCTATTGATCTCCGCGAGACATTAAGTAATTTTTTAATAAATAATTTAAGTTCTTCATATATATACATATATATACATACATATATATACATACATATATATATATATATACATATATATATATACATACATATATATACATACATACAAATATATTTTGTTGTTGCTCTGAAAGGAGGCACGGTGGAGTAATTGATTGAGGAATCGGAGAGCCGAGTTCAAATTCCAGTCGAATCCATTACATTCACTTACGTGCTAATACCCTTGGGAAAGGTATGAATCGTCTTCTTCTCCCTCCAGCTATGGGTAAAATAGCAGGACAGACTGGGTTCTATAGCCTTGGATGGCAACTGGTCTAGGAGAAGGACAACTCTGAATTCAAAACCTGCGGAGGGTCGTTTGGGAACCTTGTGGCATTCGGTGCACCAGGTCTCTGTATTCGTCCCTCCAAAAAGTGTGGATGGTCCTGCACGAGGCCTTCACCACTATAATCAAATCTCATGTGCCGGTGTCGGGCTGTCGGTTTCCTGGAAACTGATCTGCTTGACCCTCATACGTCGAATCTCAACGGGAGAGTCGATCACATATATATATATATATATATATATATATATATATATATATATGTCTGTTAATATCTATATATTTTTCTGTCTACCTCAGTTTATTGACATCAATCTGTTTGTCTGTATATATCTGTGTATGTGTGCGTGTAAACAGTATTGACCCCGTTATCAATACGTGATAGTGGAAGTCAGTTTCATGTTCAGACGTAATTTGGGAGCTTATGATATAGAAAAAGAGAGATGAGCATTCAGTAAAACATTATGAGGAAAGACGGCTGTGAGAATTTGACACTGACATTTTTATAGCAGGAGGGGACAGAGATACGCAAGAAATAGAGCTACCTTACTTATTTTTGTGGGTGGATTGCAGAGCGAGAAGAAAGACGGGTGGTATGAAACCAGACATTGCTTACAGCTACAAAGGAAGTTATGGTGAACCCATGATCGTTCACGACCTTTAATGACGCGACACAAAGGAGAGAAGAATATATATATATATATATATATATATATATATATATATATATATATATATATATATATATATATATATATTCTTCTCTACTTTGTGTCGTGTCATTAAAACATGAAAACAATAAACAAAAACTAAAAGTTCTTGAAGCTATATACAGAAAACAGTTGAAACCTAACCTGAACAAAATAAACTACGAAATCTCCACAAATATTCTTAAATGCCTTTAATTTATAACAGAAACCATTGGTTTATACCAATGATTTCCCATACTTAATACTTCTCGTTTTCACTCTCGCGTTGTCAGGTGTGACGTCACGAGCTGCGACGCGATTTTCGCTTCCGCGTTTCATATACACGAGTTTTCATGCAACAAAAACAGACAATCATTATTGTTTCGTCCGTGTATTGTTTGATATATTGAAATGTAAATGTCATCTTTGATAATGGATTAAAACATGTATCAATATGGTGATTTCCTTTCGTCTTTCAATGATAATGTTATTAAGCTCATCAGACAATATAAAAAGAACTTACTTAAAATAAATAGACAAAACTTGTCTATATTGTTTAATGAAACATGCATCAAGGAAAAATTGCTGCCTAAATATGTATATATATAAGTTATTCCCAAAAAATTTCGCTTGAAGATGGAACAGAGCTTACTTTAATTCAATTTAATTCAAATAATTATATTGAAGTTTTCGGCTCTTGTTTTGAAACGAGAATTCTTATGCAGCGTGTTGGAATCATATTTTTAAATAAATAATTATATATATATATATATATATATATATATATATATAGATAGATAGATAGATAGATAGATAGATATGCGTATTTAGGCAGCAATTCTTTCATGCACATTTAATTGAAAACGACAGACAAGGTGCTTTTATTTAGTTTTTTTTATACCATTTCTCATGCGATCTAATAATGTTTTTCTTTTTGGAAATTAAATTATATAAAAACTGTCCGAATTTCTTTATATCCGAGCGCTTTTAGCCATTTTCAAGGATTATATTTTAACTGTTAAAATAAGAAATAGTTTTTTATATGTATGTTTTATAAAATGTTTTCATTTTTCAAAACACGGTCAAGATATATGTTCAAAGATAAATTATTAAGAGTTGTTTTGTTTTTTTGCTTTTATTAATAAGGCTTCCATTATTTTTAGCCTTTTTTTTCCATGTAGATGATGGTATTATATTAGTGTTGTCAACAAGTATATTACTATTTCTTATATATATATATATATATATATATATATATATATATATATATATATATATATATATATATATAAAGAATATATATATATATATATATTCATTTACGTGATAATACCCTTGGGAAAGGTATGAATCCTCTTCTTCTCTCCCAGCTATGAATAAATAGCAGAACAGACTATCAACTAGTCTAGGAGAAGGACAGTTCTGAATTTAAAACCTGATGCTTCGTGTTGGGGGTTGTGCAGTAGGCTAACAACCTACTAGGAAAAAACTGTCTTGTTACAGAATCCGCAACGATATCTTGTTCCTATGTTCCTCAAGGAATTTAAAGGTATAATATATAATATATATATATATATATATATATATTGACCCCCCCAATGCTTCATTTATTAAAAAAAAAGGATACCAAGGTAGCAATTCAGCTGATCACCTGATTTTTATATATATATATATATATATATATATATATATATATATATATATATATATATATATTAAAGTGAACATGTTAATAAAACAACGATTAAAATGAAAATAAATAAAGACATTAGACAAGAAATAAAAATAAAAATAAAAATAAAATTAAAATAAAAACGAATAAAAACAAGCAAAAAAAAATTAACCCAAATAAATAAATAAACGACTTCCGGCAAAATAACCAACAAAATAGACTACCCAAAATGCACCACTGACCGGTATATATAAATAGCCGAGAAAAAAAAAACAACACTCGTGGCCTGACGATTACGTCTAACATGAAACAGCCTGTCGCCTCTAATTGTTCTATGTTCACTTTTATATTTACTCACGCTCTGTCTCTAATATTGAGCACTTTATCCCAAAATATAGTACACCTTAAGACTATATTTCTTCATATATATATATGTGTGTGTGTGTGTGTATGAAAAGAGGATCAATTGATATCAAAAGTTAACAGAAATGGCCAACTGTACTGCTGTTTACTTTAATACCCACCAGCCCTATACTCTGCCAGTGAGCTATTGGGGTAAATCCATTTTGATTATTAATAGATTTCTGATAATAAATGATTGTCTGAGCTTCTTGCCGAAAAAGAAAGCATATGACAAGTTTTACAAACGATAATAAGCGGTTTTCCCGTCTGCCTTTTTTTTCTAACGATAAAGGAAAAGAAAGAGAAAGAAAATGGAAAAGGCAGACGAGAGGTACGTGTAATCAGATAAAAAGAAATGAGTTTTAAATGAGAGACAATAATAATAATAATAATAATACTAATAATAATAATAATAAAAAAACTCTGTTCGTTTTGCCTTGTTTAGGTGCAAATAATTATTTACGTCTCTTAATTTATAAGGCGACATACACGGAAGTAATAAAACCTTGCAGGAGTTTTTCCAATTAAATCGAGAAAAGTAATTGTCGCCACTGGAAACTGGGAAGACGTCTTTAATGACAAATGGCGTACCAGAAATCCAATACCCAAATGAATGCCAGTATAATAAAACCAACTTCACAGAACAATTGAAAGAAAAGCCAAATGAATTAATATATTTGATATTGTATAAGGCCTCCACCTCTGGACGTTTAATATTGAAATATTATTTGTTTAAGCGCTGATTGCCTAAAATGTCAGATTAAACATTCTCTGACAAGATACCTTAACCTTGTACATAAATCCCAATGGCTATTCCTGTATTTTGTTTCCACAAAAAATCAGGAGTGTGTGATATCTCATTACCACGCCATTGTGTATCGAATCGAATATTGTTTTTTGTTTTTTTTTAAGTGAACAATGTTATTAGGTTGGTGCAAAAATAATGTCGGTTGTTGACGTATTTTTAACGTAAAAAAGCACATTATTTTTGCACCAACCTAATAGAAACTATTTTTTAAAGACATTCGATTAGCTTACGACCATATCACTTTGAAACACCGATTCTCGTCTGATCACCGAAGGTAAGCAACGTCGAGTCTGGTCTGTAGCTAGATGGGTGACCACCTGAGACTACCAGGTGCTGTAAGTCTGGATGTTCGGATGGTGTAATGGGAAGAAATCATGGAGCCGAGTTCGATTTCCAGTCGGGTTCAATGATTTTCCATTACGCAAATACCCTTGGGCGACCATGAGATCGAAAAGAGACAAGCGTGTCACATCTGCCCTTATCAACACGCCTTGGGCCAGAGGGTTGGGTAATGTCTCATCCCCACCCCGCCTGCCGGGAATCTGGAGAGAACCAATGTCCAATAAAGAACTTTCACGTTGCGAGAAGTCGAATCGTTGCATTTATTCAGAGGTCAACGTATAATAAGACTCCGGGCAAAACAAAAAAAAAACAAAAAACAAACAAGGACGAAAATACACTCTGTGGAATCTCAAATGTAACTTGTTTTCTACTCTTAGCTTCAGCAACAAGGCGGACACAATGGATAGAAAAATAGATTTCGTTTGATCTATTAGTTTTAAATCTGAAACCGAAATTGAGCGAAACAGTAAAGAGGACTGTCAAATACCAATATCTGCGCATCTCCTCTGCACCTTCTTGCAGCAAACACTTATCTCTTTCTAGTATTAACTAGCTAGCTAGCTATCTAACTAATTTCATTTTTTGTATGTATTTTTATCTTTTTCTATCTATCTATCTACATATATATATATATATATATATATATATATATATATATATATATATATATATATATATATATATATATATCAGTTTGTTAGTATCTATCGATCTATCTATCTATTTCTCTCTCTCTCTCTCTCTCTCTATATATATATATATATATATATATATATATATATATATCAACCTGTTAGTATTTATCTATCTATCTATCTATCTCAATCTGTATCTATCTTGCGGCAAATCCTTATCTCTTTGTACTATTCTCTATGTATCTATGTTAATCTGTTCGTATCTATCTATCTATCTATCTCGGTCTGTTCGTTATCGATCTATCTATCTATCTATCTTTTCATATTTATCTAACTATATTGATATCTATCTATCTATCTATCTATCTATCTATCTATATCTAGCTATATTTATACTTACACCAAACTTTGTTGTATTTTCTAGAATAATAAATGTTATTTAAAGTACATGGTGTCCATAAAGTTCGTATGCACTTTAAAAAATTTATAACTTTATGCGTATTTGCGATAGAAATAATTTGTAAAAAGGATTAGAAAGAAGTAAATCTATATTTTTAAGGTTTTATTGAAATTTTATTTAAGTTTCCACATGTCCTCCATCATTAGCAATACAAAGGGTAATACGATTTTGCAGTTCACAGAAAACATTTGCCAATTGATTTACAGTGATGCCTGAAACCACATTAGTTATTTTATCTATACTTAAAGCTAGGTACATTAAACTTTATAACATTTTTTACAGATTATTTCTATCGCAAATACAAATAAAGTTACAATTTTTTACAGTGCACACGAACTTTATGGACACCATTTACTTTAAATAACATTTATTATTCTAGAAAATACAACAAAGTTTCGTGCAAGTATCGTTGTCTACATAACATTAATTCTTGCGACATCAAGATCACATCCTTAAAGGTCCGTTCATCTCGATTATTTCACAGACTGTTATAGGATATGTGACAGAAATAATCCCTTACGGATTAAAGAATAAATGATCTGAAGACAAAACTGATTACGATTGTCATTTCCAGCGTAAAACCAACCTGCTCATATCTATCTATCTATCTATCTATCTATCTATCTGTCTAGTCTGCACATATCTATATATCTATCTATCTCATTCTGTTATCTCTCTCTCTCACTCACTATCTCTCTCTCTCTCTTTCTCTCTTATTCGCTTTTATATAAAAAAAGATTTCATTCTCACAAGTTCTGTTAAATTCAACTGACAATTTCTTACTGTTTTCTTTCTAATTTCCGTACAACTTATTTTACATCTAAATCTAAAAATTGTCCAAAATTCATTTTTTTTTTTTTTGTCTAAATATTATCCTCAAATCGAGTTATTATTAAAAACTGGATGTTGCCATAGAAAAGGCTTTATTGGCTAAATCCTAGCATTTCGTCGAACGCTACTCTGTCTGGCTCTTTAGGTTCATAGTTATATATATATATATATATATATATATATATATATATATATATATATATATATATATATATATATATATATATATACCATAGATAAATTTATACCATATATATATATATATATATATATATATATATATATATATATGTATGCGAACAGATCAGAATAGATAGATATGAGCAGACTTAGATAAATAGAGATAGATAGATAGATAGATAGATAGATATGAGCAGACTTAGATAGATAGATAGATAGATAGATAGATAGATAGATAGATAGATAGATAGATAGATAGATAGATGTAGAGAAAGGCTTATCTAGATACACATATGAACAAAGTGAGATAGATAGATAGATAGATAGATAGATATGAGCAGACAGACAGATAGATATTAGGTTGGTGCAAAAATAATGACGTAATAATGTCGTTTTTTGACGTATTTTTAACGTCAAAAAACGACAATATAACGTCAGTATTTTTGCACCAACCTAATAGATAGCTAGATTACTTTATAGCAAAAAACCGGGCCCGCCTTTAATCATCCGTTCTTCTGTTTTTCTCAGTTTTGAATTTTAGAAATTTTATATGAAAGAATATTGTTTGTTTTTGTTTTCTTTCTAGATTAAATGGAAAACAAGTGGCGGGTGAGGGTAAGAGCCGGATTTTCAGTTTGGGAGTTGAACAAATCAAAAATCTATGTCTGCAGCCAAATCAATGTTTTGTATCGATGAGCTGATAGGTTGTGATTTAGTTTAAGAAGAAGAGAAAAAGAAATAACCAAAAGCAATGCACTAAGGAGATTAACAGCGCTAAGATCGTTCGAGGTTTTTCATTCTTTTAAAAGCTGTTATCTTTTTGTTTTTCTGTTGTAGATTAAGAAAAGAGACTTGTTCCACTGGTGGAATTACAGTCAAATAGATTTGCCGCTCTGTATACCTGTGAACGTGGAATTGGTTGACAAAAATCCCCTGTAACTTATTTGGAAAGTACCTAAAACTCATACCACGGGTTGACCAATGCTTGGTGAGTGAAAGTAGTTAGAAAGCCGTCGAAGGTTTTGCTGGAAAGAAATTACAAGTCCTCACTTAATTGCCAGATAGAAGCTCTTTAACATTGGCGGGAAAATCTATCTTGAGTTATTGTCTCAATAAAAACATTTATTCCCCAGTATTCAAGGAGATCCATGTTAATATTTATCCTCCACCACCACCACGAGGAATGTATGTGGCCCAAGGCGTAGTTTATCGTGGGTTCCTCGAGCCCGTAGGCTCGTCCAAAAATATTCCCCGAGAATTCGCATAAACGGGTCCGGTCCTGTCTACCTCTCCGAACAAAACTGGTTAAAAGTTTTGTGGTACACCAGGAACGTCTTCTCGCTAACGTCAAGCGGAGAACAAGGGCGTGGTTTGGATACTATGCATGACATCCTGTTCAAGACAATCATGTAAGGCACCGTTGAAGGTGGGCGTAAGAGGAGATGCCAACGCTAAATTATAAATAATAGATATTCTCCTATTTGGATGTGTAACGTGAACCTTGTTGACAGACAGAGAGAAAAAGGATTTAAGCGTTTGAGAATAAATGCATGAGAAAAACTACCTGGCATTTTCTATTAGAACAAAAAAAACAATGCGTTTGTGCGGAAACTGCTTAAAAGTTTTGTGGTACTCCAGGAACGTCTCCTCGCTACCGTCAAGCGGAGAACAAGGGCGTGGTTTGGATACTATGCATGACATCCTGTTCAAGACAATCATGTAAGGCCTAAAAAGCCTAGCAGCGAACTGCCTGTGTGCGATTTTGCTACCCTCGACCTATGGAACATTTTATTGTATTGAACGGAGTGTGCTCTTTACTATACCAATATATATATATATATATATATATATATATATATATATATATATATATGTATATATATATGTGTGTGTGTGTGTGTATGTATGTATATATATATATATATATATATATATATATATATATATATATATGTATGTATATATATATATATATGTATATATATATGTATATATATATATATATATATATATATATATATATATGTATATATATATATTGTGGTGTAGTATATATATATATATATATATATATATATATATATATATATATATATATATCCTTGTACAAATTAATTGAAACTACCTCTTTAGTTTCCTTTCTTTCGCCATACGGTCAGTTTTAGACCCATTGGAGTGACAATGTGTAATCGATTTTTAATTTTTCTCAAATTCGGTCATTTGCAGTGGTGTGCGGCCATATGAATCTATTTTCGGGATATTTGATGAAATTCGTTTGGCCTTGAAAATATTGCTTCATCCATGATTGCATTAGATTTTCATTACGCCCAGGCCCTATTGTTTCGACTGTCGATTAGTTGTCCTATGCCTACTGTATGCGATGGACCTTACTCCAAGGAAGCGTACGAAAATTGTAACGATGCACGAACACACTGGCAAGACTTACCAGTGAGTAAATAAAAGTACTAGACTGAGCCGGAAACTCTCTCAAGAATCTCTTGTCAATTTGCAAGGAACGATTTCGTGGAATAGACATACAGAGTACTAACATGTGCACTGGGTCATGTTTCATTGGAAAAATACGAAAAGAAGTAAATAATAACGGTATTATTCGTTTTGTTTCAATTAATTTACGAACACACTGGCAAGTCTTACCAGTAAGCAAATCAAAGTACTATAGACTGGCCCGGAAACTCTCCTGATTTAAATCCAATCGAGAATCTGTGGTCAATCTGCAAGGAACGATTTCGTAGAATGGACATACGAAGTACTAATTTGGGAACTGGGTCAGGTTTCATTGGAAAGATGCCCCAAAACGTAAATAATAACGTAATTATTCGTTGTTTCAATTAATTTGCACAAGTATATATATATATATATATATATATATATATTCAAGAAAGACATTTCGATCACTAAAACACTAAAAGACATTTGGATCACTAATGCACAAAAAAGGGAATGTCTCATATCGAGAATATTTAACATAGAAAAACATAAGAAAAAAATGAATTATTTTCAATAATATGTGGAAATATCAACGTTTTGCCTGATGACGGTCGCGAGACCGGAAACCCGTGTAGCAAAATTATGAAAAATAAAGCATAATATTTAAAAAAAAAAAAAACGTTGGCGGTTTCTCTCTTCTTATGCACACTTTTCTCTTCGTGGAACTACTATAACCTCTTCCTTTTATATATATATATATATATATATATATATATATATATATATATATATATATATGTATATATATATATATATATATATATATATATATATAATGGACTCTCCCCATCTGCTAGCTTATTGATTCAGTTATGAAAGTTTATGCGCTAATCTTAAGTGGCATTTAAGACCCGCTAGTGATTTACAAAGGATGCCACATATGGAGCAAGTGTGAGGATTGTGAGATGAGATCACTGTAAGATTGGTTGACCTTTTAGATCTTGCTCTCGCTTCTTGAAGATGATTCAGACAAGCAGATTGAAAATTGCTGAGTCCATTAAAACACGTTGATCTCCATTCTACCCACTCCAAATCTAAGCGCTCAAGGGTGTTATGTGGTATATTAACTGCTGACAAGTTGCTTTTCAGCTTGTCTTTGTATCTTAG
>OZ010574.1:6523902-6566402 GCA_963932145.1 Acanthosepion lycidas | reverse complement strand
TATATATGTGTGTGTGTGTGTGTGTGTGTGTGTGTGTGTGTGTGTGTGTGTATGTGTGTGTGTGTGTGTGTGTGTGTGTTTGTGCCTGTGCTTATATGTGTGTATGTGCGTTTTCTGAGTGTGGTTTCTACTAATATTTGTTTTTGTGTGTTTTAAATTTTATTTTCTACTTTCCAGCGACTGATTCTACAACATTTTTCAAGTTCACAATCTATAAGTCAAGAAAGGTCGGATACTTCCACGAGATATAATGGCTAGTAAGCTTGTCTCGATAGATCAATTACAACTGAATAGCGAGTTCACTCCTCACTGGGTGTCCCTTACTTGAGTCATATCTAAGCTATGCTTAGAAAATCGCCGTATGTCAAAAAGCTAGTATCTTTCTTTAGCGACCAAAATTGAAATGGCGGCAGACATATTGATCAGACCAACCTATTCCTAGCAACACGTGTCGGGTAGAGGATTGCACTTTTCCTATAAAACAAACAACTCTCCACAATGTTTTATAGATTTGTCTGTTAATCTAATGTAAGATTTCTTACTTTCCAGTAAAGTTCTTTCGCTCAAGCTGCTTCCCAAAAGAGTAAAATTATTCCTCATTCCTTCTTACCAACTTGTAGGAATTACATAAGGTTTTCCTATGTTGCTCGAGTTTGTTTGTTGTGTTTGTGAATCCCAGAAGTCTGGGGAAATTAAGCCGTTACTTTGCATAAATATTTGATTTCGTTTTCGCCATGTTTTCTAGTATTTCCAGTTTAATCATTTTACACCTTGTTAGGTGTGTAATCACTTGCTATTATATTGTCACACGGGTAGCATTAGAAACATGGACAGCAACTGTTATTTCGTTGTTGCCAGGCGTTTGTTGATTAGTTTAGTCTAAGGCCTTGTATATCAATATTTCAGCGCGGTAACGTTAATTTCTCAATCCAACTGTCTAAATATACTGACAAGTTAGATCACTATACATCGATATATAATTTATATATATATATATATATATATATATATATATATATATATATATATATATATATATATATCAAGAATAATATGACACCATGAAAAGATGTAATCACATAACGAATTTATTTTGTATTAATGACTCTCAGAAAGTATTTTATGCTAACATTATTCGTAGAACACTATAATTTCAGCTGACTAGATGTAACCGTAAATTCTATTCTAGTGGTTACTTTTCTCGCATTTATCGCTTGTGGAACTCCCTTCTGGCTCCATGTTTTTCAGCCAACTTTAATCTCCAAAAGTTTAAATGCAATGTCAATCGCTACATATTGTCCTCCTGATTACTCTTTCCTCATTATTATTCACTATTAATGCTTCTGTTTCTTATTCTTCCAAACCCTGTAAACCTTTACGTCTTAGTGGCTTTATACCCTTGCATGAGATGATAACGATTAATAAAAAAAGACAGAGTCAAATAAACTTGGTAAATATTGTCAATAAATATTTTCATTAACCATAATATCAATATACCTGATTGTATTTTAATCTAATTTAAATTACATTTATTATATGCATACATTTTATGTATATATTTATTATATAAATTTATTATATGTATATATTTTCTGTATGCATATATTTATTATATGTATATATTATTATATGTGTATATTTATTATATGTATATATTATTATATGTATATATTTATTATAGGTATATACTGACATATAATATATATATATATATGTATATATAATATACTTATAATAATACTTATACTAATGAAGAACATATAGTTTTGTACCACTTGCATCCCTGAAGATGATCTTGGAAAAAGATCGAAAGTACTTGGGAAATGAAAATAAAAGAAATTTAAACAGCTATAGCACATTTCTCTCACCCTTTAACATCAATACACGGAAGGTTATTCGTGAGTATGAACGGATTTTATTAAAAATTAGCGTAATTACATAATGTATGTAATTTATTCAGTCAGACATGTCTAAAAGAGAATTTGATGTGTAATATATATATATATATATATATATATATATATATATATATATATATATATATATAGGAAGCAATCCTTCCTTTATGCACATTTCATTGAAAACGACAGACAAGAAGGTGCTTTTATTTAGTTTTTTTATACAATTTCTCAAACGATGTAATATTTTTTTTCTTTTCGGATAATAAATTATATAAAAACTGTTAGAATGTTCTTTTTATCCGAGCGCTTTCGGCTATACATTTAGCCATTTTCAAGGATTATATTTTAACTGTTAAAGAAATAGTTTGTTGTATGTATGTTTTATAAAATGTTTTCATTTTTTCAAAACACGGTCACGATATTATGTCCATGTTCAAAGTTAATATTATTAAGTGTTGTTTTTTTTTGTTTTTATTAATAAGGCTATCATTATTTTTAGCCTTTTTTTCCATATAGATGATGCTATTATATTAGTTTTGTCAACGAGTATGTTCTGGTATGTTTCCATGAATATTTAAATGAGATCTAATTGAGTTATGGTCAGAAATGTGTAGTCTACGTGTCAAACATGTTGTAGTGTGTTAAATGAGAAATTGTATAAAAAACAAAATAAAAGCACCTTTTTTCGCTTTCAATGAAATGTGCATATATATATATATATATATATATATATATATATATATATATATATATATATATATTGACTGGGAGGCACTATAATTTGAGCTGACTGGATGTAACTGTAAATTCTATTCTAAAAGTTTCTTTTCTCGCACTTCTCGTCTGTAGTCTAATGTACTATTTCTTACTTTACAGTAAAGTTCTCTCTCTTAAGCCGCTCTCCAAAACGGTGAAATCATTCCTCATTCCCGACTTGCAGGAATTACGTCAGGTTTTCCTACATTTCTAGACTTTTTTTTTTTGGCCTCCATTGGAATCACCATTAAATTATTTTCCTAGGTTAGGTTGGACTGGCTTAGTTGAAATTACGACGTTTCAAATGACGATTTTTTATGGGACTCCCAGTGAAGATCGTATTCACTACTCGCTAATAATGGTAAGGTAAAGCATCTTCGTTACCCTATTAGCTGCTTCTAGACGCTTCTTTTGTAGATTTGCGTCGGATGTTGTCTGTATAACAATAATATGGCCATGTATTCATTTTTTTTTTTAATTATTTCACGCCAGGCAAGGCAATAAAGTCACTAAGATGTATGAGTGTGAGAGAATATGAGAAGAAGAAAGTATTCAGGAGATAGAACAATGAATAAACGGGAATTACGAAGACAAAGACTGAGCAATGTTGACTGGAGAGTAAGGAGATTCGAGGGATTTCCACAAGTAAGAAGTGAGAAAGAAGAAGCTGTTAGCATAGAACTTGCGGCTACAGCTAGCCATTTAAAATGTGAAATGATGAAAACTTGTCACCAATCAAGTACTGCGTTTAAATTCATAAAGACTTGATACCAAAGAGGAAATCTCATCAGATCAATTTCCATGAAATAATAACAACGTTTGGAAAACGGGAGCCTCTTTCCCTAGGAAGAGAGATTGATAGCTTGACTGATATATAGACACAGACTGAGATAGACACAGATAGATGCGAAACAGAGTCGCAAAATATATGAAAGAATGATGAATCGTGATTTTCAATAACACACACACACACCTGAAGATGATCTTGGAAATAGATCGAAAGTACTTAAGGAAATGTAAGTGGACATTGTGGCCATCACCCAACGTTGACAGTCTTTTTTCATGCTTAAACGCAATCTTTTAACCGGAAGATTGTATTTATCTTAATATGTCTATCTATCTATCTATCTATCTATCTATCTATCTATCTATCTATCTATCTATCTCAGTCTGTTCATTATCTATCTATCTATCTATCTATCTATCTATCTATCTATTCTCATTGTGTTGTATCTATCAATCCTCATTCTATGCGTATCTATCTATCCCAGTTTGTTCATTATCTCTCTCTCTCTCTCTCTCTATATATATATATATATATATATATATATATATATATATATATACATATACATATACATACATACATATCGATTTCTATCTATGTCTATCTATCTGTATATATATATATATATATATATATATATGTATATATATATATATATATACATATTTCCATATTTATGACGTCTCAAAGTGACAGTGTTCAAATAATCAGCTAATTACACATGCAAATCGCCAAGAAAGAAAAATTGTCAAGAGCAATTTTGATTTGAGACCCCAAATGTTCCAAGATGAGCTTCTCACAAAGCCGCTAATGAGCTATATTCACAGAAAGTTCATCTTTGCTGTGAATTACTCCCTTCATCTTCTCTCTCTCTCTCTCTCTCTCTCTCTCTCTCTCTCTCCCACAAACTTTTCTCTTATTTTTTCTCTTTCCTCTTTTTAATCATTCTTTCTCGAATTTATTCATCTCTTCTACTACATCTTTTTACCCGGTTACTTTTTGCTCTCTCTCTCTCTCTCTCTCTCTCTCTCTCTTCTGTCTTTCTCTTTATTCCATCCTACTTTTCTTCAGTTTCTTTCTTTTTTTTCCTATTCTTGTTTGCTTTCCTTCTCTCTTTCCCTCCTTCCTTCTTTCTAATCTTCTCTTTTTAACGTTCTTCTCAATGTTTCATTCTTCTCTCTATTCCTGTTTTCTTTTCCTTTTTCTTGTCATCCCCCTCCACTGTTCAAACCTCCGCTCCTCCTCTTCTTTCTTACCTTTTCTCTTTCTTTCTCTTTTTCTCGGCTTTTCTTTCTCTCTGCCACCTTCTCCGTTCACTTTTTTTTTTCAAATTTTCTTTCTTTTCTTTTCATTTCCTTTTCTTTTTCCTTCCTTTCTCTTTCTTTCTTCCTTCTCTCTACAGAATGACGAAATTTTCTCCCTTTTAATCTTGCCTGTTTTTTCTTCTACTCTCTCTTTTGTTCTGTCCTTCTGCCATTCGATGAAACTTTCGAACAGATTATTGTTCAACTCGCGTCAAGATAATACACGCACCTGTTCTCACAGAAGATTTCAAGTCTCCACTAAGCCGAAAATCCCTCGTAGAAAACAGACAATCAAAACTAATCCTTTTTCCTTATTTTGTTTTTAAGGTTGATGCAAAACTTCCCAACATTTTTTATAGAATCCTTTATTCATATAAATTCATGACATCATGGCTTTTTTTTATTAACTTAAATCACTTTGAAGCTAAATCGTGTATTCCATTATAAAAGAACGATTACGGTGTCGATTAGATGAATTTTTTACATCATGTGATTATTTAAACAGTCGAGCAGATAATACATCTCAAATGGTATGAATCTGGTGAGATTTTAAAGATGACATATCTTTAGAATACACCATACTCATAGGTACTTTATCTCCAAGAGACTTACTCATTTGCTGGATCGCATTTACGTTGGACAGATGTTATCATCCGACAAAGAGATCGGTTGACTTCTTCTCCAGATAATGACGTTCCTGTTCCAGTTCCTCATTCAAATAACCTGACATGTTGTTTGGGCTGTGTATTCCTTCTCTGGATCTATCTGTCTATATGTCTGTTTTATCTTGCTAGCTAGCTATCTCAATCTGTTTTATCTATCTATCTATCTATCTATCTATCTATCTATCTATCTATCTATCCTCATTCTGTTCATCGCCCTCTCTCTCTCTCCATATATATATATATATATATATATATATATATATATATATATATATATATATGTCTATCTTTCTCAGTCTGTTAATTATCAATCTGTCTCTCTCTGTCTCTCTGTCTCTCTTTCTCTCTCTCTATATATATATCTGTCTATATATTCTATGTTTATATCTGTGAGTATAGCATCCTAAATAATGACATTAACTATAGTTCTAGGATCGAACTCACTATTGACTATTTGTTTTTAAGTTTATTTTCTTAACCACAGCAAAGTGTTATATATGAAATTCAAGAACGATAAATGATTAATTCTGGAAACAATGGTGTGTTTGTGAATCCCGGAAGTCTAGGGAAATAAAGCCGTTACTTTGCATAAATATTTGATCTCGTTTTCGCCATGTTTTATAGTATTTCCACTCTAATAATCTTACACCTTGCTAGGCTTGTAATCACTTGTCATTGTATCGTCACACGAATAGCATTAGAAACATGGACATCAAGTGTTATTTCGTTGTTGCCAGGCGTGTGTTGATTAGTTTAGTCCAAAGCCTGAAATATCAATATTTCAGCGCGGTAACGTTAATTTCTCAATCCAACTGTCTAAATATGCTGTCAAGTTAGATCACTATACATCGATATATAATTTATATATATATATATATATATATATATATATATATATATATATATATATCAAGAATAATATGACATGGTAAAAAAAATGTAATCACATACCGAATTTGTTTTGTATTAATGACTCTCAGAAAATATTTTATGCTAACATTATTACTAGAACATTATAATTTCAGCTGACTAGATGTAACCGCAAATTCTATTCTAGTGGTTGCTTTTCTCGCACTTATCGCTTGTGGAACTCCCTTCTGGTTCCATCTTTTCCAGCCAACTTTAATCTCCAAAAATTTAAATGCAGTGTTAATCGCTATCTACTATCGTTCTGATTACTCTTTCCTCTTCCCGCTCATTATTAATGTTTCTGTTTCTAATTCTTCCACACACTGTAACCCCTTGTGTCTTAGTGGATTTACTGCGTGGCAAAGGAGGATACTGATTAATAAAAGAGGTATTTATGTAGAAAGACACTCTCAGATTAATTTATTATATGTATATATATATATTTATTATACACATATATTTATTATATGTATGTATTTATTATATGCATATATCTATTATATGCATATGTTTATTAGATGCATATGCTTATTTTATGTATATATTTATTATATGCATATATTTATTATATGTATATATTTATTATGTGTATATATTGACAACGCTCAACTTTTGAAAGACTATATTTCCGTCTGTAATATTCCATATTTTTCTTTTTACAATCTACATTTAAACAGTTATGTAGAAATTAATATTAATTGTTTGTTTGCTCTGTCGATGATAAATAAAGAAACAAATGTTACACTTGAAAGATAATTTTCGATCAAAACCAAGAAAATTGCAAAAGTAATAAGTTGAGTCAATCGAACAATTGTTTGAACTTTTTGAATTTGTGCGATTAAGCCATCATGTATTCCCGGCGCATATAGATCGAGAGATGTCACAATTTAAGAAATTAAATCTCCAGTATCCACTATCACACTCACTTTGAACAGTAACGTCACCTTGCCATGTTCACTTTAACTCAAAAGATGACAGACAAAAACTTGGCATTTCTATGAAATCACTACTGTACCTTAGATCTAGGGAAAGCTAACCGGTTTGAAATAGAGCTGTGACTATTTCCCGATTTGTAGAAGTTAATAATTCTCTGCATCAAGTCAACGCTAAGCTCCTTTGTCTTCCCCATTGTGTTATTAACGTAAGAATAACAATAAAGACATGTTATATGCCACGTGATGTTCTTTGCTGGAATTATGACAAATATTTTACTGAATAAATAGTTTAGAAGGCTTCACCGATAAAATAATTATATAAATTACTCATACTTACACGAATTAATCAATTTAAGACGATATTTTCTACTGGACGAATAATTTTGTCTTTCTTGTTTCACATAATTCACCTCTCACATTTGTTGTATTTACCTATTGCTCTGAAAATTGAGTTTTATTTTCCATTTTTGTGCTTATTAACATAAAAAAACCTGGCATCATCCGGGCATTAGATTCTGAGAAATGGATAAAAATATTCAAAATTGATGGGTGTACGAATAATTTTCGCGTTGACTGCATGCGTATTAACATACAGGTTGTTGAGGGGTTCTCCCCTTTTTACAAAAATGGACTCACCTAGAGTATACATATACTACTGCTAGTAAATACCCGGGAGAAGAACGAGAAAGAAAGACGAACCAGAACGAACCAGAACGAACGTAACGATCAAGAGTCACAGTGAGCAAGCACGTAGACTCAGTAAGAAGTCATGCAGGGATACGTCGATACCAAAGACTGTATATATTTTTTGCTACTAACCCGCATTCCTGGAACTACTAACCAGTTTGTATTAATACATTTATTTTCCTATATTCATTCTTGGCGTTTGTCATTTATTGGTACCGGATTTCATCTCGGAATCCACAACACAGGTCTTAATCAAGTAAACAGGTTTTTTTTTTATCAAAATCCTATCTCAACCCTAACACACTTTTATATAAACAATCGTAGGAAGTGATGCAAAATTTTACATTAAGGCTTAAAATATCGATCATATCAAGATGTTCCATGTTTGATTATATACCAATTTGTAATCAACAAATTACCCTAAGAGAAATCACAACCTCAAGTCAACTGAAATCAACTTCCAACCCGTTGATCGTAACGTGCCTTGCTCAAAAGAATTGTTTCACTTCTTTCAGATATTCATGCAGGGTTATAATCTATAACCGCAGAACAAAATTAGCGCGAGATTTAGCGGCAAACTTTGTCACACCAAGCAAATCACTCGGGTATCATACTCTGTAGTATTCCGCTTCGAGTATCAAATCGATAAAGAAAATAATATAAATAGAAAGAGACGTGAATCAGAACAAAACCTTGACCCGGTTGACAGCTGAGATGTTTATGTACAAGCCTAAGGCAAGAAAAAGAATTTTAAAACTTGATTTTCTAGGTAAGCAGAAGGAAAGGTAAGCAGGAACATAATATTATTGCTTGGGCTGACTATCGACTATCGATGCCCTTATCCTGATACATCAGTTGGCCAATGATAGCCAACAAACGAACTGGCTTAGTCACATTGGCTAACGGGCTGCAATAAATTTAAATATGATCGGCTAAGGGGTCTGCATATTCAGCATTGTTGTAAAAAATATATACCCTATATGTCTACCGTTCCTTTCTCCCTTTTATCTTAGCTTGACTTGCATGTTTCTAATCTTAGAATAAAGTTGTCCGTAGTGGATGAGGTAGATCAGATGCATATTTCCCAGCGTTCAAGCCCAGGTGTCAAATGTAGATTTTCTAGCTAATCAACTGATTTAAAATAAGTAACTTTTCACATGGGCGGGTAGTGTAGCGGTTCAGTTCTTAGGTTTGACAGGAGAGCCCACCGCATACACATACGTTAAAAGCACGTTAGGCTATATGAAGTTCCGTATAGGATACAGGTTCGATTCCTGTCAAAGGACGAATATTTTCTATGAAAATTTCTCGAAGATTCAGGCCGGTAAATGTTGCATTTAATTAAATATTCGTATCTATAAAAAGAATGTATAAACATTAAAATGTCTTGATATATATATATATATATATATATATATATATATATATATATATATATATATATATAGACAGAGAGAGATATACATACATACATACATACGTTTAGATGTAGAAATGATCTAAATAAAGATATACGATCAATTATAGATATATACAGGTAAGCAAATAACTGTTTATTTAATCACTGGTGTAAGCAAAGGAATGCTCAATGTAGATAGAGCTATAAAGTATATATAAATAATTACACATATACCTACGTTTACAGCAGGTGTTTGTATTCAACAGGTACAAAATGTTACGAAATGTTTAATACGGTCGATTCTTCTAATTTTTTTAAATTAAGAGAAAACAACGCTATGGAACACTTCATAACATTTGTATATATATATATATATATATATATATATATATATATATATATATATATATATATGGTGGTACTCGCTTGGAAAACCTTCGGATAGCTCAACTTGCAGTAGAACAAATCGGTATCCGAGGAAAAATGGGGAATAAAAAAAAAATCAAAACGAGAAAAAAGACAACTACGTAAATTGCTCAATTCACAAAGCAGAGCAAAGCTTAAGATAATCCTAAGCAGCCAGGCAAACCTACCTAGGTTTCACCTAAACGGATCGTCAGGATAATGCCGGCTGAAAAGGGAAATAATGGAACAGAATTTATAGCTAAAACCAAAAATAACCATGACCACGTGACAATTCCCAAGATAATAAAAAACTTTAAAAAATTTAAAAAATATATAAATAAAAGCCAAATAACGAGGGTGGGGACGTACTTTATTGACCAACAAAAAAAAAAAATATATATATATATATATATATATATGTATGTATGTATGTATGTATGTATGTATGTATATATATATATATATATATATATATATATGTATATATATATGTGTGTGTGTGTGTGTGTGTGTGTGATAGAATAAAGAACAAGTAGGAAACAATATCTCAATTTAACATGTTTCACTTTTATTAAAGCTTCGTCAGAGATGAAGATAAAAATTATAAAAATGATAAAATGAAAATTAATTGTATGTTGTTTTTGTGCATTTCATATTGGTTAAATACGTATCACGTTTAATGAAATAACCGATAATATAGAAATATATATTAACAAAACATTCTGGATGCTAAAGTGTGTAAAAGTTAGTGATACGCAACAGGATGTTTTCAAAAACCTTGTTTAATTTTGATTTTCATAAAAGCATATCTCATGCGTATTTGATATATATCTTATATTGATTTTAATGTATTAGAAAGAGATAAGTTAGATTCATGAATAATGGATTTCTAAAAAATGGCGAAGTAATGTAATTTTTTAAATGTATATTAATAGTTGGTATTACTGCTATGAATATGTTTACCTATTTTTTTCTTTAAAGGGTGATGTTCTTTTTTTTTAATAAAAGGCTGGCAATGGTGAAATTCAAATTATGCCCCACGTCGTTACGGTGTTTAACTAAAGCCATTACTCATTTCCAAGGCACCATCAGTGGAACAATCATCAAAGATTCGGGTGACTCACTCCAAAGACTACAACACCTAAAGATGACTAACATGTCTAAAGCTGGTTTAGATATCGAATCGTTATTAAATCAAATTTGTTAGGAAACGAAAAAGAGCAGATATGTTTATTTAGAGAATCGAGAGGAAGATTTCAAAAGCATTATTCGAGCAAATAAATTTCAAAATCTGTCGGATTTAATCCATTTCCTAACATATATATATATATATTTATATATATATATATATATATATATATATATATATATATATATATATATATATATATAGTCTCCAGTAATGAACGATATTTTGTTTAAGGTAGTGTGCTTATTTTGTATAATAATAGCTTCTAATGTTTAGAGTCGTCTATTCTATTCCTAATAAAACATCATTGAAAAATTAGAAAATGCAATAAACAGACTTACCTTTCTGGTTCTTTTTTAATCAAACTTGTTTATATATATATATATATATATATATATATATATATATATATATATATATATATATATATATATATTGTTGTAACCTAGGAAGGGTTACTAAATGAGGAATAACCAAAACAGGGGTTGTAAATGAAATGCTAATCTTTATGCCATCCACAAAATACAATACTTGCCAGCGTCGTGAAGTAGGTAAACCACTTCTAGTGGTTGACTTCGTAGACGGCATATTACGCCCCCTTACACTTAGTGTCCAATCTGTTTATGAAAATTGGTACATACCCGTTAGTGCTCATAGGTATAGTATGTAACATCTCACTCCCTATCTCTATCGCTATCTCTCTCTCTCTCTCTTTCTTTATATATATATATATATATATATATATATATATATATATATATATATATATATATATATTAAGCTTTTCGCCCCAAGCAAGGCGGGAACCCACTAGGACGCAAGAGGTTACAGAAGATTTGGAGCAAGATCAGATAGGAGTGATAGAGGAAAGGATGAGGAGAAGGATAGTGGATAGATCAAGGCAACTGAAGACGTCGATTGACATTACATTTGAATAGTTGGAGATTATAGCTATCAGGCAAACTGGAATAGGGAAGGGAGTTCCACGGGCGAGAGGTGCGAGATATGAAGCTATTGGAGTAGAAGAGACGGCTACATTTAACAGTTTCAACAATGAAGGTGAGAGCAGGATGCCAGCTTCGTAGGACGCTTGAATTCATGAAGTCTGGGAACCAGCGAAAGCAGCTCATCGGAGCAATTACCATGGAAGTATTTGTAAAACATTTGTACCATGAATGTATTTGTAAAAATTAGTGTAAGAGATTCTAATAAAAACATTTTGTAATCGCTACAATATTGACATGTCATTATTGACGATTTTCGTTTATGTTACAGTTTTTATCATGGCATGAAAAAATACCTCACACACCGCTACCCTCTAAGCTTACTTTTCTATTTAGCGTAAATCTGACATTTAATTGGTTAATCAAGACATACCCACAAGTCTATTTTTAATTCTGATCTTATGCACCCGCGCTTTAACATTCAGAAAAGAAGTAACACTTTGTTTTTCAATTTCCTTAAAAATCATTTAATTACAAGTTACCATCGCCTGAAGAAATACGATCATAGTATTGAAACATGAAAGCTTTTGTGTAGCGATTGTTTTTATTATAATTTCTTGTGATAAAATAATAATATATTGCTCTACTTTGTATTAATAAGGCTTCCATTATTTTTAGTCTTTTTTGCATGTAGATGATGCTATTATATTAGTGTTGTCAGCAAGTATGTTACGAATAGTGTCCGGTAGGTGACCATAAATATTTAAATGAGATCTAATTGAGCTATGGTCAGAAAAGTTTAGAGTCAGTCTGCGTGTCAAACGTGCTGTAGTGTTATTAATAAAAATAAACAAAGAAACCCTTAATAATATTAACTTTGAATATCGACATAATATCTTGACCGTGTTTTGAAAAAATGAAAACATTTTATAAAACATACATACAACAAACTATTTCTTATTTTAACAGTTAAAATATAATCCTTGAAAATGGCTAAAAAAAGAACATTCGATCAGTTTTTATATAATTTAACATCCGAAAAGAAAAAAATTATTAGATCGCATGAGAAATTGTATAAAAAACTAAATAAAAGCATATATATATATATATATATATATATATATATATATATATATATATATATATAAAAGAAAGAGGTTGTAGTGGTTCCAACGAGAGAAAAGTATGTATATTAAAAAGAAGAGAAGAGAGGTGCCGTAAACGTTTTTGGTTGTAATGTGGATTTATTTAGAAAAAAATATTATGCTTTGTTTTACATAATGTTACACTACACGTGTTTCTGGTCTCGTGACCGTCTTCAGGTAAAAGCGGAGATTTCCACATATTTTTAAAAATAATTAATTTTTCCTTTAAAGAAAAAATTAATTATTATTTCTTTAAAGAAAAAATTAATTATTTTTAAAAATATTTGATTCTTCTCTTGAAAATGGTTAAAAGAAATTACTTACTCTTTGCTGCGAAGAAATCTGTTTAAATTCAAAATTTAAATATCCTCGACTTTGCGACGAAGCTTCTTCAAGGATTATTTGCTAAATTCATGAAATGAATGGATTTCAAGTTTGGCTTAAAAACGCAATAAAAATAATGGAATAACATTTAATGGTTTACCGAGCGATTAAAAGATAATAAATTATTGCATAGCTTCTCTGTAATCTGTTATTATTGATCGGAATAATAAAAAACAAACTTTTCTTTTTGATTTTCAATTTCATTTCAGTAGTAAATTATTAGCAATACAATTACATTAACTATTCTACTTCCTGAAGCTGACAATCCCTTTCTTTCCTCATATATATATATATATATATATATATATATATATATATATATATATATATATAACAGTGAACATTGAAGTCAACACTCAGAGACGACAGACTGTTTCATGCTAGACGCAGTCGTCAGACCACCGATTGAGTCTAGCATCTCCCACCCTACCCCCTGCTATGGGCAAATAGCAGGACAGAGCGAGTTCTGTAGCCTTGGATGGCAAGTGGTCTACCGCAGAAAGAAATGGCAACCTACTGCGGGAAAAAATCTACCTCGTCAGTCATATATCGAAAGATACATGATCGCCTAAGCGTGCATCACGCATGGCAAATAAATGACTGACTGACTAAATTACAATACCTAATCTCATAGAGACAGATATTGAAGCATAAATATACTGAAAGTTTTCTCTAGTTCTAGAATAATTTGTTTATTTGTATCAAAAGTCTCCAAAACTGAATACATTGGTGGGTGGACATTTCATAAGGTGGACATTTATAAGGGACGCTAAAGTGATATATATTTCGACTGCAGTCAAAGACAAGTGTAATTATTGTTTAATGTTTTTTCATTGCTGACAGAATGTGATGTGTCATCATCAATTATTCGAGTGATTCTATATTGACAGAGTCTTTTATGAAATCATACCAGGGTGACATGACACATTTTACAAACAAAGACTTTCGAAAGGTTAAATATTTGACTAGTTTTTAAAACAATAAATTTCCCTAAATTTTGAGCGTCCTGGATATGACGATAAACTACATCCGCCTCCTGGGTAAGACGATAAACTACATCCGGCAGGAGGGCCTCTGGTTAGGGGGTTTTGAGGACCGTGGAACCACCTCTTAATTGCTGGTGTTCCCAGGTCCACCCTGACCAGAGGTGGTAGCACCTATTAGGGTCCCAGCTATGGGCAAATGGTTAACCCCTAGTTTTTAATACCAGAAATATAATATATAAATTATTAACACCAATACATTATCATCAGCTATACATTTTAGGCAAAAATTTTTTACCAGCAATACTATTTTGAAAAAAAAATATCAGAAATAAAGTTTTTGAAAGAAAAAATATTACTAGCAATACATGTTTTAAAAAAAAAATATTATCAGCAATAAAAAAATTTGTCGGCGTTAAATAACCTACTGAGGTTGATATGCCGTAAAACAAACCAAACCAAACCAAACTCTGCACCCACCCCCACCCCCGGTAGTCATATACAGAAGAAAAAACATATCGTTATAAAAAGAAATTTTTATATTTTTGCAAGGTCTCGGTTTCTTTACATCTGTTGGCAAATAAGATAGTGTGTTGCGTTCCATATTGCCAGACACCAACGCCATTTTTTCCTACTCGCTTCATTAACTGAAAGGAGCAGGCGTGGTTGCATTGATTTTAGGAGGGAGTGATTGGAAAACCTTCAGGGGAATGCATGCCCACTCGTTGCCCTTAGCATTTTGCCATATGTATGTATATATTTTACATTACATTTTCAGTTTCCCCGTTCAGGAACTGTAAACTCCCCAACCGGTTTTTCTGCAAATAAAAGCTGGTATCAGTATTAAAAAAAAAAAAATAAAAAACGATAGAAAGGAAACAGTATCGCTTAGAGCCACGAAAGATAGATGCCCGTTGAAAGTGATGAAGGCCACCAGCCAGAAGGGCCACAACGAACCGAAAGTGGGTTGTTTAAACACAAAAACTGTGGACAGATATGTTATTATTTGTCACGAGGCAACAGGGTTTGAGTGTTGTCATCAACCTCTGTGGTGGAATGATGGTAAGCGATAGTTCTCGATGTGACGTCCGAAAGTTTTATAAATAAAGCAAGGTGCGCAGTTTAAAGCTGATCTTATCTCGCATAATCCCCAGTGCCTAAGCGATAATGTTGTTAGCATATGTGAATGACGGACCGCTGTCATGAGTGACAATGGGTATAACAGCTTTTTATAGTTATAGACAGATACGTGAACAGATATGGTAAAATGATTTTACTGCTCTCTCGGTCAATATCTTGCCCGTCAATCACCAGGAACTATCTTCTGTGTAGATATCTGACAATGGGACAAGAAATAAGGGTAAGTGGGTTCGTGCCTTTCTAAAAACATTTATAAGTGTACATAAACCCAACGGGATTTGGGATAAGAGTAATGCAATGGGTGTGTCGTTTAATAATGACACACGGCTTTGATCTTTGATATTTTGCATTTTCTGTGGAATAAAAATGGAGACAATGAGACACAATAGAAAAGCTTATTCAGAAAACGCATTTCGACTATTTATGACAGGTATCTTCAGGTCGGAATGAGAGACAAACGTGTGTGCTTAAGTGTGTTGAAATTTTTGGAGAAGAGATAATAATTAACATTAATAGATGCTACAGCCAGAACATTTTTTTCTTATTGAAGCCGTTAACATCTGATGGATTTGAAATTAGTCCACACCGAGCAGATGTCTTTGTTTGTTTTTTAGCTTTTACAATGATTGGGAATATGGGGAACTATTGCATAACAACACTTTAAACAGACTTGATTGTAATTCATGATGACACTTTAAAAAGAGGGAAAAGTAAACAGGAAAACTGGATCAGCAGGAAGATGGGTCATCATTTCAACTTACAGCTAAAGAGATCAATTAGAAAAGTTTGAATTCAACTCATAAGACGTTTGGCATGTGAGAGAGAAGTTTCAGATATGACAGTCCAAAGAGCAGTGAAAAAGACTTGAAAAATGAAATCCTACGTGAAACATTGTTACTACAAGACGAAAGGTTAGAAGGTTAGATAGGTCGAAGATCATTTAGAATGAATTGAAAAATGATTCTTGAATATATATTTGAACTTAATTTGATTGCTTCATCATCTTTCGCTCCTTAGCTATGATTAATTAATGGTGAACATGTCATTTTCATTTATGGTCGTGTTCATCACGACACGTCTGTTAACCTTGCAGAGTAATTATACATTCTTATTGCTCAAGTAGAGTCCAATAGTGTTATAAAACCTCGGTGAATTCCAGTAAGATATCTTTAATCATTTCTAAGATACAACGGTTCAAAGTATAATCTAATAAATGGATAATTTTTCTTTTACACGATTTTTCGGTTAAACCAGGTATATATAATTTAAATTTTAAAATATACACACACACGCAAACACATATATATATATATATATATACATATATAGTGAGGAGGCACGGTGGAGTAATGGATAGCAACTTGGATTGAGGAATCGGAGAACCGAGTTTGAATTCCAGTCGAATCCATTACATTCACTTACGTGCTAATACCCTTGGCAAAGGTGTGAATCTTCTTCTTCTCCCTCCAGCTATGGGCAAATAGCAGGACAGACTGGATTCTATAGCCTTGGATGGCAACTGGTCTAGGAGAAGGACAACTCTGAATTAAAAATCTGCGGAGGGTCGTTTGGGGACCTTTGTGGCACGTAGTGCAGCATGTCTCTGTATTCGTCCCTCCAAAAAGTGTGGATGGTCCTGCACGAAACCTTCACCACTATAATCAAATCACATGTACTGTTGTCGGGCTGTCGGTTTCCAAGGAACTGATCTCATTCGACGGGAGAGTCCAGTATATATATATATATATATATATATATATATATATATATATATATATATATATATATAATGGATAGCAAAAGTATTCGACACATCGGTTTTTATAAATTTCACAATAAAAAATTGTTCCATTTGAATGATACTTCAAATATTTTAATGGACATTGTCTAACGAAACATAAAGAACAACTGAGCAACATTGTTTTTATATACTTTTATTACCAATGTTTTAATTTGACTGTTACCATCAAAAGAGACATGCACAAGCAAATAAGACAACTAACATGACAAAAGACATGCTTGTCAACGAGATGGAACACTCATATTAGAGAAGGAAAAAATTCTTCAACGCTTGAGCGAGTATATTGGAGAAACTCTTCCACGACGTAAGAAAACAACCAGCAATACACAGAACTACCGACTGACCTGGAATTCGGAAAACCGAAGTAAAAGCCGCACTGGCCAAATTGGACAGAAACATGGCATCTGGGACAGACGGAATTGTAACGAAAATGCTGACAGCCTAAGATGAATTTGGTATAGACAAGATCACCGAAATAACAAATGAAATCTACAACAGCGGGGATATACCGGAAGAACTCAGCAGAACTCTATCCGTAGCTATGCCTAAGAAACCAGGCGCAAACGAAAGCGAACTCCGCCGAGACGAGAGGAAATTAACTTGTTGATACATATATTTATTTCCGAGTACTTTCGACAAAGCACCATATCATCATCAGGGTATTGTTTATTAAAGGATAAATATTGTAGTGTTCGTTGTTGCGAAAGCAAAAAATGTTGTGAATATATATCAACACGCTGCTTTCCTCTCGCCTTTCAATAATGACACAAAAAAGCTTCAC
Source organism: Acanthosepion lycidas (assembly GCA_963932145.1). Lineage (NCBI taxonomy): Eukaryota > Metazoa > Mollusca > Cephalopoda > Sepiida > Sepiidae > Acanthosepion > Acanthosepion lycidas. The sequence goes on along the minus strand of OZ010574.1, from coordinate 6,548,287 downwards.
CGTGAATCTGAAAGGATCCTATCGGAAACAAGCAGACAGGAAATCTCTAAATTATTCAACGAAACATGTCTCAATGAAAACATGCAGCCAGAATATGCGCATATATATATATATATATATGTAGTGATAAAATCTAGTTTTGATGGCATGTGTATTTATGGGTAAAGGTGCACAATAGAAACGGTATAAATGTAAAAAGGGACACTGTGTCCAACTCTGTTTCATGACATCTTGAGCTGAAGATCGCGTTCAAGCAAAAAACAGACTGTCTCTTCTCGGTGTTAACCTCACCGTCTACACACACAGACAAACACACACGCACACACATTTATATATATATATATATTGATGCATGTTTCATTAAATAACATAGATATGTTTTGCCTATTTATTTTATGTAAATTCTTTTTATATCATCTGATAAGCGTTATAACATTATCATTAAAAGACGAAAGAAAATCACTATATTGATACATATTTTATAATCCTATCTAAGCTTTCAGCTTACATAAGCCATTACCAAAGATGACAATTACATTACAATATATTAAGCAATACACGGACAAAACAACAATCTGTTTTTGTTTACATGGAAGACTTCCAAGCAACGACAAACCCGTGCATATAAGATGCTAGAAGCGAAAATCGCACCGCAGCTCATGACGTCAAACATGACCACGCGAGAGTGAAAACGAGAAGTATTAAGTATGGGAAGCCATTGGTGTAAACCAATGGCTTCTGTTATCAATTATAGACATTTAACAATTTTTGTGGAGATTTCATAGTTTATTTTGTTCTGGTTAGGTTTCTACTGTTTATGTATATAGCTTCAAGAATTTTTAGTTTTTGTTTATTGTTTTCATTAAGTAAAGTTGTGTTTTCAACAAGGATTTTCCGGAAGTGTGTATGTGGCCAGGCATGTTGTTTTAAATAATGCCTAAAAATGATAGAGTCATCATTCAAATGTAGTGACAAGCGTCGTGAAAACGAGTTTGTGGTGTGACCAACATAAATATTATATATTCCGTTTGAGATACAATATATATATATATATATATATATATATATATATATATATATATATATAGACAGAACCCATTTAAACACACACACACAAACTTAGCAGACTCCATTTGAAACATTTTAGGAGAAAACACAAATATAGTAACCTCATCCAACTGTAAAATGATTAAAAATAATGGTAACTTTAATAATAAAAAAAGAAAAAGCCAACTCTTAACAATATTAACTACGATCAAGGCAGCAATGTGCTAACCGTATTCGGGAATTAAAAACATCTCTGCGACGCACTAAAACATGCACATAATGCACACACTCAATTAAACTGAAAAATTTAATCATCCTTGATAATGGCGAAAGTGCTCGAAAACATTTGGACTGTTTTTACATACTTTGTCTAGAAAAGAAAGCTCTTGTTCGAACACAAGAAAAATTAAATAAAAAGCTCAACCGTAGTACCTTGTCTGTCATTTTTAATGAAACATGCATAAACGAAGGATTACTGCCTAAATATACAACTATATATATGTGTGTATGTGTATATATATATTAAATATATATGTATATATATATTAAATATATATATATATATATATATATATATATATATATAGTTGTGTGTGTGTATATATATATATCGTTTCGCTGTGACTGGACCTAGTTAAAAAGCTGATAATCATCTTTTCTGGAAAGTGTTGGCCGAGCTTTTGACCTATTTTTTTTTTTCATTTAAGACTAATCTCTGCTGTTAGGGCCTCCACGACTCTTCACGGTCAATGCTACAACTACTACCATTCCACCACCCCCATCACCAATGTCATCGCCCAGATACTTTTAAACGTGACTCTTACACGTACGTAGCGGCTGTTCTAGCTACCGATTTAAATGGAGCCATATATGAATGACATCAGGAACAAGATTTTATTAACAGCCCCAGCAGGCCGGTCGTATTTTCTAAAGACGTCTCCTGGGGGCGTGTGGAGACGGGAAAATACAAAATGCTTTCCCTCTTTCTCTCCCATTTAAAATGCTTATCTACCTTCAATTTTTATGCCTTAAGGTAAGTGGTCGATTCAACGCGATGATTGATCAATCTCTTTATCTTAAAGGGAGTTGTTTACACAAGGAAAGAAAAAAAATCTTTTCAAACATTTTATCCAACCGGCTCGACGCGCATGCGTAGTACGTAGTATAAAAAAATCTGCCATTTTGTTTTCAACCATGCTCACTTGTTGCTATTATATTTCCCCCTGTTTTTTTTTTCTTTCTCTCTCTCTCTCTCTCTTTGTTTCTCTGTCGTGTCTCTTTAGGACATGGGCATCATTGCTCTCCACAGGTTCCCGTTTCTTTGTTGCTCTTAACAATTTTTTTTTCTTTGCTTTATGACCGTTCTTTTTCTTTCTGGTACTTGTGCCGCCTTTTATAAAGTATTAAATTTTCCCGAGATCATATGAGCCATTATTGAAATCATATTCTAAATATGCAATTCTACACTCTAACCACTGGAATGCTCTGCTTAAGGTCATTTGTTGGTGGAGTCGTTCTGGGAAAGTTATTTCTAGATGTTTATTAGAGATTGTTTATCTCTGACACTAAAATTGAAACTGAAGACAATGACGAATTTTTTTCTTCCTTATTTGAATGGATTTTGAATATGCTGGCCAGTCATGCAATAAAAATTAAAAAAAAACATGGTACATTTTGTTTAATTGAACGAAATATGCCACAATGAAAAAACAGATAGCAAATTCAATTTATTTCGTTTCTCAATAATTTCGGAAGCACTCGAATGTTGGAGAGTTCTTCCTTACGATAGTTGCACTTTGTTTTATGGCAGCGATGTTTTAGTTCTTTTATTCGTATGCATTATTTACATTGTTTGGACGGGAAGATAACTGAGATATCCGGAAGAGGCATGGCACGTGGAACTAGAACAATACATAGAACAATACATATATATATATATATATATATATATATATATATATATAGATAGATAGATAGATAGATACACCTAGTGAACCAGACAAACCTACCTAGGTTTCACCTAAACGGATCGTCAGGGAAAGTATATATAAGTGAGCATTGAAGTCAACACTCAGAAGCGACACGCTGTTTCATGCTAGACGCGGCCTGACGATTACGTCTAGGAAGAAACAGTCTGTCGCCTCTGAGTGTATATTTACATACGCTCTATCTCTGATATTGAGCACTTTATCCCTTAAATATAGCACACCTTAAGACTATATTTCTTCATTCATATATATATATATATATATATATATATATATATATATATGAAGAAATAAATATTTAAAATATTTTTGGCATAAAGTGCTCAATATCAGAGATAGAGCGTATGTAAATTTAAATATAAAAGTGGACATTGAAGTCAGCACTTAGAGGAGACAACCCATAGTATGATATTCAGGAACTGTCTAAAGGAAAACGCCCCCTACAGAGCGATAGCATCAGGAAAACCCCTTCATGACAAATCGACCATAGGGAGATTCGAACCCGGGTCTCATGGTCAGAACCTTCTAACCACTTGGCCTCGTGCCCATATATATATATATATATATATATATATATATATATATATGAGGAGACACAGAGGTCAACACTGAGTGGCGACAGTCTGTTTCAGGCTTGAAAGCAATCTTCGGGTGAAAGATTGCTTTCAAGCACGAAACAGATTGTCGCCACTCGGTATCGACCTCAATGTCCAATCCTATATTGAGCATATATACCTATAAATATAGGATACCTTAAAACCATATTTTTATCTTACTCACACAAACACACACACAAACACACGCACACACACACACATATACATACATATATATATATATATATATATATATATATATATATATATATATATATATATATTCTTGCGAGATAAATATGATTGTCTGTTTTCCTGAAGCATGTCTCATATTGTCGTTATCAGAATTATGGATCTGTGACTTTTTCCCTCCCAAAATTCACCGTAGACATGTTGGATTGCCATCATTGTATTGTCGGCCATAAAAACTCCATTGCTAATCCAGTTGTCACTGATAAGGAAATTAAAAATGTCAAGTTATATTTCACTGAAATTTTAACTGAAAATTATGAGGTCCGATGCTGGCTTTACAATCATTATAGTGTGGCACCTAGTGTGGAGCGTAGGTAGATCTTTTTTTTTAATATGCATATCTTCTTTACTTATCAATGCAAGATAATAGTCAGAGAATATACGAACCGAAAACTTGAAATACGAAAGATGAATATAATCTTCTGAATAATTTATGAACGTCGGGATAGCGAAATATGCCTTACAGAAAGTAAGCGAATTATTAAGAGACAGAAATATAACTTTAAAAGCATAGGAAAGATTAGAGAATTGTTACGTAATCTCAGTCTACTTTAATGTCAATGAATGCTAGACAATGTCTTCACAGATGAAAAAGACACTTGAAGCAATAGAAATGTGGTCCGTTAGAAGGAAGTTGAGAATACCGACGAAGTTTTAGAGAAAATGGAGACTTGTACTTAATATCAGGAAGAGACAGTTGAAATTTTCCAGGTTACATAACGAGGAACGAGGGCTTGGAAAATTTGATACTCACAGGACATATTGAAGACAAGGGGAGTAGAGGAAGACAAAATTGATACTTCTTTTAAGGGAGTCTACGCAGTACGAGCTAGCAGAGGACGACGAGCGGGGACCTATATCAAGCGGATTTGTGACTACATGACCTGACCTGCTGAATATGATGTCCAATAGAATTAAATGGCGACAGAGAATCACGGGAATCTGTGCAAACGGATGATAACGATGACTGAATTTCTAACACCTAAATTCAACCATAATCTCAGGTATACAATAATATTATCTTCTTGATTTCGTTTGTCACATTTAAACCTTTCGCTTGATTAAAAGGCATGAGTTTTATTTTAATTTCCTTTTTGTACTGTAGCAGGTTCTAATCTGAGTATAAATAATGGTGCTTGTTCAAGAAATTTGGTTACAGGGGATAGATCCTCTGCCAAATATCTGTCTCTGATAGTGATTTCCGAATAACGACTATCTCTTATTTCATTTAATGCGAACTAAATACTTTTCTCGTATTTAGTTTGCAAGTCTGATGACGTAGACAAGAGCAATGATTAACAGAAATTGGCAGCCAGCGTATGAGACTCCAAACTGAGATTTCAAAAAATTCTGTGACTCCATCTAGTGACAGTATTTTTGTTATAATATCTGTATATAGAATATTGATCCTTCTGTTTGACTGAAAGACATTAGGTCATGCAAAGAAAGAAAAAACTCTGTACAGGTTAAGTATCTTATAATATCAATTTTCTTGCAAAACAGAATGTATACATTTACTGCATTTCCTTACCATGGGTGTCGGGTAATAACCCGCCAAGGGATTGTACTGAACAGAAAGCAGAAGATAATAATAATAATAATAATAATAATAATAATAATAATAATAAATGATCTCTATGCGCGCTATCATTTCCAAGAAATGCGAAAATATAATAGGCTCTGAAATGCGACAGAAAATATCCTATCCTGGTGCCATCGTCTTGCTTTCTCCTCCCCTCGGCTTTCTAACGGTTCGGCAGCCGTTTCTTTCTTCTCGTATTTCCAGATTCCTTGCAACCGCCCCCGCCTTAAAGAAAATGCCCAAACACGCCTACATTGAAAGAAGCGACAGCACAAAAGTGTGCAGAGCTTCAACAAAGAAAAGAAAATATATCACTGCGATGAAGTCGCAATTCTCTTTTCTAATATCAGACGTAATGCTATAGAAAAGATGGCTACCGGAGAGAGCCCCAAGTCACACAGCTGTCCTCATCTAGACTCAGCATTACTGTTAGTGAATTGTCCAATCAGAATGCACGTTCAGCAAACTAATGTGACTTCTGATTGGCCAGTTTTACCGACTTCCATTCATAACCGACTTCCAAATGAAAATGATATCCCTGATCTCTTTCCTAAGTGGATTATATATATATATATATATATATATATATATATATATATATATATATATATGTATGTGTGTGTGTGTGTCTGTTTGTGTGTGTGCGTATGTGTGTATATAGTGATGTAATATTCTTTCATATGCTTAATGTCATACAAAAGGAGAAATACTTTGCTGTCTAAATACTTAAAACAATAATAATAACATTAGTTGAATTTGATAGAATGCCAAAGGGTTTAGGCCACTATTGCCGCAGTTATCGTCGGTTCCTTAGAGACTATATCACTGAACTTAATGCTCTATATTGATAAAATCGAAATCCAATCAATTATCCTATTGCTTCAGAAGACTGATTTGCTTGGCATTGCAAGGTGTTTTCTGAGGATGTTTCGATTTGATCGAGAATAAACCATAATACAAGAGTTTCAGTTAAGAATGAAAATTCTGCCAAAGAAGAAAGTATAATAATATAATAACAGAAATCAAAGGAAATAATAATAATAATAATAATAATAATAATAATAATAATAATAATATAAAAAATCCTGTTGTAGTAGGAACCCTCGCATTGGAAAAGCTTCCAGTAGACTAATTGAACGGATTCCTGGAAGCCTACAATGACAGTCCTTTTTGCTGCATGAAAAAATGACAAACGAGACGCGGAAGCGAAAATCCCGTCGCAGAACGTGACGTCACACATGATCACGCGAGAGTGAAAAACGAGAAGTATTAAGTATGGGAAGCCTTTGGTATAAACCAAGGGCTTCTGTTATAAATTATAGGCATTTAAGAATATTTGTGGAGATTTGTGGAGATTTCATAATTTATTTTGTTCAGGTTAGGTTTCAACTGTTTACGTATAAAGCTTCAAGAATTTTTAATTTTTGTTTATTGTTTTAATTTTTAATGTTTGTTTATTGTTTCGTCCATGTGTTGTTTGATATATTGAAATTGTCATATCTGATAATGGCTTATGTAAGCCGAAAGCTTAGATTGGATTTAAACATGTATCAATATGGTGATTGCCTTTCGTCTTTCAATGATAATGTGATTAAGCTTATCAGACAATATGAAAGGAACTTAAAATAGACAAAACTTGTCTATATTATTTAATAAAACATACATTAATGCAAAATTGCTGCCTAAATATATATACATATATATATATATATATATATATATATATATGACCTGTTGACAGCGTTCAAGCATGCAACAGACTTCCGCCGCTCACATAGGAAACGCATTCAAAAACCTCAGATATCCTGATCACTTTATCCACAACTCAAAATTATGGCACAAAAAATACATGACTGCAGCAAGAATAACATTATGCACAATAATAAATTAAACAATATATAGCATAATACTAATTGTACTATATCTCTAAGATGATTACTTATTATTATTTACATTGTAGAAATGTTATCCTCATCTTCATTACCATATTTACAAAGTTTCCGCCGTTGTACGATCCGGCCTGCTTCAGGGGATTGGAATTTCGAAAGCTGTTCATCACAAGACATTGAATGTCCCATGTCCTTTGTACAGACATGTGAAACTATATATTACTAAGTATTAAAAAAAAGCTTACTAAATCAGAGAAATGAATTAGCTATTTTTACCGTAATTGTCATAAATTTTACTTAAATAATATTTAAATATAAAAAAAATTAACAGATGTAATATACATACTTATACTTGATATGTAAAAATAATTTTTACTTACTGTAAGTAATTCTAATACATTTACTTCTTTTAAAAAAGAAATATAGTCTATTAAAACTAACAGTGAAAATATTTTAAAGTTTTATTTAAAATTGTAGTTAAAGAAAAAGAAATTCTAACCTAAACATCTTTTAAAATTGTAATTAAATAAAACGTATTCTAACCTATAGATCTCCCTACAAGTACTACAAGCACTTAAAGGAATCCAATAAAACACCCACAGTAAAATGAATTTAATATGAAAAGCTAGAAGATGTAAGCCATTGAATGACCCATGTCCTTTGTACTTACATAAGAAACAAGATATTACTAAGTTTATATAAAAAATAATAGTTTACTAAATCAGTGAAATCAATTAGCTATTTTTGGCGTCATTGTCATAAAGTTTACTTTTTAAAAAAAATTGTTACCTAATAATATACATACTTATAGTTGATGTGAAAATAACTCTACATACTGTAAGGGATTCTAATACATTTACTTGTTCTTAAAAGAAATATAGTATATTAAAAATTAATAGTGAAAATACTTTTCAAATTGTAGTTAAATAAAACGTATTCTAACCTGAACACCCCCCCAAAAAAATCTTTAAATATACAAATAGAAAAAAATAAGTAAGAATTTTTGCCGTTAACAATAAAATTTTTAAGTAATCCAGACGACATGCATTTAACGGATGTCAGATTTCATTGAAGAATACATCCCAACTCCCTAACAAAACGTAGCTAATAACGGATACATCAAAATATAGACATATAGAACACGCAAACACCCCTGTCTAGTAGAAGTGAATTAATCTGTAACCTTGGAAACGTGAATTATGATTTTAGCTGTCTTTAAAACCCAGTAATTTTAAAAGTTACTCCTAAATTCGCTTGGGGATGAAATGCAACTAATGTCATTAATTTAATTACAAAATAAAAACCGAACCTTCCATTTTTGAAACATGGTTAGAACTGTGTAGCGGAAAAAACCATATTTTAATCAAGTAATTTATAATATGTTTAATATATATATATATATATATATATATATATATATATATATATATATATATATATATATATATATATATATATATATGAGGAGGTACGGTGGAGTAATGGATAGCGGCTTGGATTGAGGAATCGGAGAGGTGTGAATCCTCTTCTTCTTCCTCCAGCTATGGGTAAATAGCAGGAAAGAATGGGTTCTATAGCCTTGGATGGTAACTGGCCTAGGAGAAGAACAACTCTGAACTCAAAGCCGGAGTGGAGCCCCTAAGGACGATGGACGGCACTTTGTGCTACCTTCCGGCAACTCCTGCAGCCGCGCTTGTACCAAACTGCATTGGTGTATCCTCTCCTTTGGACTCAGCTAATAAGGCCGAGAGGAGGAACTAGACGTTCAGGCAGCCCTAGTTCCCAGGCTCGTAGCGCACCGTGCTAGTCCATCGTCTCTCGACGATATATATATATATAATAATCATATATATATATATATATGTGTTTATTATATATTTGGTATATTATATATTATACAGTATATTATATGTTTAGAATATATATATATATATATATATATATATATATATATATATATATATATAAATAATCATATATATATATATATATATAAGTGTTTATTATATATTTAGAATATTATATATTATACAGTATATTATATGTTTAGAATATATATATATATATATATGTGTGTGTGTGTAAAAGAAAATAGGAAAAATGTGATATTAGCCGACACGTTTCGTCTAATGCAAACATTTTCAAGGCAACAACGAAATGAGTTTATTAAAATAAAATAACTAATAATAACGAAACAAAATGTCCGTTTCGTTTATGCCTTAAAAAATCCACATTGGACGAAACACGTCGGCTAATATTACAGTTTTCCTATTGTCTTTTTCATATATATATATATATATATATATATATATATGTGTGTGTGTGTTTTGGTTATCTATGCATCTATCTATGTATATATATATATATATATATATATATATATATATATTCTAAACATATAATATACTATTTATAAATATTGTCTTTTTGTACAGGTTAACTCTGAGAAATTTTTGATATATATATATATATATACATATATATATATATATATATATATATATAAAGGTTATCGCCCTGAAGTAAGCCGATGCATAAGAATATTTACCAAATTCTTAGTACCATCGGCGAATGATTTTTTTCCCTTTCTTTCGCTCTCTCTCTCTCTCTCTCTCTGTCCCTGTCTCTCTCGCTCTCTGTCTCTCTCTGTCTCTCTCCCTCTCTGTCACTTTCTCTCTCTGTCTCTCTCTCTCTCTCTCTCTCTGTCCCTGTCTCTCTCGCTCTCCGTCACTCTCTCTCTCTCTGTCTCTCTCTCTGTCTCTCTCTCTGTCTCTCTCTCTCTCTCTGTCTCAGTCTCTCTCCCTTTCTGTCACTTTCTCTCTCTGTCTCTCTCTCTCCCTCTCTCTCTCTCTCTGTCCCTGTCTCTCTCGCTCTCTGTCTCTCTCTCTCTCTCTCTCCCTCTCTGTCACTTTCTCTCTCTGTCTCTCTGTCTCTCTCTCTCTGTCCCTGTCTCTCTCGCTCTCTCGCTCTCTCTCTCTCTCCCTCTCTGTCACTTTCTCTCTCTGTCTCTCTCTCTGTCTCTGTCTCTCTCTGTCCCTGTCTCTCTCGCTCTCTCTCTCTCTCTCCCTCCCTCTCCCTCTCTGTCACTTTCTCTCTCTGTCTCTCTCTCTGTCTCTCTCTCTCTCTCTGTCCCTGTCTCTCTCGCTCTCTCTCTCTCTCCCTCTCCGTCACTCTCTCTCTCTCTGTCTCTCTCTCTGTCTCAGTCTCTCTCTCTCTGTCTCAGTCTCTCTTTTTCTCTCTCTCTCTCCCTCTCCCTCCCTCAACCATTACACTCTACATTCATTCGTTATGAATGCTTAGACAATCCTCATCATTTGCCCTTCACTCGGATATTTTCCAGTATATTTCGACTCTACATCATTGCCCGATTAACGTCAAGCCTCCATCTTCAGGACGCACACATATTTCATAGTATGTCCTGATCTAACTAACCCCCCCCATCCGACGATGAGACTCTCTCACTCACCTCCTGTAAAATCCGGAATCATTTCATGTCTCCCAAGTAGAAAACACAAGTAGACAATTGCGTGTCCCCGTACGCACTCATTATAGTGTATCGCCTTATGCGTTCCCAAGTCATGGCATGTCTCCCATTTTGTCGTTTTGACATGGTGCAAGCTTCACTCGCTAGAACAATTACTACAGAAAACTCAGTTCGATTTTTACTGGGTGATCCATACTTTTGGCCTTGTGCTGGATCCAAGCTTTAAAAATCCCCGTAGCATCTCTCCAATTTATTGGACGCAAGCCCTCCATATCCTCCTGCTACCAGTATACATCAAAATTCTAACAGCCTCGTGGCAATGTAACATTGACAAAAACAATCTTCTAAGTGATACATCTCTAGTAAAAAAAATGATAAAGAGATATTGTCCGTCTTTTTTTTTCTTTTTTTTTTTTGCGGAGGTGTATGGGGTGTGGGGATTGGGGGGGGTATTAGACTTTGGTTTCTTTTTTCGGAGTCTGACAAAATGTTACGTGACACCGTTATGCATAAAAGATAGTCACGATTTATAATATTAGGTTGGTGCAAAAATAATATCGTGTTTTGACGTTAAAAATACGTCAAAAAACGATATTATTTTTGCACCAACCTAAAGTTATTTTATTATTATTATTTTTCTGTCACAGATAAATTTAGACAGCCTTAGTCAAGCGTGGTGTGTTTATTCGTTGGCAAAAGATTACCGCCGAAATTTATTCAGGCAAACGTTCTTGCTGCAAGATCAGCACTTAATCGTTGATATTTCACGTTGAAACTATTCAATACAGGTTCAAATCTTGCTGATTGATTTTATTTTATCTCAGAAAAAAATCTGTCTTACCTGTTTTTAGGCATTTCTATCAATCGACCTTACAAGAACCAATAACTTACCTAGATTCGTAGAACATTTAATCAAAACAATTCGTATCTACTATTTATTCATGTTTGTTTCAATCAATCCCAACCCTCTACCTTGAGTGGCGTCCGGGCCTTGCAAGGGATGAATCTGACTAAAAAAATGACACTGTCGTCCGATCTTCTTTTAGCTCAACCAATATTTGATCAAAATTCTTTATGCCTATATTTTTTATTTATAGTCTAGTTCGCGTTCCCGGCCTTTTGAACAGGAGTAGAGGATTATCCCTTGTTTCCATTTGAGGATTGTGTTTCCTGTTCTTTCTAAAGTCTACTTCAACTTTATAGTTTTAACGTTTCCGAACAATTTTTTTATTATTCTGGGGTTTTCGGTTGCTTCTCTTTACCTTGCCATAGTCTCTTACTTCTTAATGTTATAAATGGTGTTATTGCCTTGCTTGGGATGAATTGATTAAAAAAGAATTCTGGTTTAGTGCTTGTGTTTCTATCAGTTTACACCTATATGTCCTGTAATAAAAGCCTACAGCAGCACCTCCCTCATTGTATTACTGGCTACCGATGTCAGCTTGGCACACGTAGAGGCACTCTGCCTTAAAACAGACCGTGTATCACATACTTCACCCATGAGGATCAGGGAAAATACCGTACCCACGCTCTCTGGATTTCGGTCTTGTTCAAAGTGTAATAATTGTTTTCTCATCCGCTTCGATATCTGTCTATATCTCTGAGATGAGGTATTATGATTATTTGCATTGTTTACATTACTCGTACTGTCATTCTCATAAAAATAGTTATACTCCTGTGGAAAAACATCAGGTGTTTTGGCTTGTAAATGAACAAACCAATACCCAAGGAAAAATAAGGAATAAAAAAGAAAGAACTAAGAACATGTAATTCAGACGAAAACAATCGTCCAGAATCCAAGCTCAGAGTCCAAAGAAAAAAAAATCAAAACCGAGTAAAGCAAAAGTAACTAAGTAAAGTGACCAATACCCTAAGTAGAGCAAATCTAAATATGAACCTAAAGAGCCAGACAAACCTACCTAGGTTTTACTTACGCGGATCGTATAAATAATATATATATATATATATATATATATATATATATAGATAGATAGATAGATAGATAGATAGATAGATAGATAGATAGATAGTCATCCACATACAAGCCTATTCAAATCTCGCAATGTTCCTAAGTCGATTGTATTGTTATGTCGGCCTCGAATACACACGCGCGCATGCACGCACGCGCACGCACGCGCACGCACGTACGCAAGCAAGCATGCGCACGCACGCGCAAATGTGTGTTTCTAGTCTTAAATTTGATCTGATTTCAAGCGCACATTCATCCCCGTAGGATTTGCTGGATAGGCAATGTCATTCGCCTTGACGGTAACAGAATAACCAAACAAATGATCTACGGCGTGTTGATCTACGGCACTCAATCAAGGAGGAACATTTATTACTATTCAAACGATTCTCTTTCCAAAATGCCATATAGGAGATCTTCAGTGTGAAAATACTGTTTGTAATCGAAGTAGATATGTACAATTTTTTGAACGCCATGATGACTTCTTAGCCATTATTTCTGGATCAAACCTCGTATCCCGATTTTTAAGTATACTTTGAGAACTAGGTTCACAATCCTGAAACTTTTCTCTTCATTTAGATATACTTTGTGTGCTTCTACTCTGAAATCTCTTACCCTTAAAGGAAAAAACCGGCATTACTTCTGGGCCAATCTCTGTATATAAATATCATTAAAGAACAAGCATTACATCGTAACCATTCCCAGTATATAAATAAATAGACCTTTGGACTAAGTGTTGGCACCGATCGAAAATCTATTCAAATTTCTTCCGCTTTCATCTGACGGACATTTTCCATTCTTCACTATAACAAGGACTGACTGCATAAGAGAATTAGTTTAACCAAGTCTCCTTAACTCAGCGAAATCTCTTTGTAGCCGCCATGTTGTCAGGTTACCTTTGCTTGCAGATGAAATATTTCCATTACTCCTTGACATCCATTGCTCACACCTGATCGGATGTGCTGGTGTCACGTGTAACCACACGCTCTGTCCAATCAGAGTTGAACAATCCGAACATCTTTCTCCCATGTTTTTTCTCAATCAGTGCCTCACCACTTGAAGGAGAAGAATAGCGTTCCATTAACAGGAGCCTTTACTCAACAGAAGAAAGTGCCGAAGACAATTGCGCATACCCCGAAGGAAAACTTCAGAGACGAGGATTCTTCAGAAATCTGAGCCAGATTTTATTTCCCTGGAACCAATTCGATTGCTGTCAAGACGAAAATAATCTTAGTAAAGAAATATTTCAGACTCCTGACTAATGCGAGATTTATAAAATATATTTCGCAGATCATTGTTAGAAGGAGTTTATTCCTCACATGGTACAGCACTATTGTTGGCTTGTTCCAAATATCTAAAGATGGTTTCGTGTGTATATCGCGGTGTATTTGCAGTCTGTGCTAGGCGTTGATCATCGAATCTCAAAAACCAGCATTTTAAGTACTAATTTTCAAGTCAATCGGAACCTTTTCTATTTGGAAAATTGTTATATCTTCATCCTCCACCAGTAATCTAAATCTTAATCTTGCTTTGTGGAGTGTTCCCTCGACAATTTCCGGAGTCGATGGGCAAAAAGTGGTTAGAATATTTGTTTTATAGGTAAAAAAAAAAGTATGCGACGTAATGCCGTATTATTTGAAACATTTAATTTCCTCATTAGCATTTGTGCTACTCAAATCTCGCAATGTTCCTAAGTCGATTTTATTGTTATGTTGGCCTCGAATACACACACACACACACACACACACACACACATATATATATATATATATATATATATATATAGTGAGCTAGTTTTACCCTAAAGATGCGTTTAGGTAAAACCTAGGTAGGTAGGTCCTGGTTAATTAGGTTTTTTTAGATTTAATCTACATTCTGTATGGTGCACATTACGTTTTTACTTATTTTACTCTGTCGGTGTTTTTTCTTTTGACTGGCCATCGGTATTAAAATAATTATATATATATATATATATATATATATATATATATATATTATTTACATATATATATATATAAAAATTATTTACATATATATATACATACATATATATATATAAATTATTTACATATATATATATATATATAAATATATATATATACATATATATATATATATATATATATATATATAAATTATTTATTTAATATATATATATATATATATATGTATATATATATATATCCATAGATAGATAGATAGTCATCCACATACAAGCCTGTTTGGAAGCTCATCAGTGTGGCTAGACATCCGACTGCTTCAAACCGCGATCGAAACTCGACCGATTTGGCATCTACCCCCAATTACGGCAGTGAAAGGGAATTTTTTAACGTATTATATACGTGATGTATACAAATACCAGTAGATAAGAGTGCTCAATTCATAACTGAAGAGCGATGCGTTAATAGCAGGACCAGCCTCTATTTTTAAAATTACCCTCTAGAGTGTTCAATCGGGAAAGGAGAGCTTATATATATATATATATATATATATATATATATATATATATATATATATATATATATATATATAATACAGGTAATTGATCCGTTGGTATATAATCAGGAGGATCTTAGTAATATTAGTTATTAAAACTGATCCACAGAGAACTCGATGTATTTATTATAACAGGGCATATATATTATTTACAGCAAAAAACAAAAATTACCTCAACATAGAGGATAGTCTATTTCAAGCCGTTCTGTATGCGGCTATGATAGGCGCGTACAGAATGGCTTGAAATAGACTATCCTCTTTTTTTGCTGCAAATATATATATAGCCATTTTCCAAGCGTAGCTTGGATGTGGCACAAGGCCGAATGTAAGGGCACCCTGCATATATATATATATCATTTTTATGTTTATACATTCTTTTTATAGATACAAATATTTAAGTAAATGCTCTGTTTATAATAAACAGTATTAAACAAAATTTACCGGCAAGTTTCATAGAAAATATTCGTCCTCCAACAGGAATCGAACCTGCATCCTATACGGAACCTTCATATAGCCTGACGTGCCTTTAACCGATCGGGCCACTGAGGAGCTTTCAGTTAGCAAGGTCTGTCTTTACTGTCTTTAAACTACAATCTTCCATGATTTTCTCACGTACATTCATATCTGCTCGATGCATATCCAAATATAAACAAATGACGTCACACATTATGAAATGGACAAAGTTCGACAATTATTTTATTAAGACATTTTTATGTTTATACATTCTTTTTATAGATAAAATATTTAACTAAATGTTCTGCTTATCATGATACAGGTTCGATTCCTGTCGGAGGACGAATATTTTCTATGAATATTTCTCGGATATTCAGGCCGATAAATGTTGTTAATACTGTTTATTATAAAACAGAGCATTTACTTAAATATTTGTATGTATAAAAAGAATGTATAAAAATCTTAAAAAATAAAATTGTCGGACTTTGTCTATTTCATAATATATATATATATATATATATATATATATATATATATATATATATATATATATATACTAGCACGTGCATGTGCAATGAGCACTCAACAAGGACGTCAACTGAAAGAAGCAAAACTCAATGTCCAGTGTAGACTTCGTCAGATGGAAGACATTTTGACTGAGCTGCTGCTGTTACAGAGAGAAGGAATGTTAAAAAGGTGTACAACCTTATTTTGCACGGAGACTGCTTCAGTTATGCCCCTTAAATCAAAAGACGGTGATAATCTCCTTACTTGCAGGATGGAAATCGGAAAGATATCGAACGAATGAATACTTTCCGGGCCTGCTTAGCAGGAATAGACATGTGGACGACCAATCTGCTCTTAACCACCTTGTTGTAATGTAAGCAAAGAGTCTGTCGGGATTTGGGGTTAAACAACTAACAGATTGCTCTCCCATAAACTGCGAGGTTAATAGCGAGTGACGGGAAAGAGAATGGAGAAAAAAAAACTGCCACAGAAACAACTTCAGGAGAAAAATACCCAACGGACAGACCTTAGAATACACCGTATTTTGCCAACTTCCATCTGCTGTCCAAAAAAATGCGGTTATTTAGAAAGACTTGGATCTTGACTGGCCCGTATGTAGACTATAGCTTTACTTTAGCCAACGGGTAAAATCATAATGGAGATTTGGCTTTCTTGACTGAATGTTCATATAATGGATACGATAATGTCAGCCGCAATGTATCTTCGAGGGTATACAATTTTCACAGCGTGATAAATCCATGAGAAGACGAATGAACAAACACAAAGGCCTATTTCAGGTTATCATAGTCCTTGCCAAGGCCTGCGACACTGTAAACTTATCGGAGATATTGACAGGCTGATGCTGTCTTCGCCGTGTTGTAGATATCATGAGAAATTTCATGATGCTATGGAGATATCTGTTAACATCGGAATGGGGGTTACCTTCAGAATCCAACAAGGTATGAAATGGTGCCAAGAAAGGTGAGTTTGTAACACCCTCATTGTTCTTCATTTTCTTTACTGTTGTTCTTCTCTATGCCTTTAAGGACTTGAACAGAGTATATATATATATATATATATATATATATATATATATATATATATATATATATATATATATATAAAAGTGAACATAGAAGTCAACACTTAGAGGCGACAGTCTGTTTCATGCTATATGCAATCGTCAGGCCACGATATATATATATATAAAGAAAAACAGACCACCTTAAGGCTCTATTTGTCATAATTTATTCCATCAGAGAATTTTATTTTTCTCTGGATCTTCAGACTTCACTTTCAAAGGTGAAACGAAAAATGAATTTAAAATTTACGACTTTTATTTTTAAATTTACTGAGTTTTAAACGCACATACAATTCATAATTTTTTGTTTCGAAATGAATTGCATGTGCGTTTAAAACTCAGTAAATTTAAAAATAAGTTATTCCGAAATTCGCTTGAAGATGAAACAGAACTAATGCTTTTAATTTACTTATATAATTAAATTTGACGTTTTTAGCTTCGGTTTTTAAAACATGTTAATTCCTGTGTAGCAAAGAAACCATATTTTAAATCAGTTAATTTATAAAAATTTATGCTCTGTTAAAAATAAAAATAGCAATAAGAACACTGGAATATATATCTTACTGTTCTTTCTTTTTATTATATATATATATATATATATATATATATATATATATATATATATATATATATATATATATATATATATATATAATCGGAATTGCAATCAATCTGCCGAAACGTCGTGAACATGACAATAAATGAGGAGAACAGGCGGGACAATGTAAATAATAAGTTATCTTTCTCCTAGACTGTTTGCCAACCAAAGCCCAAGAGTCCATCTGACCTGCTATTGAAACCAGGGTTATATGTGCGAAAATGAACACAATGGTCTCGACCCACTAATAACCACTACATGCTCTACCAAAGACAGAGAATTAAAACAAGAAAGAAAGAAAGGAATTCGGAATAATTTGATACTCAGAGGGGCACACCGAGGGCAAGACAAGTAGAGGAAAACAAGCCAGTAACTTGCTTGACAACTCTGGGTTGAAGAACAAGTGCAAAAAATGCAAAGACAGGTCATTAATTGGTATCTATTGCTGATGGTAGTAAAATGCCAAGAAGCTGTTGATATCACCCACGTCGTAGAAAGACTGTCAAATGAAGAGACAGAGAGAGATCTATTTGTAGTTTTTGTTTTGTTTTTTTGTTGTTTTTTTTTTTTTTTTTTTTTTTTTGTAAACGGGTGCTTACCGCTGGGCTATTCTTGCAAGTACTTACTTGAGTTTCAAAATGAAATTGAAGCCTGTGGGGGCGACTGTGAAGAGTATATTCAAATATTTGCGCCGGTAATTTTCACAGCGAACTGAGTGGCCGGCCTAGCTCACGGAGACCACAGCAGTGTTCAACAACATCAAATAAGAAATAAAATTGAAAAATAAAAAATAAATCCATGATTGTGCGTGGATCTGATGAAGGAATGACTCGTGGGACGGATGAGAGTATTGTTGTTACTTTCTTTATCGCGTCGTCTTATAATTGTTTTTGAGATTAAATCAAGGAACACAAGAGAGGAAAAAATGCGAAAAACATCGAAAACAAGAAACTAATAGAGAGTGAGGTTTTCTTGTTTTTTTTTTCTTTTCTCCTATGTCTTGCTTTACTTCTTTCATTCTCTTTTTCTTCTCTTTTTCTTTCCTTCTATCTTCTCTCTCTTTCTTTCTCTATTCCATTTACTCCCTTTCTATTTCTCTCTTATATGATTTCTTCGTTTTCCTATCCCCACTCGGTATTTCTCTTTCTTTTTGTTCTTCTTAACTCCTCTCTCACTATTTCTTCCCTTTTTTTTTTCGCTCGTTCGTTTTCTTTTTCTCTCGCGTCATTGTATCTTCTCTCTCCCTTTTACATTGTTTATATCTTCATAAAATTGTTTCCTTTCTCTCCACCCCCAGCAGAAACATCTCCCAACACTATGAGGCTCGATGTTCATGCCATTTGAAAATTGCCCAAGCATCTTATCATACTTCACTATCAAAATACTATAATTATTTTCATATCGAAGTTGATACAATTTTGTAGTTGATAGCCGTACCGTGCCCAATCTAGCAAAGGTCAACTTCTGTCGATCACTCTTCCCATACGGCTCACTTTTATTCAGGTTTTTGCCAACGCTTGCAAATTAGGCGATAGTTTATTTTTTAAATCACAGGAAGCAGGCATGCGCTAAATTGCAAATGGCGGCTTCGATCGGGCAGACGAGACATCGTGGCCTCTTAAGCACAAGTAGGGTAAAATTTCTTCACCACAAATTTACAAGGACGAGGGCGTACTGAAATGTCTTCAGTCCAACACAAAACCACTTCCAATAACAATCCGAATAAAATTTCCAGTACAAAATTATTACTCTCCTCACAAAACATCAATTATTTTTCTGGCTTTCATCAGCTTTCAGATATGTTGTGCATAATATTATAAAAGAACGATTACAGTTTTGATGAATATTTTGAGATATCCTGTATTTGCTACAACCTCTGAACAGACAACGAGTGATTCAACTCTTGATTCTTTTGTAGTCACTCAACTGAAGTTTAAAATCCTCAGAAAATTACAAAACCCAATTCAGATTTCAAATAAATTGATGGAAAATGAGGTTAGCTCCTCATTTTAAGCTACACAAAAATAATTTCCTCATGGCCATATGTAAAGGGACAGAGGTCAGCAATTTAAATACTTTTTAGGATAAAGCGCTCACTGCCAATGAAAAATGGATTTATTATGAGAAAGTAAAAACAACAAAAAATGATTGTTAGTTCAAAAACAATCTTCAACATCTCCACTTAAAGGAATCTACAAGAAAAGAGGAAAAAAGTTCTGTTTGGTGTGACTTAAAAGGAATTCTTTATTATAAATTTCTAGAATCTGAAGATGAACTGTACTGTATAACACTAATGAGCAACTGGCTCATTTGAATTACCCATTTGAAGAGACAATTTTTTTCTGAGAACAAAATCTGACTATCCATTGTCGCGAATGAAACACAAACATGGAATTTCAGTGGGAAATATATTCTATAGACCTTTTACCTTCAGACTATCCTGAATCTTGAATTCATGAAATCAAACTGGAATCGTTCTTTTAAGAATGAATATGCAAATTCCCTGAAAGCTTTCTATGAATGTGAACAATATAAGAAAAACAAAAACATTATGTCTGAGGGGGAAAATAATGTTAGTAAGCTATAAAAGTTCCCAGTACCATATTTTTTTACTCATTTTGGGAAATCTTCAAAAGGTTTTTTTGTTGTCATTGTTGTTTTTAACTCTTTGTTCTTTGTTCAACCTGTCAACTGTATTCCATCGTCAAAGTCACAAAATAAGTTCCCCGTGACCATATGGATAAGAACGGATGTCAGCAATTTAAACACTTGTCTTTCTCTTTTGGTCCAAAACAGAAAAACTGGAGACTTATCTGATCATTTAGATCAAAGAAATACAAGACCTCTAAGAATCCATTAAATTAAAACTGGAATCGTTTTTTTATGAAAGAATACACAAATTACCTGAAAGGCTTTTCAGGTGCATAGATAACTACATAAATATCAGCCAGTTATGTGCTATGAGTGATACATGCTTAGGCGATCATGTATCTTTCGATACATGACTAGCAGATTTTCTCCCGCAGTAGGTTGCAATTTCTTTCTGTTGTAGACCAGTTGGCATCCAAGGCTATAGAACCCTGTCTGTTCTGCTATTTACCCATAGCTAGGCGGAGAAGAAGAAGATTCATACCTTTTCCAAGGGTATTAGCATTTAAGTGAATGTAATGGATTCGACTGGAATTCGAATTTGTTTCTCCAATTCAGTTATATGCCATGCGTGATACACGCTTAGGCGATCATATATCTTTCGATGTATGACTGACGAGGCAGAATTTTTCTCTGCAGTAGGTTGCCATTTCTTTCTGCGGTAGACCAGTCGCCATCCAAGGCTATAGAACCCGGTCTGTTCTGCTATTTACCTATAGCTGGGGGGGGGGTGAAGAAGAGGATTAGTACCGTTCCCAAGGATATTAGAACGTAAGTGAATGTAATATTCTATTCTATTCTTTTTGCAGCTTTTATGGAAATTGACTTTTGAAACGCCAATGTTTTCGCTCTTTTTTAATTAAGAAAAAGGTGTATTTAATGTTGCAAATATTTAAAAGGTGATAACGTTTTAATTCCACATAACCAAAGTTACAAACACTTGTTTGCAAAATGTTCTCAGCAAGTAACGATGAACTCTCCTGATTCGAGAGACATACTCTTTGAAATTAAATCACGGAACAAAAACTAAAAAAAAAAAAAAAAAGAATTAATTCTCTGGTTTCCAATTGCTGATGTACCTACACGCCGTTTACTCTTCAAATTTCTGCCTCTGTGATAAGAATTCGATTTTTTTTTTTTGGGGGGGGGTGTTTATTTTTGTTTTGTTTTGTTTTTTTATCGTAGCATTGTTTCCGACTCTGCCTTTCTTATTTAATGGACGCTAAACTTGTTACACTTTCTCTCTTCTACAGATAATCTCTCTTCCAAATAAACTCATACCTTAGGGTTTGTCTTAGTAAGAACTTCAAATAAAAATAAAAGGCGTATCTGTTGACTTTAAAACATTTAAAAGGAAAAAAAACTCTCGAAAAACAATCCATTCACTGACTTATTCATTAATTAATTAAATTCTTGAGATATTTCAAATGAGTCGTAGACTTCACTTCGTTCGTAGATAAGCAAAGGAAAGGTGTCCGGATGTTCATGTTCGGTGACGTCTTGGGTGAGAACTAAACATTTTGCGAACAGAAGAGATTTTAAATTTATTGCTGTACCCAAAATATATATTTTTTAAACTAGCTTAAAGGCCGCCTTATCGGGCGTTATTTAAGCTAACAGCTGCGAAGAGCACTTGATTGGGCCTTCATCACAATAAATAAGGGGGTGTAGATGTGATAGGCAACAATAAAATACAGAACTCAAAATTGATAGCTGCATTTAAGCATTGTATTAATATTTAAACTTACATTTTAAAAGTTCAACGATAATTCTCTTGCCGCAACTTAATTTAAAGAAAATTTGATTTACACTGCACCTTATTTTCCGTACAAACAATTATTTTTATTTCATGGGTGACTTTCGCTGGATTTCGCAATTGATTTTAATTATTTCCAAATTTATTTCCAAGTTATAAAAACTTATCGTCCAAAAAAAACATCTTCGCAAATAAATCACATAAAACAATCAGCGAAAATAATCGCTGTAATGTAAACTTGGGAATGTTTTCAATTTGCTCACAGATTTGGCCTGATTATAAAATCGTATATGTTGGGCTATGGCCTCTCGGAGTAAAGTTGGAAAAGTTTGACGCAGTGACAAACTAACATTCGCATTTATTTATATAGATTTGTTTTATCAAAGTCAGTGTTAAATTGTTATTTTTTCCACATATACTACTAAACTGCACTTCTTACTCAACTTCTTACTAGCATACAAAAACCTCATTCAGTAATCTTGAATTTTCTTGTATTAGGCGAATATTAGTAAAGGAAATGTAGCATTTAGTACGATGACTGATCGTAGAATAATGAAAGCAGTCAATTTTCCATCGAAAGATCATGAAAGTGTTGCCAAAAGTAGAATTATAGAGAATGAGTTAGAAAGAACATGTAAATGGAATTGTTGAAGTAATATTTGGAAAGGCGGCAAACAATAAAACTTTGATGACATATTTTCCGGTTGAGTCAGGGATACCATTAACTCGAACCAAAAATGGTGATTTTATTTATTGAGGCCTTTGGTCACATTATTGTTCCTTCCGCTACGTATTGTCTCTTCCGGTACGTATTGTTCCTTCCGGTACGTGTTGTCCCTTCCGGTACGTGTTGTCCCTTCCAGTACGTGTTGTCCCTTCCGGTACGTATTGTTTCTTCCGGTACGTATTGTCCCTTCCGGTACGTATTGTTCCTTCCGGTACGTGTTGTCCCTTCCGGTACGTATTGTTCCTTCCGGTACGTATTGTCCCTTCCGGTACGTGTTGTCCTTTCCGGTACGTATTGTCCCTTCCGGTACGTGTTGTCCCTTCCGGTACGTATTGTTCCTTCCGGTACGTGTTGTCCCTTCCGGTACGTATTGTTCCTTCCGGTACGTATTGTCCCTTCCGGTACATATTGTAACTGTTACCGATATTAGTTCCCTTGACATTAATCTGCAACAAATTGTCACAGCATTTTCTTTTTTCATTTATGTACCATTTCTCTTGAGGGGGTGAACGACAATGACTCTCCACTACTTTCTCTCCTTTGTAGGGCTAATCAATATTGGTTCTCTTACTATCCCACCCAATCGCTGTTCTACTATCCATTTAGATAAGCTCGTTGAGAAGGTTGATTATGGCTCTCCACTACTTCCCATCCTTGGTAGCTCTAATTAATATTTGTCCTCTCACTATCCCACCCAGTCCCTGATCTGCCATCCGTTTACACAAGCTCGTTAAATATGTTGATAATGGCTCTCCACTACTTCCTATCCTTTGCAGCTCTAGTCAATATTTGTCCTCTTACTGTCGCTCCCAATCATTGTCCTGCCATCGTTTTATGCAAGCACGTTAAGGATGTTGATCATGGCTCTCCACTACTGCCTATCCTTGGTAACTCTAATTATTATTTGTGCTCTTGTTATTTTTCGTAGTCTGCCACCCATTTACACAAGCTCGTTAGGTAGGTAGATCATGGCTCTCCACTACTTCCTATCCTTTGTAGCGCTAATCAATATTTGTTCTCTTACTATCCCTCCCAAAACTTTTCCTGCCATCCTTTTACCCAAGCTCATTAAGACGGTTGATCATGGCTCTCCACAATTTCCTATCCTTTGTAGGTATAATCAGTATTTGTGCCCTTGCTATCTTTCATAGTCACTATTCTGCCATTCATTTACACAAGCTCGTTAGGTAGGTTGGTCATGGCTTTCCACTACTTCCTATCCTTGGTTAAGCTAATATATATTGTCTTTACAGATATATTTTATTTCTTTTTAAATCTTTACACACTCATATATATATATATATATATATATAT
>OZ010574.1:6411402-6518902 GCA_963932145.1 Acanthosepion lycidas | reverse complement strand
AATCTTTTGCCCACATTTAAACCTTATTTTGCTAATTGCAATAGCGGCATCCCTTTCTCGTACACAGAGTTCGTTTAATTTTATTCTGAGAATAGATATATTTACGAGGTTTCATGTTTTCACGGTAGGTTTAACTTGTGATCCCTCCTCCTCTACACGCGGATGGATGTCCGACTGTATGCAGTCTTTTCGGAACATGGATATTACACATGCTGTTAAATTACGATTACCAAAAACATCTGGACGGTTAACGGTAAAAGGGGGAAAAAAAGAAGGAAGTTGTTTCATCCGTACAAATCAATATCGATCTCTTGTGTATTTGAATTATGAGTTCTTCTTTGATCTCTCGTCTCAGATGTCCCGAGTTAAATAAAATAAAAGGAAACGGATAAATATCCAAGCAAATACTTTATAGGATTTTCTCGCTCATTGCCTTCTAGACAAGGAATGAGTAGATATAAGCTTTCATTTTTCATCTCACATGACTAATATCTTCGCTCACTGATTACTGCTTTCTTATGTTTGCAATAAGTGTCTACTTTTTGATGTTTTCGTCAAATTCTAAGTTAATGCATTTACATTATTACATATTTTCAGATTATTATTATTATTATTATTATTATTATTATTATTATTATTTGATATTGTTTTTAAAACAACATTTCGAACGCTATAATCTTCGGATTTCCTATATCGTCTAAAATTTGCTAATTCCATGTAATTTTTAAACTATTATCATTCCAACCACGTGAAGAAGGCCGGAGCGTACTGCGGCCGAAATGTTGTAATAAATATGGCGACAAAGATGAGAACAATAATCCGAGTAATGTAAATAGTGTACATAATACCTCATCTCAGAAATATAAACAGATACTCTACGGTTATATCGGCAAGAACTACTCATCTTTATCGACAATTCTAACTGGGATTTTATCATGGAATCGCCATTATCTAGAGTATTTATTTTTCGATTGTGTCTCTCTGTGACGACTTTCTATATACGTATAATACGTTTGTCATGGACACAGTTTGATATTTAAATATACTTTTGAAAAAATAATAAGAAAATGTTACAAATACAGTATAACCCGGATATAAGAGAGTTGTCGGGACAGGATAAGTCTCTTATATCCGGGTTTCTCTTATATCCGTGTCTGGTCTATTTTGTTTAGGTAAGTATGGCTCTAATTTGGGACCAGAGAAAATATCTCTTATACCCGGGATTCTCTTATATCCGGGTTTCACTGTACGACAATAGGAGTTGACATTTTTGCTTATTGTCAGTTTCACACACGTCCCCGGCCTTTTTAACTGGAGTACAGGTTCATCCCTTCTTCCATGTTTAGGATTGGGTTCCCGCTCTCTTCTAAAGTCTATTTCAACTCTATAATTCTAACGTCCCCCTGAACTCTGAATTCTTTTTACTAATTAAATCTTGACCTCTTCAAGTCTAGAATTAGCTATTTTTCCTGTTATCTTCCTATTTCTTACACTAATTCAACTCCAGCAGTAACTCTCTAACTTGTGTAGCTCTTGCAACTTGTACTGGGTGAACATTACTAAAAAATGTATTGCTTGCGAACCATGTCTCAGTTTCATATTTCTAATTTCACAATGACTTTTTGAGATTTTTAAGAATAGGAGCTGTCATAACTTGGTAAGTTGGTCCATAATAACAACGACCACACAGTTAAATCTGGTTACTTTTCTGTCAGCTTTTTATTCACGTATAACAATATGGCCGATACGGTACTTCCGTGTCTGAACAATGGTTGAAACGGTACTTCCGTTTCCTTAATCCACGGTTGCGACAGGAACTTAATTTATCTGTTCACATCCATGACCTGATGAAGACTACAGGAAAGTCGAAGAATCTATTGGCTGTAAAGAGTCTGTTAAAAACAATAAAGATGAAGATATTTGGAAAAATATGAAATAATCTAATTACTTAATCTCAGAACACTTACCTGTACCTGCTAAAAGTCTACCCATCAGTAGTAAGTGAAATAACTTAATTTCAGAGGGGTCTACTCTCCTCGGGTAGCACTTGCTACCCGGGGAGAGCAGACTCCTTTGAAGTTAAGTTATGGAAACTCAGTATCTTATACCTTGCGTCAGCGGCTAAGGATGTATAGATATTGTTGATATATATTACACTGCGTCCTATTCGTCGTATTACTCAATGGGATTAAGAAAAATATACAATTCATTTCTAACTCTAATACGCATTCTCGATCTATTCGTGATTGTCGGGGTTTTGGGGTGTCTAGTCATGGCGCGTTCAGCATCTTGTGTAATTAGAATTACAGAGTAGTCATGGCGCGTTTTAATTAGGAGCAGGTGTGTAATATGAAAAAAAAATAAAGGTGTTTTCTTATCTTTCATTTTAACACTTTCAATATGGAAAATATGCCATTGGAGAAAAATACCTTCCAGTTCGATCACTTTGCAGTATTATTTCATACACTCAAGGCACCAATTTTAGAAATTGATTGTAGCAATTCACTTCATAGTGCGAAAATAACACGCGGCCATGACTGTATGCAATTTTGTTAGAGAGGATTTTCCTTCCAAAAGTGAAACCGTTATCATATCTGCTCTGTTTCGTATCCAAACGTAAACAAAGTATTTTTCTAAAGAAGCAGTGGATTTTTTATTTATTCATCTGACAGATTTTTATCACTTTAAACATCATTTTTACTGGATAGTTATATTTGAGTAGGCGCAGGTTAAAATCCTACTGGAGAGAACATATTTTTCTTCAATAAGATATTTGTAATATTGATGCCAGTAGACGAAAATAAATAGACTATTAAACGAATAAACGGAGCGTCTACTCAAATATGAGTATCCACTAAAAAACAACGTTTAAATTACTACTTGTATTATTTACATTACTCGGACTGTTATCCTCATCTTCTTTGCCATATTCACAACGTTTCGGCCGTTGTACGGCCCGGCCTTCTTCAGGTGATTGGAATTCCGAACTGAACCCTGTATTTCGTCCACCGGGTAGATTGTTCTAATTCCACCTGCCATACCTCTTCCGGATGTCTCAGTTATTTCCCTTTAACACTAGGAAGAGGCATGGCAAGTGGAACTAGAACAATCTACGCCGGTGGACGAAATAAAGGGTTCAGTTCGAAATTCCAATCACCTGAAGAAGGCCAACGCGTACAACGACCGAAGCGTTGTGAAAATTGCGATGAAGATAAGGATAACAGTCCTAATAATGCAAATAATGCAAGTAATCATAATACCTCATCTCAGAGATATAGACAGATGTTTAAATTACACTTATAAAGAAAAATCGTAGCTGAAGGTGCCATGTACTTCTTAGAGCGATAGAGTCCTAAATTTAATACTTTGAACCCTAGCGGCTCGTATACCGGCGGCTGTGTGAAATTGCATATACGTACTTTTCAAGAGGTTGGGGTCCAATGGTCCAATATTTTCTAAATGGGTTTATTATAAGTTTACTGTTTAGCGAGAGTTAAACCCTTAAAACCTGTTTTTAATGGATAGATGATTAGGAAAATCTCTTTTTAGTACCTAGTGGGACTTTTGTACAATTGTTGCACTTGCTGAACTGTGCTAATACCCCTTAATTTGATGGGTATGGTCGTTAACGCTTATCGTAAAAATTAATCTCATTGCACAAGTCGGCGAGCTTTCCAAATCATCGTAGAAAAGGCGATACAATAGAACCGAACCCATACCCGATGGAAGTCGAAGAAAAGCTTCCTTGTTCTGTGTAAGGACCTCTAGGCAACGCCCGAATTATAT
The DNA here is from genome assembly GCA_963932145.1 of Acanthosepion lycidas. Taxonomy (NCBI): domain Eukaryota; kingdom Metazoa; phylum Mollusca; class Cephalopoda; order Sepiida; family Sepiidae; genus Acanthosepion; species Acanthosepion lycidas. The sequence goes on along the minus strand of OZ010574.1, from coordinate 6,515,116 downwards.
CAGACATGAAATCTCTTCCCAAATCTTTGACCGTGAAGTGAAGCCATGGTATCTCTATCGTAGATAAGTAGGTAGATTCGAGGTCAGTATATCTACAAACCTCTACGTTGACGTCTACAGTCGCCCTTCCGGTGGGCCGATATTATAACGTAGTATTTATGGGTAGGATTGGTGGTTTTAAATCAGTAAACAGATACCCCATGAAGCAACTTGATGACGGGGAATACACATCCGTTTATAATTTCGATTGCAAATAATGCCAACGCAAACAAAACTGATCGCCCGGAGGAGAAAAGAACGTGTCCCGGAAAAGAGTAAACATATCAGTGTCGGATATCACTTATTACACACACGATATCTCTCTCTCTCTCCCTTTCTCTCTCTCTCTCTCTCCCTCTCCCTCTCTCCCTTTCTCTCTCTCCCTTTCTCTCTCTCATTATCTATCTATCTCTCGCTTTTCCCTTCTCTCTCTCGTTCTCTCCCTATCTCTCTGTATTTTTTCACTTCCTTTTTAACATTTTCTTTACTCTCTCTCTCTCTCTCTCTCTCTCTGACTTTGTTTTGCCATCAGCCAATTTGTATCCATATATGCTGTGTGTAAAAGCAAAATTGAGTTTATTTTTTGGGGCCGGGTGGGGGTCAGATTAGACATTTCGCCATCTTGACACCATTTGTTATAAGAATCACTGAAAAAGCCTTTGAGTTATTGAGCTAAAAATAAAACAGGTTAAAACCGTTTTGTGTTAGGCCCACTTTGTCTTCCCAACTGAGCAATGATGAGAGGAAAAAGATTATTCAGGCCTTCAGTAATGGTACCGACATTCATACTCTGGATTCCATCTTCAAAGTTCATTCAAGAACCATCAAGAGAACGGTGAATAAGTTTGAAAAACAAGGAGCACTAGAGAGAAAGAGGGATCATCATTTCAACTTACAGCTAAATAGATTCATATTGTTCAAAGTCGTGTTTAATAGAGTTATAAAAACCTCGGAGAATTTCAGTAAGATATCTTTAATCATTTCTAAGATACAACGGTTCAAATCTTAATCAAACAATTGAACAATTTTGTTGTCACACAATTTTGGACAATTTTCTTGTTACACCCGGTATATATATATATATATATATATATATATATATATATATATATATATATATATATATATATATATATATATATATGTGTGTGTGTGTGTGTGTGTGTGAAGAAATATAGTTTTAAGGTGTGCTATTTTTATGGGATAAAATGCTCAATAAAAAAAAACAGCAGCCAAAAAATTTACCCAAAATGCACCACTGACCCATATATATATATAAATAGCCGAGGAAAGATACAAGATTCGCAGCCTGACGATTGCTTCCAGCATACTGTCGCCTCTGAGTGCTGAATTCAAGGTTCACTTTTATATTTATATACGCTCTATCTCTGATACAGGTTCGATTCCTTTCGGAGGACGCATATTTTCTATGAAAATTTCTTTAACATTCAGGCCGGTAAATGTTATTTAATACTGTGTATTATAAACAGAGCATTTACTTAAATATTTGTATCAATAAAAAGAACATAAAAAATGACTTTTTATATATATATATATATATATATATATATATATATATATATATATATATATATATATATATATATATATATATATATATATGTATGTGTGTGTGTGTGTATTCAAATATATATTGTTAAATATATCAGACAACGAATGTCTATTATGTTTTATCATGAGCCGTTCCAAGCCTCATATAATATCTTTAGTTTCAAGAGAAAATAAAGAAAAAACTGTCCAACATTCGGATATTTGTTTATTATATTTGGTTGTTGATCTAAGCTTTCGGTTCACAAGCGCCGTCATCGGAGTGGTTATAAGGATATTACAACTGAGATATACGCCGTCAAAGATGACATGCTATTTTGTTTACATAGAAGTTAGCTATCCGACGATATCGCCAACAGAGAGAACTATTCAAGATTATAACAAGCGAAATAATTTTCTACTTGTTTTCCTTTAGATTATTTTATTTCTTTAATTTCTATTAGGAGCATTGGGTCTTTTTAACACTCTACAGCCGTTAAGGAAGTAACGTTGCTCAGGAAACGATAAAAAACGACTCTAAAAATACTTCGAACATCAAAAGTAAGATCGAAAAGAATTAACGACAATGCTTTATCTCAGAAATATTACTCTTGTAATAATACAACGTGACCCTCAACTCTCCAACGACCGGCTAATGATTGTCTCTCTTCTTGGTCTTGTAACGGCATTCACCCATGGTGGGTTGAGCTGGCTCCAATTGAATTAAACGTATCCCGCGTAAAGGCCATCCACTCCCGTCGATCCGCAGCAGTATCGACGGTATGATCGAGCCATTCGCGATTCCAGCGTCGGATCCCGAAAACGTGATGACCGGACATGAGTTCCATATCTGCTTTGATTGTTGCGAGCCACGTCTTGAGTTGACCACCTCGGCGCTTCCTCCAACCAGTGGGTGCGTTTGGCGCCACCAGTTTACGGACGAACTCATCACCAGCCCGACGCAGCACGTGGCCGAACCACCGGAGTCTCCTGTGAGCTAATGATTGCCCCACGAAAAGGCCTGGGAGAGGGTCTGCTACACGCTTACTATGTAATGGAAATGAAAAATAAACGCTACGTCGGGAAATTAAAAACTGGAACCTTCTTTCCAATATTATATTTAAATATTTCATTCAGGGCTTCTCCTGCAGGCGTAGTATATATATATATATATATATATATATATATATATATATATATATATATATATATATATATATTGAACAATAAATAATATTAAAAATTACAATTTTCAGACACGCTGTGTTGTATGTTAACATTCCTTCGTTTTTATTATTATTTCATTTAGATTCCTCGACTAGTTTCGGCCAAGATGACCATCATCAGGAGAAAAATAATTTTCTGCTTGTTGGTAGCAGTAAACTACAAAAAATATCTATATAAAATATATATGTGAAAAGTGTGTGTATATATATATATATATAGATAGATAGATAGATAGATAGATAGATAGATAGATAGATAGATAGATAGATAGATAGATAGATATAGTATGACAAACTGGATGCAGTCAGTTGAAATCCTAACAATGAAACGCATCATACTATCCTGTCATATATGTGTAGGTGGTACCTGGGACAATTTCTGCTCTGTCGGTCGCTTAGATCAGCTCTTTCCCCCATCAACTTCTCGCCCATCCCGATACTAACGGACTATCGGAATTACGGTAGGACAGTCCGTCCTCCTTTCAAAGGCCAAACAGAACTGACACACCGATCCAAATCATAACGGTCAATATTGACCATCCGGCCGGAACTAACCAATATCAGCTTTTATGGTCGTTTGATCTCAACTGTTTTCCTTTATCTATTCATTCTCTTTTTACTCTTCAGGAAAGTGGGTGCCAATTCAAAAATCCTATCCGTTCGCTATAAAACAGTAACACTTGAGTTCGAGATAAGATAACACATTCCTCTTCTTCGTACACACTGCTACCAGGTATAAACAAACATCGTAAATAAACTGAAAGAATAGCTAAAATGAATAATTATAATAATAATATAATTATGAAGCAATACAGAAATTTGTCTGTCTGGTGAGTGTTTCAACAGACGATGTGAAGGAATATCGGAAAAGAGAAGATGCTTTCCAAATGCTAAACAAAGTATTAAGTAACAAGAAAATTTCGTTGAAACAAAGTCATGATTTTAAAAGAGAAGTCCTGCTCATAATATAGATACAGTTTAAAATCGCTATCTAACTTTTGAAACATTTATGTTTTTTGCGCACGAAAACATTTTTTACACGCAGATTTCTTTTAAATGGAAAAATCAAAGGCTAGATACATTTTTAAAGAACAAAAGTATCCAATAGCAAAGTAAATATCATTCTTCCTCAGGTACTTACACGTATTATATATACAGAAGAATCCCGGACAACCAGATATGAGGAATTGGTTACAAAGTCCGGATATGAGGGGTTATATTTAGATTAAAATAAAAGAACTGAAATCAGGTTTAACATTTATTTTCAATGTTTTATAATAAACAAAATAAGCTAATGGTGAGTGAAATATAACGGAATTGATTTTAAGAAAAAAGAAATAAATTATGTAATGTTAATGAAAATTCATTAAATTAAATATGCCACATATGTAAAACAAATAATGTAACGAGGATTTTTTTAATGGCTGTTGCATGATGATTCTTTCTCTTCTCGTGTCATTCTCAACTTTTTCCGCATTTACATTTTGCTTTTGTTCTTGAAAATTTTTAAACGAAAGACATTTCTAACTCTTCATGCGTTATTGCAATCTTCATAGCTGAATGCTGGTTTTCTTTCCATAAAACTGACAACCTTTTCAATAGCTTTTTCAATTTCAGTGCAGGTTTCATCACAATCATGTTTTTTATTTCTTTGTTCATTATTTTTATTTGGAAGATTTTATATCATACAATGTCGACTTTTCTATGTTGAACTCAGCCATTAGGTACAATGAACTTTCACCAGAGTCTCGTCTGTTTCAAATTTCTACATTTTGCAATAACTCCAAAGTCATTCTTTTCCTCTTATTCCCATCATCTTTTGCACCAATACAAGCCATGAGGGTGAAATATGCATATGCAGTTATCCAAAGTAAATTTCCTGATAAACAGAAATTTCAAATCAGTTACATATCTGCCAAATAGTTTAAATATAAACATCAAAATCATGTCCGGATATGCGGGATTCTGGATATGAGGCACTCCGGATATCAGGGATTCCGTATATGAGAGATTCTACTGTAAAAAGAAACAAAAAAATTTCATTTGAAAAAAAAAAGTGATGCAACTATGTAATATAAATCTTCGGGTGTAGCCGTGAATGCTGGACAGTTTTCTCATAATGGCTAGAGTTAAGAACACAAAGACGTGCTTTTACAAACTGATCATTAGAATACCATGGACGAGGGTTGTGAAAAACAAGGACGTTTTAAGGGAAATGAAAATAAAATATAGTAAGTACCAGAAAGAGCTTTAAAAATACTGGGACGCATAATGAGGAAAGAGGGCTCAGAGAATTTGATACTAACAGGGCAAACTGAAGGCCAGACGGATAGAAGGGAGCAGCGAGTAACATGCCTAATATGCTTGAGTCAACTGATGACAGAACAGGAACATGAAGGGTTAATAAGAGGACAAACGTTGTTTAATCATGGTCGGTGTTTTTCAAGAAATGCAAACTCTAATCCCTTGAAAACCTGACGTCACATCATCTTCCTTGCATCTATATCGAGTTTCAACCTCGACACAGTTGATTAGCTGTAGAGAAAATACATAGCAGCAGCAGTCTAGCAGATGATTGGAGCCTTTAAAAACCCATGATTTCAAAAGGAAACCGTTTTTTTTTCTTTCAGCTAATGCGACCCTGAAGAAAACAATACTCTACAGACTCTGCTGTTAAAAAAGTTGTACCTTTTACATAGTCAAATTTTAGACTTATTTTACAGAATACTCATTTAGTTTGCTTTTGTACTGCATCGTACTATGTTAAGCTTATTAAATAGCAGTGGCAAAAAAGATAGTGTATTTTACCCCTTGAATTAAACACCTAATGTTTTCATGTATTGACAGGAAGAGAATTGGCTGGAAAGTGACAATTTCTTGGAGATTAAATAACCGCCTTAACCCAAAAAGATAGTAACCCCAGAAATAACAATGTCAAATGGAAACAAATAATTCTTCTGGAATAAATCAATTATTGCAAGGTTGCCATTGTTGGGAGACGAAGGAAAGAGATTTGATCTATGCGCAATTTAAATATTTACGACACTGAAACTAGTTTTCACGTGAGCCCTTGTTTATTGATACTGTCTCTCTCCTGACTAGAGATAACGGAACGTTTGTCAGAGCGGAATAAACACACAGTGAATCACTGTTCAACGATTGGTACCATAACACAGTTTATGGAGATTTCCGAGGCGTTTAATCGAGTTATTTTTAACGTACAATGTAATGAAACGTTTGTCACAAGGACATCTTTAAACTGAGGTTAGATATCGACTCAGGCTATTTGCGTTCAATTAAAAGAATGCTTTGATACAAATTCACATTCAAAATGACAATAGTGCCAATCAATATGAAATAATATATATATATATATATATATATATATATATATATATATATATATATATATTAAATTGAATTAGACCGGCAATATAGCGATCAATCTCGACCGCAGTCGGGATCATTAGCCATTGTGAAGTCAGCGATCTTTTTAAAAATAAAAAAAGACAATACAAATACAATTTTAAAAGTAAAAATATTCACAAAGCATGATTGAGAAAGGGACACGAATACTCAAAGTTTGAATAATTTCTATTTCTTTTTTCTTTTTTTTCTTTTTTTTACAATGATGTTCAACCTGTAAAAGGCTCAGGGGCCACTCTTGGTAGTGGTCGAAGAAGTCGGTTATTCGACAGTGCTTTGTTGGGAGATGTTTCTTGAGTGGAACTTACATCTCATCAAAGGAATACGAAGGCAATCGGGGTGGTTAAATAAATAAAAATGAGTGGGTTAGTATGTAAGCCATCTTCATCATGCACCGTGAAAATAGTTGACTTTGATTTCTAGAGGGGAACATTTTTTTTTAATTGAAACAAGTGAAAAACACAGTAACTCGGAGAGCAACACAGAAAAAATGCCGGAAAAGAAATAAAAAGTTACTCTCTGCAAGATTTTTTTTAAATAAAAAATAATCAAAAATAAAACCTGATTTCGGTTCGTTTAGTTGGTTATTGGGTTGATTTTGTTTAGTGGCATATCAACACCTCTCTGGGTTATTTAATGCCGGAATCTAAATATTTTGTATGTCATTTATTCGCTTCAACCACAGAGAATATATATTGCTAATCATTTTTGCTATAAAAATGTCTTTTTGGTATCTTTTCTGTAAAAAGGTCTTTTTGGTATTTTTTATATATAAATGTCTTTTTGGTATCTTTCTCCATAAGAATGTATTTTTGCTATCTCTTCTATAAAACTGTCTTTTTAGTATCTTTTCTATGAGAATACCTTTTTAGTATCTTTTCTATAAAACTGTCTTTGTTGTTATTCGTACTATAAGAATGTCTTTTCAATATCTTTTCTATAAGAATGACTGTTTGTAATCTTTCTATAATAATGTCTTTTTGGTATCTTTTCATAAAAATATATAGTTACGATTTTCTATAAAAATCTATTCCTAAACTTTAATAGTGTTTTGTTTTTTTATTGGAGGTTCACTATTTGCCGATAGCTGGAACCGTAAAAGATGCTACCACCCAGGGTCAGGAAGACCCCCTTAATAACAGTAATTAAGAGGTGGCTCCATACATCTAGCTAAGAATAACCCGGGGTTTTTACAGTAATGCATTTCATCCTTCACGGACCTTCAAGATTCAACAAAGCCACTCATGTCTAGCGCCTTTCACGCGAACCAAACTCTCCGCATTGATCCACCTTCCGATTGTAGCATCATCTAACATGGCGCACGCAATGCACCAAGTGCAGGAAATGGTGCTATGATAGAGAGAGTGTGCATTACAATTGACCACTTTAAGCAATTTCTGCAATTAGAATATACTGAACCACTGGACTATCAGCCTTAATAGAAAAATCCACCCATATATATATATATATATATATATATATATATATATATATATATATATATATATATATATATATATATATATATAAATATAAATGACATATAAAAGTATTCAAAGATACCCAATATGAATAGCCGTTTCTCCCTTCCCACAAGATTTAACCTTGCAAAGTTTGTCAATAGCAAGAGGTTTGGAGATTTTTTTTATATCTCCAAACCTCTTGGTATTGACAAACCTTGTAATACTTGGAGGGAGAAATGCCCATTCATATGGGGTATTTTTTATTTTTTCTATGTAATTTATTTATATATGCTCTGAAATAAATACATTGAGGTCCCTTTTTCGATCAGTTTTAATATTTTATATTATTAGGATTCACTTGGATTATTTACCGACGGATTTTTACCTATATATATATATAATTCGTCGAGCCCAGAATAATCCTCAACAGAATGCAAAAACCACTAGACGGCCGTTTCCTCCTATCTGGGACTCATCAGCAGTATAGAAACGGTCCGGTTTGGATAGTGGAAGCGCACAGCTGATGAGTCCCAAAATAGTCCACTGCTTTCTGCATCCTCTTGAAGCTTCTTCTAGACGCAGTGAACTACTTAATTATATATATATATATATATATATATATATACATATATATATATATATATATATATATATATACATATATATATATATATATATATATATATATACATATATATATATACATATATATATATATATATACATATATATATATATATATATATATATATATATATATATATATATATATATATACATATATATATATATATATATATATATATATATTAATTATTTTTTTAAATATGATTCCTTTGCTACATAAGAGTCCTCATATTTCAAAAACGAAAGCCGAAAACCTCAATATAATTATTAAAATTAAATTGTTAAAGTATAAAGCCCTGTTTCATCCTCAAGTGAAAATTTAGGAATAACCAATCTTGACATTTACGCATCTTTATAAGCATGTTCATTCGCAAATTTAATTAATATGGAAACGACTGCGGTGACCATTTTGGTAAGGGGTCTAAGAGTTAATTTTTATCCACATATCAGTCACCTTCGGGAAGAGGTCAATCTGAGATAGGGTGGGGGGCATCCATTTTAAAGCGAATGATGGCATTCATGTGCGTACATCGTCTGGTCAGTCAGAGAAAGATTACTTTTGGCACCATGATATGTCGTTAAGAGAATTTTGTTTTATTTTATTTATTTATCCTTTCATTTATTTATATATATTTTTTCCTAATGGGCTGTTTCGTACTTAAACGCATCGCACTGAACTACAATTTGTTTTTTTGACGACTTCATAAAGGGTTTTTATATCTTGTGATTGGGTTAAGATTTTAAACCTTTTTATTAGACTATGAAATTTAATTTTTTTTTATGCTAATTATTTAATACGAAAATTTGTTGATGTCGACAGAAAACCGTTAACTCATGTCTATGGTTTAATAAATTTTCATTATTTAGAAACTTAATTATGTGTAGTTTTTTATGTAGGCATAAAGGTCATGGGTCATCCCAGGTTTTACAAGTTCTTGTTCTATTTATTATTTTCCATTTTACTTTTGGTGTTTTATTCATTTCTTTGAAATGCCAAAAATATTTGGATAGAGATGTCTGATTTCTATTTCTAATATTATTGAAGGAGCTTTTGTGTTGTTTCCATCTAATTTTAAATTCATTCTTCATTGAACCAATGTATATCCTATCAGTGTTAGGACTCTCAATGGATGAGAGCATTGGTATACCACACATTTTGTGCGGCATTTATTTTCCAACGGGCAGTCTTCAGGGTTTCTACAATCACATAATTTTTCATTATTTTATATATATTTTTTCATTTTTTCATTATTTATATATATATATATTTTTCATTATTTCATATATATATATATATATATATATATATATATATATATATATATATATATATATATATATATTATGGTGGTTGTCCGACCTGGGGAATATTGTCATTGTAAGCAACACAAGCCATGGTCACTGATGGACCTTCTGTGGTGTGGTGGAACGCCCACACTCTACACACTTTCCTTCCAAGTATTGCTATAAAGAACGTAAGCTTAGTGTGTATGCGTGACAAAATTTAAGATCATTCTGTGCCATGTGGTTTTTCAATCTGCATACTTTAGCTCTGTCACCATAACAACAGTCCCGATACTTTTCCTCATACCTCGCTTATATATATATATGTGTGTGTGTGTATCTGTGTGTGTGCTTGTGTGTGCCTGAATGTGTGTATGTGCCTTTACTCAAATCTTAATGTGAATATGTCTAATAAAATAAAGCATTGTCTTTTTTCTATCTAATTTCTCGCTTTCTCTTTCTCTCTCTCTCTCTCTCTTTCTCTTTCCCTTCTCTCTTTCTCTCTCTCATTTTCTCTTGATCGCTTTCTCTCTCGTTCTCTTTTCTTTCCCTTTCCCTTTCTTTCTCTTTTCACTTTCTCTCTCTCTCTTTCTCTTTCTTTCTCTCTCTCTCTCTGTCTCCTTTTCTTTCTTCCTCTTTTTATTTCTCTTTCTCAATCTCTTTCTCTCACTCTTTTTTTCTCTCTCTCTCTCTTTCTCTCGATTTCTCTTTCTCTCTCTCTGTCTCTTTTTCTCTTTCTCTCTCGTTCTCTTTTCTCTCCCTTTCTGTTTCTCTCTCTGTCTCTTTTCACTTTCTCTCTCTTTCTCTTTCTTTCTCTCTTTCTCTTTCTCTCTCTTTCTCTCTCTTTCTTTCTCTCTTTCTCTTTCTCTTTCTTTCTCTCTCTTTCTCTGTCTCCCTCTCTTTCGTCCTCTTTTTATTTCTTTTTTCTCTCTCTTTCTCTCCCTCTTTCTTTCTTTCTTTCTTTCTTTCTTTCTCTTTCTTTCTCTCTGTCTTTCCCTCATTGTCTGACAGTTGATATCGAAACTGTCAATAAAATTCGATATTTTTAGCGAATATCTTTTTTATATTATCAATGCATCTTGATCGAACGTTGGAAGGAAAACGTGATACTTTCGAAGAATGCATGTTCATCCTGATTTGTTTACTTCTCAGCAGTTCCACAGATTTCTTCTCGAGATACAAACACACGCTGACACACGAACACACAGACATACACTCTCGCACACATACATTTATTTATATATTCTGCGTATTTAGGTAGAAAATGTTCTTTAAGGAATTTTTTTATTAAAGACAACAGCCATTTCGTGTTGATTCACTTTATTCATCAACTTTTCCATATTACGATTAATCCTTCTCGCAGAAGGAAGAAATTACGTCAGAAATTCTCCAAAGTTTCTTTTGGAAGAAATATATTCCAACCTTTCGACTTACATAAGTCATCATCAGAGTAGTCATTATTATTTTTTATATAGATCAACCATTTTTTCAGGTCACTATAATATCCAGGTATTTGCGGCTAATGCAAATGTTTGCGAACTAGAAAAATAGGCGATTCGAGTTAAACTTCCGGTCGAATTCGTTGCGTTCATCATCATTATCATCAACATCATTTATTTATTTATGTATTTCCACCTCTATGGTCGCCATTCCCCTCCAACTCATAATTCTCGTTCATAGTGACATTCAAGGCAGAATAATGCAATTGCTTGCCGGTACCCCCGTATTATCATTTCAGAAGTTAAAGTTCTAGTTTCCCTTTTCCTAGAGTGGCTGCCAGCCAAAGGCCCAGCCTGTCCTGCTATTTACCCAAATCTGGGGAGGTGGGCAGAGATGGATAAACATCTTTCCTAAGAGTATTATAGCGATGGTGAATACAATGAATGCGAACACGAGTTCATCAATTCGAGCCGACCTCCATTACACCACTGTGTTGTGTTCACTTTCGTACAAGTACCTCCAGGAAAGGGGTGAACCCATTGCATCACCCCTCAGCTATGTGTTTGATTACCGTTTATGGTTTATCGTCAATGCAAGTTCGACTTCTTTCTTGTCGCGTACACAGAACGTCCGCCATTACTGGTTTTGTTTACATACGTTCGCCTCGAGTTGTCATGCGCAGAAGGTTTACTTCTATTGATTACTGCGATTACTACGCAATGCGCAGTAATCAAGACGTGTAAGATACGAAAAACTGTAAAAAGGCTGCTAAGTAAGTAAGCTTCCGCGTATGACCTATCGAGGTATACGTAAGAAAACAACACCAGTAATGGCGACCGGACAACGCGAAAGAGATTGAACTTACATTGATGATAAATCGTAGACGATAATTGAGCGCAATATTTTAATGTCATTTTCGAAATAACCAGGCAATTTTACACCAGAATGGCACATTCTCATTACTGAAAGGTTTTGGTGCTTATACTGCAAATTTACCGATGTAATTGCAACAGTTTGGCTGTATCAGCAGTTTCTTTTCTAGCACTTCTTGCTTGTGGAATTGTCTTCGGCCTCTTTGCTTTCCAGCCAACTTTAATCTTCAAAAGATTCACAAGCAATGTCAATCTACTGTCCTCCTGATTACTCTTCTAGTGTTCTCTCTCATTAATAATACTCTCTTTTTTCTTATTTTATACAAACTCAGTAACCTTGTTCGATAGTACACACACACTATATATATATATATATATATATATATATATATATATATATATATATATATATATATATATATATATAGTGTACACACACACTATATATGTATATATATACACACTATATATATACATATATATATATAGTTTGGTATTTATTAATCCACCCACGAGGATTAAATTTGGCACAAGGCCGGTTTAATATGGGTACCCCGCGAGCCCGTAGGTTCGGCCCAAAATATGACCTTTGAACCCGCCTAGACGGGTTCAGGTCCTGTCTACCTCCCCGAACGCAACCTTGCCCTTCGGCAAAGCTTCGTCCGAGTTCCTTTCTGTATTAGAGAGTTCAACAGAAGCCAGCCCGGAAGCTCACAAAGCACAGATACTACACTTTGATCCTAACCGGGCCGGGCGCAGCTTATATATAGTTTACACTGACTCTCTCTCTCTCTCTCTCTCTCTCTCTCTCTCTCTATATATATATATATATATATATATATATATATATATATATATATATATATATATATTCTACAGTTGAAAAGTTTGAAGCCACTCAGAATTAGTATGTGGTGAATGTGACAGAAGAGTGAAAAAAAATGAAAAAACAGATCTTAGAGTCATTAAAAAAATGGAATTTATACTTTGAGAAACTTTTGCAATGAATGCCAAAAATTTGAGCTGCAGAAATCAAGGCTAAAGGAGGATATTTTGACGAGAGCAAAATTTAATAATAACATGCTATTTTTTTCTGTCACAATAAAATTTCTAATCAAAAATCAAGTTTTTTTTTTAACTATGTATGATAATTATGTCTTGTTTAAAGTACAAAGAAATTAATTTGGTGTTAATTTTTTTTGAAAAAATACCAGGGGTACCCTCAAACTTTTGTACTTTAGTGTGTGTGTGTATATATATATGTGTGTGTGTGTGCGTGTGCGTGTGCGTGTGTGTGTTATTATGTGTGTCTGTGTGTGTGAGAGAGAGGACACTAAGGTCTTCATGTCCTGAAGATTACGTTCCAGCATTAAAAAGATTGTCACCACTTGATGTTCATTCCTGTGTCCACTCATTTTATTACATATTCTCTGTCTCATATTGAGCCATAAATATACCATACGTTAAAACTATATTCTTATCACACACAGATATATATATATATATATATATATATATATGTGTGTGTGTGTGTGTGTGTGTGTGTGTGTGTGTGTGTGTGTGTGTGTGTGTAAGCAAATATATGGATATAGGTCCGAGAGTATGAAGAAAAATATACGGAAAAAACAAACAAAAATCCTTATGTGCAATTATGCTGTTTTAATGTTAATATAATGTCAACGTCGGACGTTTCGGTCTAATAAACCATCTTCAGGACATATTCATAAAATATAATTAACATTATCAATTCAACATGACAAAGACGATGGACATAAGAACGTCCGACGTTGACATTATATTAACATTAAAACAGCATAATTGCATATAAGGATTTTTGTTGGTTTTTTCCGTATATTTTTCTTCAGATATATATATATATATATATATATATATATATATATATATATATATATATATATATATCCATTAGAACCGATTTAAACTCACACAAATTTACCCGACTTCATTAGGAACATACTAGTAGAAAACACAAATATATTAACTGCATCCACCTGCAAAAAAAGACTAAAATAATGGAAGCTTTAATGATAAAAAAGAAAATGCCAACTCTTAACAATATTAACTACGAACAAAGCAACAATGTGCCAACCGTATTCGGAAATTAAAAACATTCCTACTACACACTAAGACATACACATAATGCACACTCTCAATTAAGCTGAAAAATTGAATCATCCTTGATAATGGCTAAAGGTATAGCCAAAAGCGCTCGGAAATATAAAACATTTGGACAGTTCTTCCACACCTTTTGTCTAGAAAAGAAATCTCTTGTTTGGACACAAGAAAAATTAAATAAAAAGCTTAACCGTAGTACTTTGTCTGCCGTTTTTAATGAAACATGCATAAAGGAAGGATCGCTGCCTAAATATACAACATATATATATATATATATATATATATATATATATATATGAAAAGGAATCTAACTGAAATAATAAAAACGAAAGAATATTAATATACAACCCAGTGTGTCTGAAGATTTTAATTTTTTTTTGTTTACTGCGTTTCCAAATATACATGCATTTATAAAAACAAATGTGCATGCGGGTAAACATAAATGCATATTCTTAAAAATTCTCTGTCTCTCAATCTTTACACACACATACACACACGCTCATAAGCACACCAACACACACGCACAGACATACATACACACACACACACACATATATATATATATATATATATATATATATATATATTAAGTCAATTCCTGAAACCTTTTGTTTTATTGTGCTATCTCCACATTAAAGTCTTTACTCTCACTAAACCCTCGCGATTTAGCCTTACTTGGTGTGAAAAGATTATATATATATATATATATATATATATATATATATATATATATAGCTGGCCACTCGTATTCGAGGATACCCGTTTTCTAGGTCGACTAGCCAATCCCTCTTGCCGACGATCGCTCAGGCACAGTTATGTTTTCACCCAGAGAGCCCACCTGTGGTTTATACTTCAACTATGCTGAGCAGACCTGAGTTACAGTTTCTGGGAAAGATCGAGTTGTCTAGTGTAATCAACAATTTGAACAAGCCCAGCACGCTCGGGCACGATGACTTGTGGCTTTGAGCAAGCGCAACTATCGACGGACGCCAACAGTTCCATCACAAGACTTGGGTTAACCTGTAGTATGGTTTTTCAGGTACTTTCCAAATTTGTCGCCAGCTGGGTTCGACCTCGATCCAATCCGATAACATCGGGAAATATCCTTATATATATATATATATATATATATATATATATATATATATATATATATATATATATATATGAGAAGATTTTAAGTCGTAAGTATATATGACCAAAAAAATTAATTTAAGCAAATCTTATAAAATACAAGTGACAAGATTTGTCTGTTTACTTTTTTATTGCATTTTTTCCAATTCTCGAATAAGTTTTTGCTAAAAAATTATTTTTGCAGTGGCAGGGGGCGTGTTGTCAAGTCCTTTCAGTCATTTTCAAGAAATAAATGTCATTTCTTGTCATAGAGAATTTTTTTTTCTTTTTTAGCTACATCCGGGGATTTTTTACAACGTTTTATTTCAACCTTAAATACACAAGTATCGTAAAAGTGACGTCATACATAAAATGGTTTATTTTATCCGTCTTGGGTTTAAATTATGTGAGCGTCACAGATGCAGATGTGGAGCCTCCATTGATGAGTTTGGTTTGCATCCTCTCTCCTGTTGTCGTAGTGCCGGCCGCTTTCCACGACATGCAGCAATAAACGACATCACCAGGTTTGGATGCAGCTAGGTTCCCTTCCCAAATCGAACCCGTAGGCCTCGACCGTGATGATGAAAGCGGCCGGATGGTATTACCATTTTCCCTTTTAAAATGGGGAAGTCGTTGATTTGGGATGCGACCTGTGAGGATACATTTTCCGCTGGTAATTTGATCAGGTTCGCGGTTGAGCCGGGATCCGTCGCCCGGGAAGCAGAGATAAAAAAAAATATAGTTAAATATACTTCTCTTGCTGATAGTTTTTTTTTTTTACTCCTGTGGCAGTGGAGACTTCTAGGGTTATTGGCCCTTGTTCGATGACGTTCCTTCGGAGGATTGACGCGATTAAGGGACGAGCCTCGTGAAACGGAGTGGCTCTTGCAGTGTGTCTCACTGGCGAGGGTTCGACGTAATGCTTTCTCCATCATTGCGGCTGGCAGAGGATAGCAAAAAAAAACATCTTGTTTATCGTTACTTTGTTCAAACTTTTTTTTTATTAATGACGTAAAACGAAACTGTCTTTGTTGATTATCATCTTATATGCATTTTAAATGTTTCTAATAATTTTTGTTATTCATTTCTGGTTGGTATTAATAAGTAAAATTCTTTTAACATACTGTCTCTCGTGACAGAAAATATTTTGATGCGGTTTGTTTCCAATGTATAAGTTTAGCTTTGCTTTTATTATTGTCTACTAATATTTGGCTTAATTTATTGTTTTATTTGTCCTGTCTCTCATTATATGAGCGATATGTGCACAAATTGCAATAAGATTATTGTCACCCTGTGTCAGACACCAAACCTAAACATTACTACAAAAATCACTATTTAGTTAAAATAGTGTCGTTTAAGTATTCTGGTATCCGTCAGACTTTTAAGCCAATAGCCATAAAAAATATAAATTCTTATATTGGTACCATAAACACCACACGGTCTTGTAACATAACTTGACACTTTCCATGATAAAGACTACCTATATATATATATATATATATATATATATATATATATATATATATATATATATATATATATAGTTTAATGGTCAGAGTTGAATCAAACCAGGAAACAGTAGTATTAAAAAGTGCTCAATACAGGTGGTAAAAAAAATAAAATAAAAGTAAAAATAACATGTAAAGCTTCTAACTTTAAAAATCAGGGGGGGTCAGTTGAATCCGTTACCTTGGTTTCAATCTTACGGCATCCTCAGGAGATTTTTATCAAATGACCTCTTAACGCTTTATTACGAAAAAAAACTATATATATATATATTATTTTCAAAAATAATTAAACACATAACGTTGAGTGTAATAGAAAGAGAGGAGGAGGATGTAAAGAAGGAGGGAGAAAATGGGTGAAGAGAAGAGAAACAAAGATAAATGTATCGGTGTGAGGTTAATTGAAATTTGCATTACTTTTTTATCCAGCCTCATACGTGCTTAAGAGGAACTTTCTATATCTATCTATATTTCTGAGATGAGTTATTATGTACACTATTTACATTATACCGACTACTGTCCTCATCTTTGTTGCCTTATTTATTACAACGTTTTGTCCCTTCAGTATCTCTCTATATTTCTGAGATGAGGTATTATGTACACTATTTACATTATACCGACTATTGTCCTCATCTTTGTCGCCATATTTATTTCAACGTTTTGTCCCTTCAGTATCTGTCTATATTTCTGAGATGAGGCATTATATACACTATTTACATTATTCGGACAACTGTCCTCATCTTTGTCGCCATATTTATTACAACGTTTTGTCCCTTCAGTATCTGTCTATATTTCTGAGATGAGGTATTATGTACACTATTTACATTATTCGGACTATTGCCCTCATCTTTGTCGCCATATTAATTACAAAGTTTCGGCCTTTCAGTATCTGTCTATATTTCTGAAATGAGGTATTATGTACACTATTTACATTATTCGGACTATTGTCCTCATCTTTGTCGCCATATTGATTACAAAGTTTCGGCCTTTCAGTATCTGTCTATATTTCTGAGATGAGGTATTATGTACACTATTTACATTATTCGCACTATTGTCTTCATCTTTGTCACCATATTTATTACAACGTTTCGGCCTTTCATTATCTGTCTATATTTCTGAGATGAGGTATTATGTACACTATTTACATTATTCGCACTATTGTCCTCATCTTTGTCGCAATATTTATTACAACGTTTCGGCCTTTCATTATCTGTCTATATTTCTGAGATGAGGTATTATGTACACTATTTACATTATTCGCACTATTGTCCTCATCTTTGTCGCAATATTTATTACAACGTTTCGGCCTTTCATTATCTGTCTATATTTCTGAGATGAGGTATTATGTACACTATTTACATTATTCGCACTATTGTCCTCATCTTTGTCGCAATATTTATTACAACGTTTCGGCCTTTCAGTATCTGTCTATATTTCTGAGATGAGGTATTATGTACACTATTTACATTATTCGCACTATTGTCCTCATCTTTGTCGCAATATTTATTACAACGTTGTCGAACTGAACCATTTATTTCGCTCACTATGGTAGACTGTTCTAGTCACGTCAGTTACCTCTCGCTTAATTCTCCACCGCCTTACCCAGGTATTGAACTCACACTCTTTGGGTCCTTTAACGGCTTTATCCACAGTGCTATGTGTCCTTGAGGACATCTGTATATGAATTTCTGGGTATTATAAACCTAATGTCTTTAGCAGCCATTTTTTTGTACTCATATTGCAATTTTTGTTGTTATTATCGCTTTTCTCTGGCACTCGTTATTACTGGTTTCCATATTGTATTCATTTCTATGCTTGATCGGCTCAGGAACTTTCTAATATGTAAGCAAGGACTCACGACTTCGGATTTATGGTTCAGATGGTTCCTTGGATCCTGAAATGTAATAATCACTGATGTTTCCTGTTCGCAAATGTTGCAAATTTTGTTTTACCTTTTTTTTTTTTAATTTTCCACCTTACAATAGGATCCCTGTTGATTTTTTTCATTTAAATTCCACACATGTTCAGCTAGTTTAGTAGAGTACCTAAGTTTTGCTAGATTAAATGACGACCTATGATTCTACCATCTACGTTTGAAAGTACCTTCAGGAAACCAAGGTAGCACATTCAACTGACCTCCTGATTTCAAAGTACACACACACACATACATATATATATATATATATATATATATATATATATGCGTGTGTGTGTCTGTGTGCATGTGTGTATGTGTGTGTGCATGTCTTTTAGGCATGTCTGATTGAATAAATTACAGGCAATATGCCTGCTAATTTTTAATAAAATCCGTTCATACTCACGATCCACCCTCCGTGTATTGATGTTATATAATGAGAGAAATTTGCAACAGCTGTTTAAATTTCTTTTATTTTAATCTCCAAACTACTTTCGATCTTCTTCCAAGATTATCTTCAGGGGTGCAAGTAGTACAAAACTATATGCTATTCATTAGTATAAGTATTTATTGAACGATCTGCGTTGTTATCCATTACAGCAATATTTTCGTTATGCTTTGAAATGCAAACGGTGGAGCGATCAGTAGAACGTGAATAAATTAAATTATCCATTATGGATTTTTTTCCTGAATGTTATATCTATATAATTATGTCGTGATATAAGTACACTACACAACATGAAGACAAACAAATCCAAGCACAGATAGAAAGACCGAGAGGTAAATCTTTTATAAATGGTGACTCTTCAGAACGTAGTCGATCATAGCTATCCACAACTTCCTCTCCCTTGCAACTTTAAAGCAACATTTGACTCTTTACCGCCCCTATTTGGAGCCGTTCTGCAATTTATTGACACAAACTACTTAGGTAGTTTGCTCCATGCGTCCGTCTGTCCTATTTTGCTTTAAATTTGACCTCTAAGTATCATGTTCCCCAAGCTGCTTTTCCTCTTTTTCGTACTAGAAATTTGGGCTATCTTTTCTCATATAAATGTATATATATATATATATATGTGTGTGTGTGTGTGTGTGTGTGTGTCGGTTCGAAAGTTATTTTGAATATTTCTTACACATTCTACGTACAAAAAAAATCTCTTGTACACATGCAAGAAAAATGTAATGGATGTTTTAATGGTAATACTGCGTCAGTCTTCTTAAACCAAACCTGTATAAAAGAGAGTTTGCTGCCCAAATGCACTATATATATATATATATATATATATATATATATATATATATATATATAAACCGGATGGAGAAATGTGCAAATTCTTTTCTGCAGGTCGATTTATTTATGAACACTTAGAGGACAGCTGCCTAAACCTCTTAAGAAAGATATTGATTTTTTTTCCAGAAATAATCACACACCGTCTCCATGTTTGCTGAATCGAAGAATATCAGAATAAAAAAAGAATATCAGAATAAAAAGTGGAACCTATCGAATAAATGACGAGTAGAATGTTTGGCGGGAATCTATTTGCAAGCCACCGTTGAATTCAGTTTTTGACAATAGGTTTCAACAGTCGACGAAGCGCAATATTAAACCCTTGCAATTTCATGTGTCTCTCTCTCCCTCCCTCTCTCTCTCTCTCTCTCTCTCTCGCAAACGTTTTTGGTTGTAATGTGGATTTTTTTAAAAAATATTATTGTTCATTTTCCATACATACACACACACACACACACACATATATATATATATATATATATATATATATATATATATATATGTATGTATGTATATATTATGAAATGGATTAAGTCCGATAATTATTTAATATATTTTCTGTTTATACTTTTTTTTAATTTATTTAAGTAAGTGCTGTGTTTTTTTTGTTTTTCGTTTTTTTTTTTTAAGTATTAATTTCATTTACCGACCTCAATGTTCGTGAAATTTCGTAGAAAATATGGGTTCTCCAACAGGAATCGAAACTGTGTCCTATACGGAACTGTCATTTGATCTGATGTGCTATACCACTCAGCCATAGACAAGCGTCTGGTAAGCAAAGTCCAGATTTTTGGAAAGAGAAAGCATATTTTCTACTTGAAACATAGATAGATAGATCTTGTATTCTGGTACATTTGCACGTTTTTATTCTACAAACTGATGTTTATTCATATAGGTACTCCCACAGAAACGTGATATCTAAGTTTTAAAATGGATTTTTAAAAATAAAATATATTCCTTGAAGCTTTTATTTTATTTTTTTATTTTAAGGTAATAGATTAGATTTATTATTTCCAAAAAACCAAAATACTTTGCTCTATTTCAAAATTAACTTAACTTGACTGGGAGGAGGTTTTTTTTTTCTGGTTTGTGAAATCACTAAAACTTGCTGATTTTAGATATCTCTCAGCTCAGTGTAAGTCTCTTTATTAAAATATATTTCAAAAATTAATTATACTTTTCTTAACATTTATTCGAGGAATATTAGCTGATTTAAAGTTTAATTAATTTGATTTTAAACAATATTAATTTTAAATATATAATTTTAAATTTTTAAAATACCACAGAAATGCATTTGTAACAGTGCTAGGTTTTTATTTATGTATTACAAGTTCAACCGGAATATTTATCTAATTTTTTCTACGGAGGACACATCTGTAAAATTATGTGATAATTACAACGTGAGCGCCTGTTTTTTGTATAATTTTTAACTACCCAGTAATCTTAATAATTCAAGAAAATTATATATTATATATTCTCCATAATCTAATGTTTTATAGAATTTTATCTGCTTTAGCTTTAAATTTACTATAGTTATCGCTGTTATTTTCTGATAATGTCGTATATGGAAGGCCGTATTTACAAAATATTAAAAACTACGGCACGTTTATACACACAATTAAAATATTGGCGGTCACTGAATTTAAAATTTAATAATAAAAAAAATCTTTTGGTCTTAATTCTTAAAGATGTTTTGAGGATAAATCTTTGAGGTTTTTTTTTTTTAAGTTCGAGGCATTTTTCATCATGTCATGCTTATTTTTTCGAATCTGTGGAGGTACCTACATTTATATCTTGGTCAGCTAATGAACTTTCCAGCCAACCCTCGTAGATAGATATATAGAAGGCTACATAATGATAGCTAGATTTTTTTCTTTGCTTTGCTTTGCCTGGCCTTGACATTACATCTTCGCCGTTGTTCCCACCGTGTGAAAAAGGCTCGGAATAGTACCGTTGTCTCATTCGGGAGTAAAGGTCAACTGTGGGAGAAGAATAGTTATTATTCCTCATTGTTGGCCGATTTGTTTATTTGCATGGCTTCTTCAGATCTATGTCACAGTAAGCCTGCTGGGCAATGTATTATGGCCCCCCTCCCGTCTCTACTTTGGGAGTAGTGAGAGGAAGCTTCAGGGTCAAAATAACACACCGCGTATCATTTATTTTCATTTTCTCCTCGCCTTTTCTTTTCACCTTCTTCTCATTCACTCTTTCTATTATTTCAAGGTTTTCTTTTTGCACAATTTTTTCTGGCGGCAACTATCTTTACTCTCCTCCTTATTCTCCCCTTACTCTCCCCTTACTCTCCTCCTTACTCTTCTTTTTACTCTCCTTTACTCCTTACTCTCCTTTACTCCCTTGCTCTCCTTTTACACCCCTCTCTTACTCTCTCCATTACTCTCCTTATTCATCATCATGTTTCCACTTGTCACTTATAAATATATTCGATTCATTTCCTTCTGTTATCACTTCAGACTTTTGTGCCTACTTCTCGTGTCCTGAATTCTCTCGTGAGAGCGATATTTGGATTCTTATTGTCGTTAAAATACGAGACGGAGACAGTGAACAGTCCTGTCAGGGAGCAATTTACTGGGAACATCTTTATCATCAGGCCCCTGAATAAAGCCGGAGAGTACAACGAACATAGATCGTTATGACTATAGCAACCAAGCGTCCGAAAAACTCTATAGGCAGTTGTAGATCTCCTCTGAACCTAATGAACCTTAAACTTCCAAGCTCCTAATCCCAGATGAGCCCCTGAAGAAACTTTTTTGAATAAGTGATAATAAGTGATATTTTTAAACAAAACCGATCATTTTTTTTTGTTTTTTTAGTGCATGTTATGGACCCTAGAACACTAACGATGGGTATATTAGTACCCAGCGCAAATTTTCCTATTTTTAATTACAATTTTCAGTACCTGATTTTATTACCTAAACAATGTTTTTCAGTTCCTATTAATGTTAACTCGAAGTACAAAGTTTGAAGTGCCTGCATGTAAAATATTTCAAATAAAGATTTATATGTTATATATATATATATATATATATATATATATATATATATATATATATATATATATATATTATATTTTCAAAATCGGGTATGATATACCCATGGTTAGTAGTGGTGTAACTTTAATTGACAGTTAGTGTTCTAGGGTTAAAATAAATTCACTTTAGTAATAGAATGATAAGCCAAAGAGGTGAAGTAACAAATGCTAGCAATAATTGTCTTTCAGGGCCTTAGTACTCAACGGTTCACCATTCCTAAAGAGAGAAGCATTGTCAGTTTTGTTGATAATATTCCTGGAACATGTTCACTGACATGTGTATTATATTCCTAATAATATTTTTTTTCCTTAAATATTCATTGCTGGTAATATTTTTACAAAAATGTATTGCTGGTATTAAAACTTATTTTTACACTTTCATAGTGTTTTGATCCCAGTTTGGGGGTTAATTATTTCCCATTGCTGGGACCCTAACATGTGCTACTACCCCTGGTCACGGTGGACCTGAGAACACCAGCAACTAAGAAATGGTTCCATGCTCCTCATTTGTCCTGGGTGTGAAGATAAACTACATCCGCGTCCTGGGTAAGACGATAAACTACGTCCAACAGCAAGGCCTCTGATCAGGAGGTTCTGAGGAGCGTGGAACCACCTTTTAATTGTTGATGTTCCCAAGTCCATTCTGACACGGGTGGTAGCACCTTTTAGGGTCCCAGCTATGGGCAAATAATTAGCACCCGAACTTGTGTAAAAATAGGTCTTAATACCAGAAATACTTTGTAATAAAAAAATTATTACCAGTAATAATTTTTGAAGGAAAAATTATTATCAGCAATACTTTAAAAATAATACCAGCAATACAAAGAGTTATACATTCTTTGAAAAAAATATGACCAGCTATAGATTTCTTCAAAAATATTCCCAGAAATAGATTTTTGAAGAAAAACATATTACCAGCAATAAAAATTTTGTCGGCATTAAATAACCCATTGAGGTTGATTTGCCGAAAAACAAAACAAAGTAAAGCCTCCTGAACAGAGGCCTTGCTGTTGGATGTAGTTTCTTGTCATACCCAGGACGCGGATGTGTTTTTTCAGGACACTATGCAGCTTTCGTAGGTGGCATAAGACACGTATTATGAATAGAGAGCTATAGCTGAAAGCACAATTCATATATATATATATATATATATATATATATATATAGTTAAGAATTGAGAAATTAAAAATCATTTTTTTTTTTTCGATATACCTGTTAAACTTTAATCTTAAGTGATTAGAGTCATGGATATAAAAATGCATATAAATTAATACCATTTTTATTTACATAAATTAGTGATCAACAAGATATGACGTATTTCTTATTACGGTAAACGTTATACTTAATGGATACTCGTGTTGGTATAGACGTCTCTCTTTTTTCAGACAGTCTACCGACCTAGAGATCGAAAGTTCTACAAAAGAAAATCTATATAACGATAGGTATCACACCTATATTCTATCCTTTTCTATCAGGTAAATTTGATTCCTGTCTGGAGGCAAATTTTCATTACTAGGACTTCTCGATGCTGGTTGACATTAATTGCACTTTTTTTAATAAAAAGGAGTGTCTGTTCAAACAAGATTACTCGTTATAGTTTTATGGAAATAAGATAAAATAATGGATTTAGAAATACATACATTAATTGCTTAAAATTGAAATGCAAGGTGCGTCCGTCTCTCTCTCTCTCTCTCTCTATATATATATATATATATGTATATATATATATATATATATATATATATATATATCAACACATACAGAGTGTTTCGCTGTATCACAGCTCATCAGTGGAATAGACATCCGATTGTATCAAACCGGGATCGAAACTCGACCGGTTTGACATCAGTCAGAGATTCTACCCCTAAGCTATAGGTACACGGCAAAGAAAGGGAATCTGTTAACGCATTATATACGGGATGTATATAAACTTTAAACCCGCAGCCAGAGCACTCAAATCTGACAAAGTACGATGCGTTAAGCAGCACCTTATATATATATATATATATATATGTGTGTGTGTGTGCGCGCGCACGCGCGTGTGATAAATTATAGTATTAAGGTACGTTATATTTATGTGTTACAGTGATCAATATCAAGGATAGGGCTTATGTAAATATAAAAGTGGACATTGAAGTCAACACCCAGGGGTGACAGTCTGCTCAACGTTTCAGGCCTGATGTTTGCGTTTAGCATGAAACAGACTGCCGGCTCTGGATGTTGATTTCAATGTACACTTATATATATATATATATATATATATATATATATATATATATATATATATATATATATATATAGGCAAAACTACTCCACCGGTAAAGCACCCATCAAAAAAAAAAAAAAATACTTTGCAGATTAATATTGTTTACCAATTCTCTTGAACATTGAGAGAATGTCTCTGTCGATAATAAAAAAATCATCATATATTGACATTTTTCCTGACTAGATTAACGTGTCACTTTACAACCAAAATGCACACGCACACACGCTCACACACACACACACACACACACACATACATATATATATATATATATATAAAGAGAGAGAGAGGAAGAGTAAAATTTCGTTATATTTATTTCTGATTATGAACAATGAAGTGTTGAGTTTTATGTCCACACTGTTTTATATTTATCCCACATACACAAACACACAAACACACACACACACAGACACACACACACACACACACACACACACACACACACACACACACACACATATATATATATATATATATATATATTGAGACATGTTTCATAGAATAATTTATACAAGTTACGTCTACTTATTTTATATATATTCACGGAGAAGCTTTTTGGTGTCATTATTAAGAGAAGAGCGGACATGTTGTCTCGAGAGGTTTTAAACTATCTATTGTATACATTTTAGAACATTTGTGCAGTATTCATAATTAATTTTATTTAGGTTTGGTTTCAATTTTTTTTTTTCGAGAATGTTTTGTTTATTTTTATTATTTTCATGAAAAAGTATAGATGTATTTTCAAGATGAAATTTCAGAATTGTTTTGAATTGCGAATGTGGACAGGTATGCTGTTGTAAATGTTTAGAAATGTTGGACATATCATTCAAATGTAAACTCAGCCACCGAGACAATGTTGTAGTATGTCCAACATAAATATTATTTTTACCGTTAGAGATCTAATCTTACAAAGGAGATTTCATTTTATAAATAATGCTGGTTTTCTGCAACACGTTAGTAGGTTAGGGAGAATCATTACGAATGATTGAATTAGATATACTAGATTTAGTGGACTATATAATTGATTTTATTTTTTGCTAGTATCTGTAGTATATATATATTAGTATTTATTCATTTTTTAGGATATTTTTGTCTTGTTTATAATTAGAGTGTACTTGGTTGCGATATGAAAGATTAATATGTTTGGAGTTAGTTGAAGTGTGATATTCTATTTTTTGGTATTAGAAATTCTAAGAGAACATCTTATTAGTTCATCAACAATATGATTAGGGAAGTTATTACCAATAACAGTTTGTGCTATATTTTTTAGTTCTCTATAGAAAATTTGTTTTGTGGATTAATTAATTTTGCCCGGTTTATTAGATTTTTTATAATTGCTATTTTATAGTAATTTGAACATTCGCCCTTATAGTTAAAGGTATTTATGCTGGTAAGTTTTTTTTTTTTAATGGAGGAGATAGCGAATGTATTTTCATTAGTTTTAATCAGTATATCTAGAAAAAGAATTTTGTTGATATAATTAAGTCAGTATGTAAAGTGAGGTTATGGCTTCATTGTTAAGCTTCTCGTTTTTTAGAATTTGAATTACTTTAAGAGTTGATTTTATGCTGAATCTACTGGGAAGGTACAATGTGATAAGTTGGGGGATGATTTTTGTTAATGGGGGATCTGCGATGTAATAGGAAGCAGAGAGTAGTTTTGTTTGTGTGTTTTTATAGTGCCATATATGTAACGGGGTCTATATTCACTGACGAATTTAGGAAGTTTTAAACTGTCCTGTTCGATATTATTAGCAATGATAAGTTTATTTTTTAATTTTAGTTGATTGTTTGGATTCGTGTGGGTGTGGGTGTGGGTGTATGTGTGCGTGCGTATGTGCGTGTGCGTATGTGCATAAGTGATGAGTATCTGTGATAGAGCGTGTGTACATATAAAACTGGACACTGAAATCAACAATGAATGCCGACAGTCCGTTCAGTACTTAAACGCATCTTCATCAAAACTCTCTCATTGACAACTTTTAATCGCCAATCTACCGTACTGTAAACCTATCTATTTTATCATATATATTTTATTTTATTTTATTTTTCTTGTGTTTGTACAAGTGTTTTCTTTTCTGGACACAAAGTGGGTAAAAACTGTTCAAATATTTGGTTATACTTTTAGCAATTATCAAAGATGATTTCATTTTTACTTTTAAACTGAATCTATGGGTTGTGTTATGCAAGGGTTGCAGTTCGTCCGAGCACTTTCCATGGAAGTAGCGATAGAGAAATGAAAGGCTTGCCACATCTTATCTAAAGGAAAGTAAGTTATATATATATATATATATATATATATATATATATATATATATATATATTAAAGAGAGAAACTGCAAACGTTTTTGCTTGTAATTTGGATTTTTTTTTTTAAATATTATGCTTTATTTTCCATAATTTTGCTATACGTATTTCAGGTCTCGTCACCGTCATCGGGCAAAAGGTGGAGATTTCCACATATTATTAAAAATAATTTTTTTTTTCCTTTGTTTTTCGATGCTAAATATTTTCGATATGAGACATTCTCTTTTTTGTGTTAATGACCAGATGTCTTTCTTGAACTGGCAGTGAAAAGTTGAAGATGTCTCTTATAAAACAATCCGAGAAATGATGGAGTAGTTATCGGCATTCTTATCTATTAATGATCCCTGTGTGTTCTTAGATCTATTTATCTATCATTAAACACGTGTAGCAAAATTATGGTAAATAAAGCATAATATTCTTTTAAAAATCCGCATTACAACCAAAAACGTTTGCGGTTTCTGTCTTCTTTTTAATATACACACTTTTCTCTCGGAAGTTCTATAATCTCTTCCTTTTATATATATATATATATATATATATATATATATATATATATATATATATATATATATTACATAAATATGTAACTCAATTGTACCCCATATATGTATGACCATTTTCGAAAAAGTCAACATTCAATAACATTAACTACGAACACGGCCATGTTTGGAAAATAATGAACCCTTCATCTACTTCCCCGTTGATTGTCCTCGGTCCGCTGATCATATATCAGGATATCTCTCCATGTTCATTTTTAGTACTTAGCATTTAACACTCTGCATCATTTAAATATTACTTCCTCCTTTTGCTGTATATGGAATCCTCCTCAAAATATAGCATTTTATATATTAGGTCTATATATTTAAAATTGCAGTAGCCTGGTTCTCAATTTCAGTCAAGATTGTTTTAGGTGTTGCCATAGAAGGATATGACTACACAACCAAGAAATTCAAATTCAACTTGCATCGACAGGAATATCATTTTGATTGGTGAAAATAGTTCAAATATTATGCCAGTAAATCCACGAACCAATATTTCAATCGTCGAGGCGATTGTCCCGTAGGAAATCTTGAATCTAGAAATTGAAACTTTAAACCAAATGTTCTTTTTTTATTCTTTTTTGCTACTGCAGACTCATCTGCCGATTCTCTTTCTTACCGGCGCTCCCAAAGCCTTGTGCCAAGCTTGTTTCTCTTCAACGTCTTTTCCCTTTCTTTCTTTCTTTCTTTCTTAATAGCTCCTATAGAGTATTTATTTGTAAGGTAG
The DNA here is from genome assembly GCA_963932145.1 of Acanthosepion lycidas. Taxonomy (NCBI): domain Eukaryota; kingdom Metazoa; phylum Mollusca; class Cephalopoda; order Sepiida; family Sepiidae; genus Acanthosepion; species Acanthosepion lycidas. Next base: position 6,486,350 of record OZ010574.1, on the reverse strand, counting down.
ACATACTAAGAAAGCCTTCGTAGACTATCATATGAGCTGATTCGTTCAGACATCGTTACTAATAACATTACAATAATATTAGCATTCATTTAGTTCAGTGTGTATGTTTCCCGTCAGATGTCACAGTAAACGCAAAGTTTATTACCTTTCGACAAGTGAGTCACAGACATCTTCAATCAACAACAAATTAATGGCGTGCTGACAAGAGTTCAACTCTAAACTTCCGGTCACTTGAAAAAAAGCCAGAGAATTCATTCATAAAAGAATTATAATCAGAACATTAATGATAAAACTAAATGAATAATTTATCGAATAATATCAATGCGTCACCACGAGAGACATTGACGAAAGGAGAATGACCGAAGAACTTTTCCCTCTTCTTCTTTTTCTTTCTTTCTTTCTTCTTCTTCTTCTTCTTCTTCTTCTTCTTCTTCTTCTTCTTCTTCTTCTTCTTCTTTCCCTTTTTCTTCTTTTTCTTCTTCTTTCTTCTTATTCTTCTTTTTCTTTTTCTTCTTCTTCCTCTACTTTTTCTTCTTTTTGCTTTTCTTCTTCTTCTTTTTCTTTTTCTTCTTTCTTTCTTCTTTTTTTCTTTTTTTTCCTCTTACTTCTTTTTCTTGTTGTTCTTCTTCCCTTTCGTTTTTAGTGACCCATGTCTATTAAGTCTAATCCCTGTTCTGCTAACCATTGAATAAATCTCGTTGTGTTTCTCTCTCCTTCTTGCCTTCAGTATGTTCTGTGAGTGCCACATTCTCTAAGCCCTCTTTCCTCGTTTTGTCTCCTAGAATTTTAACTTACTCCTTCTGATGCTAAGTATGAGTATTCTTTGTTTTCATTTTCTCTAAAATTTCGTTGAAGAAGAAGGAGGAGGTGGAGGAGGAGGGTGGTGGAGGAGGAGGAGGAGGAGGAGGTGGTGGTGGTTATAGTGGGAGCAATGCAAAGAGACAGAGGTACCGAGACCTGGTAAGCCAAATCAGAAATATACCAAACATCAAATCAAGTTTTCCCTTTTTGCAATAGGCGTACCAGGGACCATTTCCAGGAGACCTTTTGCTTTGCCGGATGCACTGGGCATATCTGACATCATTGGGTGTCTACAGATGGCGTGTTGAGGAAAATATTGTGTCTCTAGGTTGCTGGAAGGAGCTGACTAGAAAATCATCACCTCACCGTAAGAGCTAGGGCTGGGGAGAGGATGTCACATAATAATAATAAAAATAATAGTAATAATAATAAAACTGGTATGAACACCACCCAGACCGCGTTTCAGAGATAGGACCTGTTACAATTATATGGGACTACACAATACACACTGACAGAACAATGAAAGCTAGTCGCCCATACATCATTAATAGAGACCGCAGACAAACAAAAAATGTGCCTCCTTATTGATATGACAGTCCCTGCCGACTGCAATGTATCTTTGAAGATATTCAAAAAGCTGTCAAAATACACCTTGAAATAGAAATCTCAAAAATGCGGCACATGGGAACATCAACAATCCCTGTTGTAGTTGGAGCCCTAGGACTGGTTGGAAAAAATTGCAGTAGACTAATTGAAGGGATTCTTGGAAGTCCATGCCTTAAAGAGATACAAAAAATTGTTCTCACCAGTACAGCCTACACTTTACGGAGGGCTTTATTTATGTATTTTTTTTTTTTTTTTTTTTTTTGTCAGTGGAAAGTGTCATGATGCCATTTCTAACCTTAGGTCCCTGGGCGGGACCCGGAAAGAAATGTGTAAACGCCAGAAATCAAAGGAAATAAAAGTAATAATAATAATAATAATAATAATGAGATTGAAATCAGTATGTCAGGATTGTCATGAAATATCCCATGCTATTGATAAGGTGTATTCAGAAGTAAATCCCACACATTACGAAGGGCTTTATCTGTATAAAATATGTAAAATATTGCATCATCGAGGAACAACGGCGCCGTAGTACGCTTTCTGTATGCAGAGGGAGCCAAACCCACAGGAATCCATCGTTGGAGTCAGCGAAAGGTGCCAAAGTCGATCGTACGCTTTAAATCAGAATAAACAAATTGTAACGGGCGGGAAAATTGATCTGCCCCCCACCCCTCAACATTGCGCGCGGAAGAACACATCCAAATGGATGGCTGCCTTGACCAGGGAAGACTGACAAATTACGCCCACAAAAGCCCTAGTACAGAGGTCACCAATGGCAGGCAGCCAAAAATGGCATTACGAAGTCTGAACCAATAACTACTCTTTTCATATTCACGATGTTTCACGCTCCGGCCTTCTCCAGGATCTCTCTATATTTATGAGATGAGGTATTGTAACTATTTACACCAGGAGTCAGCAACCAACGACATGCGCGCCACACATGGCACGCCAAGCAATTTCCAATGGCACGCAGACGCAAATGACATCACGAAGTCCGAACCAATAACTATTACAACGCAAAGAAGATATTTAGCCGTTTCAATTTCTATACTATATATTACTATATAAAACAGATTGTAGAACAGGTATATTGACCTTGACTTGTATAAAAATACGTATGCTGTTGGTACACTGAATAACTTTTAAAACCCTAAGTCGGCACATAGTTAGCAAGAAGTTCCGACCCCTTGTCTACAGCAGCCAATACACGGAAAGACTGAAAACTCTAAAAGCTATTATTATACAACATATACAGCCGACATTAAATATGATTCACCTCAGGAGAAGGTATCTTGACATTCATATTATATAATTAATGCGCACACATATTTTATCAGTATTATAATAATAAAAAATTAAAAAATTAATAAATAAATTGGATTCATTTGTGTGGCCTCATTCACAAATATTGACCTTGACTTTGATTTTAAAACCCTAAGTCAACACATAGTCAGAAAAAGGTAGCCGACTCCTGCCCTAGTGCATATTGACTTGGAGTACAGTAAAATGTATGCTGCCAACAAAGCAGGCGGCGCAAACGTAAAACAATGCCAGTGCCGTGGGAGCAGTAGGGTTGGAAAGCGACACATATGCATTTGTTCTGCACCATTGTTGCTCATAAATGTCTCGCATAGAAATTGCGTTTTTATTTGGATTTACAATCATACGTTTTCTGTGCCGTATTAAGCGGAGGCAGGCACGGTGGAGTAATGGATAGCGGCTCGGATTGAGGAATCGGAGAACTGAGTTCGAATTCCGGTCAAGTTCATTACATTCACTTACGTCCCACTAGCCTTGGATAAGGTATGAATCCTTTTCTTCCAGCTATGGGTAAATATCAGGACAGACTGGGTTCTATAGCGTTGGATGGCAACTGGTCTACCACAGAAAGAAATGGCAACCTACTACCGGAAAAAATCTGCCTCGTCAGTCATGATATATGATCGTCTAAGCGTTTATGGCACATAACTGACTGATTTTAAGAAAAATTTTTTTAGCAAGCAATGGTAAAGATTGTCTGTCAAAATAGATTTTTGAATTTTTGTTTTTGTATTTTTTTCATTTTTTTTTTTTTGGCAAAACCTTTTTGTCATTAATAAACAAAAAGATGTTTTATTTCCTTTAATTAATATACAAACAGACACGCACACATATACATATATATGAGTCAAAACTTTGTTAACACTAGTTTGGGAGGAATCATTTATTAAGAATTTGCTGAACAGTCTCCACCTGTCCACTAGAACGACTGATCCACAAAAACCAGCGATCAACAGTATAATTAAGTGCCTTGACACGCATTTCACGGGGAATGTTTGATATTACACCTTTTATTCTGTCCATAAGTACTTTTCATACAAGGGAACCTTTATCATACCCGATAACCAGAAGTCATAGGGTGTCAAATTAGCGGAGTGTGTTGGCCATGCCAATGGCCCACTGTGACCTATCCAACGATTTGGGAAACTTTTGTCGAGACAAGCGTGAACAGTACGGGCAAAATGAGGCGGTGCACCATCCTGTTGGAAATAGACTGTTCGTCTGATTTGTAGGAGTTTGTTATCAATGGCAAACTCTTGCAGCATTTCTAAGTAAGCATTTGCAGTCACTGTTGAAGGTGAATAGAAATAAAGGACAGATACAATATAGATAAAATAAATATTTAAAGGTTTTATTATACATTTAAATATTTATAGAAAAGGTACAGGAAAACTACATTACGGGGGTGGGAAACTAACTGAAGCCGAGTTGCCAGGTCAGGACTAATAACATTGCAGATTATTCTTTGGATTTTATCAAGAATCCCTAAATATATAGCAGATTAGATTGTCGGAGATTTTTTTTGTTCTATCTTTCATACGATCAACCCCGTTCGTTACACCTCGGGAATAAAAATTATCAAAAAAAAAATTATCACGTATTCTACAAGGAAAATTGTTTTGTTTTGTTTTTTTTAAACAAAAACACAACATACTGACATACTGTGAGAAAGGTTTAAAATTTTTTTTTAAATAATAAAAAAAATAGCCTTCAGATGAGTAAGTTATTCAGCCATTTTGGTCTGATATTTTCTGCTGACATGAAGTGAAACGATTAGTTAAATTAATAGCTAGCTCTGTTACTAGAAAAGTCGGGTCACTGTGGCGTTCTAGACATATTTTCTCGGCCGAATCTATCTTTTTATAAATCCACTATTCTTTTATGCTATGAATATTGTTACCATATATGGGCTGATGCTTATTCTACGTATCTGGAGATTCTTGATGAAAATCAAGTATTTGCAATGTTACTGATCCTGACCTGGCAATCTCGGCTTCAGTCTCTTTCAAAACGCCGTAACGTAGCTTCCTAACGCCTTTTCTATAAATATTTTCATGGTAATTGTTCTGATGAGCTTTTCCTATCGCCTCCCTCGTTAGGTGGTCAGTAATGTCAGTTCTCCGGTGGCTACGAGGCGCCATTCGTTTCGGTGTGATTTTCGTATTTGTTGTTGTCTGAATGAACGTGTGTTTGAGTGAATGTTTGCGATGAATGAATGTTATATAGTATTAAAGACACGCATTGATTTCGTCCACTTAGTTGATGTTTCTGACACATTTAAGGATTGTCGGAGTTTTAGTACTAATATTATTTTGTTTGGTTTCTTGTAAATATTTTTTTCATTCTTGTAAATATTCATTAGGGTTTAAATTTTTAAATTTTTATTTTATTCCCCCTCCCTCCACAGACAATGAATTGTACATATGGCGACTAGTTAGGACTTCATAGTCATTTTGGTGGATGAGGTAAGAATGGTAAGTAAAAATGCGTTGTTTTGGTGAAAGGCATCTTGTTTGTATGCCTGGGTCAGTGATTATGACTAAGTTCCCTATTTTGGCCTTGTGCCACATTTTATATCATTGTACAAATAAATATCGCTCTCCTCTCTGGTACCTACTCTTTATGAATTGAAGTGTAGTACTAGATTGGCTATGAGGTCTCAACATTTTGCACTTGAAAAGGCTAGATGTAACCGTAAGTTCTATACTGAAAGTTTCTTCTCTCTCATTTCTCGCTTGTGGAACTCTCTTCCCACTCAACTATGACCTTCAAATATTTAAATGCAATGTCAATCGTTATCCTATGACTTTTTGAACTCTGTTCTTTTATTGTCCTATCTCTGTCTCTCTCTCTCACACACACACACACACACTCTCTCTCTCTCTCCCCAATAATGTATTTCTCTCCTATTCTTTCACTCTGGATACTCCTTTTAATTCTTGTTTGGGGTTGAATGATTAAAAGAATGTGCCTGGTCATTTACTGGAACTAATCCACTAACAGCCGTCATAAATCCTGATCTTGCCCTTGAATCCGTGTCGGAGTTTCTAGACGATAGGTCAGAGACAGTGTCTCATCCTTACCTAAACACACTTACGCACACGTTGTACTTTTAGAAGGGGTTTATCATCATTATTCATTGGAACGGACAGTGTGCAAAGAAAAACAGGTTCATGCGTCACATTGAAAATGGCGCAACACAATCTTCCTATTATCCCACCAATTCTATTTAAACTTGCAATAAAGTAAGCTATACTGAGTGTTCGTGCGCAGTTTCAAGACAAATTCATTTCTGTCTATATTGCGTTTACGTGTACTCAGCTGAGTATATAAGAAGAGTTAAAATGATTTCTCCTTTAGTACTTCCTTCCTGGTTAAGATTTTTACGTTTCAAGTTCAAATCTATATAAAATTTTCGATTGCTGATTTTCAAGGCATGGAACAAATTTTCTTTGGATATTTACGCAAGACAATGTTCTATACTCTTTCTTCTTTTGAATATTCGTAAAAGACCTCTTCTTTGACTAACTTCACAAGAGACAAATGAAGACTGCTGATTCCATCGTAAAGTTTAATTTTGTGACGACAGTGAAAATTAACTACTCATTATTAGAAACGAAAGATCTTTTATGTGACAGAAATTTTTTTACAGCTCTTTCGAGAGGAGACGTCAAGTCGATTACCTCCCTCGTAGCTAGTCAAAAGAATTATAAAATCTTTTATAACTACCATGACATATTTTATCTTTCCAGCCAGGAACAATAATTGTTTTTTTTCGTTTGCCATCTCCCTTAAAGTCTATGTCTTTTAACAATTAATATTAACGGAGAGGGGGGATTCTCAGAGCAAGTCAGGTGACCACAGGGATAACAAATGAAATAACCCAGGTATGTTTGCACAAAAAATAACACTTGGTAGATTGGGTCTAAAAATATTCGTTGCCAGGATCAAAAGGGAACCACCCACGAATAAATTACTACTATTTAATTTTCATAACAATTAAAGAATATTTAGGAAAAAATAGATATGCAAAAAAAGGATACAATCAGTGTTTTTGTAGCAAAAATGTGTATTTCTTAGTAATTATATTGTACATGTACTGTAGATGTTATTGGTAATATTGGTAATATAATATTGGTAATAGATACAAAATATTATAGAATATTATACTTGAATTTGTTATTGACTTTTATTATTTTAATTAATAGGTTGATATTTCTAAATAGTTTACTTTACAATTAACAGATAGTTCAAAAGCACAATTTTATTTATTTATCATTAATCTTATTATTAAGGCTCTATCCCTCGACATACAGCACTCTGATTACGGAGACTCAGCAGGGGACTGAGTCTTAAAATATTGGTTGTCAAGAGACAGCAGTGGGGACACCCACAATTAAATTGCTCTCGTTATATTTTCATACCGAATAAATAAAATTTTCTAAAAATGTCTACAATTAATTTTTTTTATGAATAAAATGTGTATTTCATATTAATTACAGTGTACATGTATTGTAGATATTACTGGCAGAAGATACCAAAAGTAAACACAGAATGTTATAATTTTTTTTTTTTTTTTTATTTTAAATATTGGGTTGATATGTTTAAATAGTTTACTGCACGATTTGCACATTAACAGATATTTCAAAAGCACAATAGAGCATTGTATGCAGTTGACTAGATTAAGAGCAATCATTTGTGTTCAATAAATAATTGTTCGAATATGCCAATAACTTCTGCATCCAATTCATCTAACGATTCCTTTTTAATGGTTAGCAACATGAATGAATTCCAAATTCTCCTCAGAAAGCTAATTTCTTAACCTTGTCTTTATAACCTTTAGCTTTCAAAATGTCCTCTCACATTGAACTTGAGTAACTGATGGCCTGCAGGTGATTTTATAAAATTCTTATTCTTTTTTTATTACTAAAACTGTTGTAAGTGTTTGTTTCATTATTGTATTTTTATTTTAATATTGTAACAAGGAAACTTGTTTGTTAGAGAAGTTTATTTTATAGTTCTGGTTTCTGGTGGTGGCGAAAAAAATTTATAAGTTTGAATCTTTTGATGAAATCAAATTTTCCCAGGAAATTTTTTTTGTGAAAACATCTGTTGTTCAAAAGACTGCAGATTTTGACAGGTGACAACATTTGTTTTGTCTATGATCTCCTAAAAGCTTATCAGACGTATATGTAAGGTTGTTATTTTGAATGAAGATGGCCTTGAAGGTTGACAATATTTGAAGTCTGGATACTTGTAAAACAAAGCCTAGGAAATGGCTCCTTTTCACCCCTCTTGGGATCAAAAGGAGATGGAAACCAACGTGCGTAGGTGGGTCCTAATATATACAGCATTTTCGTGAATGATAGAGAGAGCAGCTCGAAGAATTGAGGAGGAACTCATCAGAAATTGGCTGATCAAACACACGCAATTCACACCCACCTGAAATTAACTCGATATTCGATTCTCTATCCTCATCCATTAAAACTATCCTTTTCAACTAAGACCAGGTCTTGTCCTTTTCCGACAATAGCATGACTTTCTTTTCTTCAGCCTAGTCGTCAAAAAAAGAATACTACAGTTTATTACATCAAGAGGAAGGGCAACCCCATTGTCAGTAAGAAACACAACTCTTACCAGCAACTCTAGACAATCGATGACCTAACTGGCACCAACTATTAGGTTGGTGCAAAAATAATTTCGTTTTCTCACATAGTAACATATGTTAAAAAACGAAATTATTTTTGCACCAACCTAATACTTTAAAACTGTATGTAACCAACCTGAAACTACAGCCATCTAAAGGCAAAGATATCTACAAAGATAGGGTCCACATTGTATGGTTGCACGTTCTTGGAGAAGGAGTTTACATTATACGGGGAGGGGCTCCATCAGGGGCCAACTTGTCATCGGGCAAACATGATAACTGGGCCAGTCCGCCATTGTTTTAAAAGTGAAAGGCAATCAGTAATAATATAAAACCCAGAATTATTATTTCTCTTTTACGTGTCAACGATTTTCAGGTCATATGTCTGCGATCGTGTCTCTCTCTGCAACGGTTGGTCGGATGATTGCGTGAGAAGGCATGAAATTAACTTTTAGTTACGGTCGACAGCTGTTCACCAGGAATTTATTTACAAATATATATATATTTATAATTAAGTAATTCATCGAGTCTAGAAGAAACATCAACAAAATGCAGAAAGCACTGGACGGCCGTTTCGTCCTATATATATATATACAGTGTAGCCGGATATAAGAGACCCGGATATAAGAGAAATCCGGATATAAGAGAGATTTTCTCTGGCTCCAAATTAGAGCCTGTGTTAATGTATATATAATATATAATAGACCAAACCCGGATATAAGAGAAACCCGGATATAAGATACTTCCTCTCCGGTCCCGACAACTCTCTTATATCCGGGTTACACTGTATTACAAATAGATACAAATATTAGGTCCTTTCTTTCCCAAATTTATTTTAGCTTATACACGTATAATTTTACCTATATATATATATATATATATATATATATATATATATATATATGTATGAATTGTCGCCGTTGTTTGTTTTTGATTTTGTCGACTGCACAATAGTAGTGTCAGTTGGGTACCATCTGAAAAAAGCACCATGACGCAATTCACTCCGCCAAAAATTTGGAACATTTCACCGATAGCTCCCATACGAAGATTTCACAGTGTCTGGGTGTTAGTCTGAGAAGAGGGCAGAGGATTCAGAAAGAGTTATACGAGTCTAATGGTGATTACGAATATATTTGGAGTGATGTCGGCGTTATGCCTCCATTCATCTTCCCAGAGGGCTACATCAAGTGCCTTGAGGAGGTAATGCCGCCCTGTGTCAAGCGAGTAGCTGTTGGAAGAGCCTATATCTGGCAACATATCTCTTCAGCATGCCACGCAAGCAGACGAACCCAGCCATAGCTGTCAGATAATTTCTGTGACCACATCACCCCTTACATCAGGCCACCTATCACCCCAGACTTGCAACCCCTTTGATTATTGTGTGTGGGGTGCAGTTGAATGAGAGACCAACAAAATTCCTTGTAATACCAAAGATGAATTGAAGTCAAGGATTATGGCAGCATTCACCAACTTAAACAAGGAGACCACCCAGAAGAGTTACAGGAGATTCCGAAGTTGTCTGGAGGCTGTGGTTGAAACCAATGGTGATTTTATTGAATAAATTTACTCTTTAGTATCTTAAGGTATTTTTGTGTAATTTTGGTAAATATATTTGTTAAAATGAGATGTCAATGTTATTTTCATTTTTGCGTCATTTACACGACAATTTATCCATCGCACCCTGTATATACAGAATGTATCAAAAATACACGTACAAACTTTTGGAGGAGAGTTCCTGACAACAAAATATGGTCAAATATCCATATAGATATATGTCCAAAAAGCCATCGCTATACCTCAACACACTAACTCATAGCGACTGATGAAAATGTTCCCTTCTTGCAACCGTCGAGTCATTGACTGCCTGACCCTTTCAAATACTCCCGCGCGGTGTCAAATCGTTTTGCAGGCCTCCATGTTATGTTGATGAAGCGTCTCTGCATTATTAATGTCTGCTGCATAAACCAATTGTTTTAGGTGGCCCCAAAGATAAACATCCAAAGAATTATGGTCGGAGGAACGTGCAGGCCACGGAACCGATCCTCACTTATCTATACATCTTTGAGATGTCAGCCAGTGCATCGCGAACAAAATGTACTGGAGCCCCATCATGCAGGCACCACATGCGTATTCGTGTTAGTAGGTCTGGAAGTGGTGTTGGGAGAACATATGGACCTACCAGACAATCACCTACAATTCCAGCCCACGCATTAATCGTAAACTGATGCTAGTGTCTAGCCTGTATCGCGCCATGGAGATTCCAATCCGCCCACAAACGTTAGTTGTGTAAATTTTTTATTCCATTTCTTGCAAATGTTGCTTCATCCGTAAACAAGACAATGGATCGGCAGTTTGTGTAATAAACCATCGCCCAAAGCTTGCTCTTGATATATATTATTGATTATAATATATATATATATATTCGACTCTCCCGTCGCATTCGACGTATGATAGTCAAGTAGATCAGTTCCCAGGAAACCAACAGCCCGACAGCGGCACATGAGATTTGATTATAGTGGTGAAGGTTTCCTGTAGGACCATCCACACTTTTTGAAGGGCTGAATACAGAGAACTGGTGCACTACGTGCCACAGGGTCCCCTAAAGACCCTCCGCAGGTTTTGAATTTAGAGTTGTCCTTCTCCTAGACCAGTTGACATCCAAGGCTATAGAACTCAAGCACAGTGAAGTAATGGATAGCGGCTTTGATTGAGGAATCGGAGAGCCGAGTTCGAATTCCAATCGACTCCAGTACATTCAGTTACGTGCTAATACCCTTAGGAAATGTGCAAATCCTCTTCTTCTCCTTCCAGCTATGAGTCGATCAAAACAGACTTGGCGCAAAAGTTTTAACGCAGAGGTAAATGCAGCAGGCACCACATTGGCCGAGCTGAAGAGGATCGCGAAGAACCGCGTCTGTTGGAGAAGTGTTGTTGCGGTTCTATGTTCCCCAAGAAATCAAGAGCCATAGTAAGATAAAGAAATAATGCATGCCTGCAGTTTGAAATGTTATATTTTACCCACCGGCGTTCGTACCTTGTACCAGACTTATTTAATTCTAGTTCATCTCGGTATTAAATAATTGAACCCACTTAATGTTAGTTTTATTGGTTTTCTTCCGTGGCTACTTCAGCTGTTTTGAATCTTCCAATAAAAAATGGAAGTTTTCAGTGTCCATTCTACGAGGTCAAAGAAGTACGCTTGTGGACTCGGGCAATGCTGGTTGCGCCCTGCTCTGCCCCAACTTGTCTTCTTATTATTATTTTATCGTTTTTTTTAGATGGTAGAGGGTGAAGTCTTCAAAGATTTTAGCCGGAAGTGCTTCGCAGCTTCCGCCTTTTCCCCTGTAGAATTTCAGCAGCCTTTTTTCCAAAAACTTTTTACCGAATCAACTTTTTTGTTTGCTTTTTTTTTACGTTATTTTTTTTTTAAAGAGCTGTAACTTTTTTTTTAGGAACAGAAACAAAATTTCTTCAACTGATTGTGTGCCTACTGTAGAGCAAACGCTAGCAAACGTTGGCAGACGGATATAATCAGAGCATTTTCTTTAAGTTTAACAAAGTGGTCTATCCTAATTCGATCATCACTGTGAGCTCGATTTTTGAAGCCTTGTTCCATACAAGAATAGGTTTTGTGAATACCTATAATCAGTTATTTATTGATTGAAGGTTATGGAAATAGACGAACCAACCACTGGTTGTGGGCTCAATTCTCATTAGGGGATTTCTAATTGTGATTTTGTTTTAGGTTTAGAAAGTCTCAGTAAATACCCCGTGTATCTTTTGAACCGTTGCATCTTAGAAATGATTAAAAATATCTTCTTCGAGTTTTTTATAACATTGTTGGGATCTACTTTGAATAATAAGAATGTATATAGCTCTAAGTTCAAATGATGATCCCTTTTTCTGTTGTGACTTCCTGATCCAGTTTTCCTCTCTAATGTTTTTAAAACTTATTTAGCGTTCTCTTGATGATTCTTGAATGGACTTTGAAGATGGAAGCCAGAATATGAATGTTGGTATCATTACTGAAGACTTCAATGATCCTTTGCCTCTCACCATTTCTCAGTTGGTAAAACATAATGGGCCTGACACAAAACGATTTTAACATGCTTTCTTTCTAGCTGAATAACCCAAAAAGGTTTTTCAGTGATTCTTACGAAAAATAGTGTCACGATGGCTAAATATCTTATCTGAAAACATGGAAAATAGACACTCAGGTTAGGGTTCTTATTTTTATTTTATTTTGATATTAAACATTTCGTTGGATGGACCATTTTGTACAATTTTGCTGTTACAACCGGTATATATATATATATATATATATATATATGTGTGTGTGTGTGTGTGTGTGTGTGTGTGTGTGTGTGAACACCATAGACGATCTAATGTTAACAGGGAGGGAGAGGAAAGGAAAGAAGAGGTGGGCGAGAGAGATGGGGGAGAGTCATAGGTGCATACATATACATGTATATTTTTTGAATAAAAAATTCCAAGTGGATAGAATCCAGGTAGATTTTATTCTAAAAATATACATGTATGTGTGTGCACCTATGTATATTTATTTATATATTTTGCATATGTATGTGTACCACTAATATTATCTATCGATATATATATATATATATATATATATATATATATACACATACATATATATATATATATATATATATATATATATATATATATATATATATATATTCCACAAAGAGACTGTTTCGCTGTATCACAGCTCATCAGTGTGTCTAGACATCTAATTGCCTGAAGCCAGGATCGTAACCCAACATATTTGGCATCAGTCGGAGATTTTTCCCCTGAGCTCGCTCTCTCTCTCTCTCTCTCTCTCTCTCTCTCTCTCTCTCTCTCTCTCTCTCTCTCAATAATATATATATATATATATATATATATATGGGGGAATGTATGTGCACGTATGTGCGTGTGTGTTGGAAATATGGCTGAAATACGGCAGAATAATTAAATAAGGAACATTTCGCTATTTAATTTAACTTCATCATAAATTTTTGGAAAGTGAATTAATGCAGAGAATTTGTTTCAATAATTACATTGTTTATTGATTTGCCTTCAGTTCTTGTCTACATAACAGCGAAACATGATACATTTATGAAGGTTTTTCCATCTTGTTCCTTATTTAATTATATAGGAAGACCAGCTGCATTAAAGTCAAAAGACAATTTCTATTTGTTTAATTTTTATTTGTCATTTTTGAATGATTTAATGCACATCTGAATGCAAATCACGTTATCTACTTGATTTGATAGTTGTATTTTAATGGTTCATGATATGCTGGTCGATGTGCGCACGGATTGCACTAAGTTGCGAATGGTAACAGGTTAGTCTACGAGAGAGTGTAATACATGTGTGTCCAATGTAAGTATTTGATGATGTTTTTTTTTATTATTATTAGTGTTAGAGAATCATGAGTGACAAAAGTACAACTATCAATACATAACAAATACTAGCAAACAACACCAAACTACTCTACAGCACCCGATGCAAGAAAAGACTCAAAATACTAAAACCTATTTTTATAAAAAAATAAACAACCAATATAAATTAAAATATCATTCACTACAAAAACAAGCTTTAAGCACAAAGTTGTAGATAATCTGTCCTAAGTTGATATTTTGTTATATTTGTTCAAATACATTTGACTTTCGCAGTCATTATCAAGAACTGATATGGTGTCTGTGTGGTAGTTAAAATTCCTTTGTCTGTATCCTGGTATTCCTTGGAAAGCTGGACGTTTGAAATGGTCATGCGAGACATCATCTGAAACGGCTATCGGGGACGGGGAAAATACAAAAGGAATGCGATTTATTTAATTTTATTTATTGGTTATATATATATATATATATATATATATATATATATATATATATATATATATATAAGGAAGAGGTTATAGTAATTTCAAAGAGAGAAAAATGTGTATATTACAAAGAAGAGAGAAACCGCAAATGTTTTTGGTTGTAATGTGCATTTTCTTTTTTAAATATCATGCTTTATTTTCCATATTATATATATATATATATATATATATATATATATATATACAAACAAGTTTGATTATAAAAAAACCACAAGGTATGTCTATACAATATTTTATTATGTTTTTTCAGATAAGAATATTGTTTTCGAATTTGTGGATAAACGGTCCTAAGTTCGTATATTTCGTCGTCCGTGATTGCATCAGATTTTTATCGCGCCCTGACACTATTTTCTCCCCTGTTGATTAGGTGTCCTACGGCCATTGTCTGTGATGGACGTTACCATTGAGCAAATCATAGTACTATAGACTTGCCCGGTAACTATCCTGAATTAAAATCTAATCGAGAATCTGTTGTCAGTCTGCAAGGAGCGACTTCATTTGTTTACATTTGGATACGCATCGAGCAGATATAAATGTACGGGAGAAAATCATGGAGAATTGTAGTTTAAAAACAGTAAAATCGAGCTTGCTAACCTCTGTAGCTCAATCGCTAAAAGCACGTCAGGCTATATGACGGTTCCGTACAATATACAGGTTCGATTCCTGTCGGCGGACGCATATTTTCTATGAAAATTTCTCGAACATTCAGGCCGATAAATGTCGTTAATAGTGTTTATTATAAACAAAGCATTTACTTAAATATTTGTATCTATAAAAAGAACGTATAAACTTAAAAAAATGTCTGCCTCTCTCTCTCTCTCTATCTCTCTCTCTCTCTCTGCATATATATATATATATATATATATATATATATATATATATATATATAATTATATATATATATATTGACAGTAAGAACGAAGTAAACCTAAAGTAATCCTTACCTGTCATCTCCCTCTACCTCCATTCCCGAAATTAAAAAAAAGATTCACGTCAATCTACAACTCTGGCATATCCCCAAAAGATTTGGGGTTCAGCTCATCCACTATGGTGACTGTCTTTCATATGACAGTTTCAATATTAAATTATCGTATGCTTGTTTTTCTACTTTTTGTTTTTTATTTAATCTCTTTTTATTGCTAGACAACAAATGTCTCTTTGCTAGAAAAAAGGATTGTCGTTATTCTTTAAGATTTCCTACAATGATTTAAGTTGGGATCCCGTCTCTTTTATATGTATCAGTTAATTACGTACCTTCAAAGATTCGCTAACAAAATGATCATACATAATGAACAAAAATATACCTCAACCTTAATAAAAACAAAGTTTTATCATCAAAATATTTGTGTTGTTATCAAGAGGAAAGATCCAAGGATGTTTTGATTGTCAAATTATACTTTTTAATCCTTTTTCGAAACTTTGGTTAAATATTTTTTTCTTGCGTCAAAGGGAGACCATAAATTGTTATGAAAAATTTAACGTCTTTTTCCGGTGGAAAACATATTGATTTCGTTTGGTTATTTTAGTCTATCAGCATATCAACCTTGTAAGAATATTGTTATTATTATTTTAAATAAATAAAAATAAAATATAAAATAATTATAATAATTAAAATTATAAATAAAATAAAAACAATAACATAAAAAACTTTGTATAAAATAAATTGAATAAAAATTAAAAATAATAAAAGCACTCCCAGCATGCAACAAAAACTGTTTCTGTCGAAAATACAGATATCTAGCCAAAAGACATTAAATTCAATCTCTTCACCACGAACCTTTATACGGTCAAGCAACACGTTCCTATCTTCTCTCTGTGATATGGATACTACGGAGTAATTTCTCCCTTTCATCACATGTGCCATAGAGCAATTGTAACCAAAAAAAAAAAATACACAAACCAATAATATAAATAAATTGTAGGAAATTATCATTTACCATGATTTTTCTGTTATTTCTTTCGCAATTTATTTCTTGTCAAGTATGCTTTTATCTCCGTAAACATGAAACTGCCATGATGCGAGTGAATACCTCACAAGATCTCTGGGGCATATAATACCGAACTCTAACAATCTTGAACGGAATTTTATGGCTTCAATTTCACATATTTTTGTATAATTTTACACTTTCAGGATAAACGTATGTTTTATAAATGTATAGTTTGTAGATGATCTATTGTAGGTGTTATATGTTTTTGTATAAATTTATTTCATTATGGTAAGACATGTTGAAAGTTTAAATACTTTCAAACAGTTTTCTAATTGTTGCTTCCCTTCTAGTGTGTATGACTTATAGGGGCGAAGTGAGGACATTGTGTTAAAATGTGTTTCACCCTTAGTGCAGCTTGTACATGTTGGTTGATCTTCATTCATCAGCAAGTATAAATTGGTCAGGTGGTGAGGCTGATGTGTAGTCGAGCTAGCTTCATTTTTCTTCTTTCTGTAGATATTTGTTTCAATTTAATCTCGGAAAATGTTGGCTATGAGAAGTTTATTATTTGCATTGTCTGTCCAGCGTTTCTGCCATCTCTGCTGAATAACTTGCACATGTTTATTTGACTTTTTCGGTCTATATAAGGAACCTTGAAATTATTATCAGCTTTTTCTTTTAAGCAGACTCTACGGCTTAATCTGCTTGGTTATTTTCTCTAATTGCTCTGTAACTTTGGATCCTGCACAGCAATATTTCTTTACCGTTGTGTAATGCATCCAATCTGCATCGCAATTTCACCAACAGTGGGCTGTCAAGTTTGTTTTTTATTGATGTTATAACTGAAAAGGAATCAGAGAATATGATTTTTATTTTCTTCACGTTGTAGTAGTCAAGTAATTGTTACAGTTAATTGCCCTTTACTGATATCAAACATCAGCTTATCCATAAATTTGTTAATCTACCATAAAACACCCACCCCTACATTACAAAATTGCTTTTCTGTAATATTTCAGACTAAAAGGAAGTAATATTTCTTTCAAATAAATTTATATCAGATAATCTTCCACAAATAAAGTTTCGGAAAAGTATATTTTATTTTGGAAAGATATTTAATAAAGATAATTATATTGTCAATATGGACGATTTCAATCAATTTAAACTCTGTTTGAAATACAGCAAATTATTTGTCTTATTAGAGATATTAAATTTAACCTACCAGCTTGAAATTAAAACTAAAACAAAAGCGCCAATTTTTTTTTTTTTTTTTTCATTTTTAAAATGAATTTTAAAATTTAGGCATCGATTTTTCTTTAGAGGTACCCAGTTTTAATTATTTCTTTGTGAAATGACAGATAAAGATTACGGTTTACTTCGTTTTTATTGGTAATATCGTTCTATCTTTTACTCTTTAAAATTTATCGATGATCCTTTTTGATAACGGTTGATTGAAAAGCTGTCTGCTTAAGAGAATTTGTGCCATTTTTAAATTTTTCGATAGTAATTTTCAACATGTCTACGGTCTTTTATTCTATATTTAAGTTGTTTTTTTTTTATTCAACTAAGAAGTTGTTTGTCTATGCATGTGAGTTTTGGCGAATGCATTATTGAATAATCAAGAGAGTTTCCCACACAAATAGGCGCATTATTTAATGTAACAAAGTACAAATCGGCTCGTCGAAAGACGGGGTACGTTTCGATTTGTACCTTGCTACACAGGGAAAAACATTCTTAACACTTCATTTCAATGCGTCATTTAAACAGAATTTAAACAGTTTCATTTTTACCGTAGCAACCCAGTACAAACAAAATATTCATACCCCCTATTAAGGAAACGGGTGGGGCTCATTTGAGGTAGTTGGGCTGAAAGTGAACATCCTGTATTTCAAAGTAAACGAGATCAGTTTGCACAAACGAACGAAACGCCCTGCTAGATAAGTTTGGGACGGACTAGATAAAAAAAAAAAGGAAGAAAGCACGTGACACCCGTCAAAATCACTTGATAGCCCACTTGTCTAAATCTTTATACGGAGAACAATAACTGCGCTGTCGTCGTCGTCGTCGTCGTCGTCGTCGTCGACGACGTCGTAGCCAAAAGCAAGAATGAAACGAAATGAATATCACTAATCACTTGCCAGTGAACGAACCAGCAGAAGCAGCAGCAGCAGCGGGGAGACGAGACAATCCCACGAGACTCGGATAGAGCGGCTGTTGTACAAGGTTTAACTTCAGATTTTCTTGAGTGAACACAAATGTCCCCCCAGTGAAAGCTGTAGCATAATGTCAGGAAAATCTCTGAAGTGTCTTTCAAAATTTAATCAAATTTGTATTGCGTGTGTAATCAGTCAGATGTCGTACGTCGTTTACAAACCGGGACCCTTTCTGTTAATTCACCACAAATAATGTAAAGTTACTTATTGCAAATATTATTTCACCAAAAGAAATTATAACTGTCTATATTTCTGAGATGAGCAATTATGTACACTATTTACATTGTTCAGACTATCATCCTCATCTTTGTTGCCATATTTATCACAACGTTTCGGCCATTGTACGCTCCGGCCTTCTTCAGTATCTGTCTATATTTCTGAGATGAGCAATTATGTACACTATTTACATTGTTCAGACTATCATCCTCATCTTTGTTGCCATATTTATCACAACGTTTCGGCCATTGTACGCTCTGGCCTTCTTCAGTATCTGTCTATATTTCTGAGATGAGCAATTATGTGCACTATTTACATTGTTCAGACTATCATCCTCATCTTTGTTGCCATATTTATCACAACGTTTCGGTCGTTGTACGCTCCGGCCTTCTTCAGCATCTGTCTATATTTCTGAGATGAGCGATTATGTGCACTATTTACATTGTTCAAACTATCATCCTCATCTTTGTTGCCATATTTATCACAACGTTTCGGTCGTTGTACGCTCCGGCCTTCTTCAGTATCTGTCTATATTTCTGAAATGAGCGATTATGTACACTATTTACATTGTTCGGACTATCATCCTCATCTTTGTTGCCATATTTATCACACCGTTTCGGACGTTGTATGCTGCGGCCTTCTACAGCTGGCTGGAATGTCGAACTGAACCCTTTATTTCGCTCGCTTGGGTAGACTGTTCTAGTTCCACGTGCCATGTTTAATGGATGTCAGTTATCAGTTATCTTCTGTTAATTCAAGGAAACATGGCACAGTCCGAACAATGTAAAGAACTTATAAATTTTAAATCAATGTTTGATTTTTATTAAATTTTTGGCACTCTCTTGAAATTATAAATAAACTCCATGAGAGAGTCTCTGTGTGCTTTCTATGCTTTATCTTTTCGAATGACTTCAAGTGGAGCAACTACATTGAATCAAAAGCTGCATCTTTTGCAAGGAAACAGGGTTCACTGTGCTGTGCCAAAAGACTTTTTTTCGTCAAAGTCCATCCTACACATCTACAAATCTACCATTCATCTGTACATTGAATAAAGTTACCATATCTGGTTTGGTACCTCTGCTGTTCATCTCGAAATTCTCGACAAAATCCAAAGATAGGTCTGCTATGTGAGCGGTCCTGACCTGGCCTCTCGACTCCAGTGACTTTCCCACAAACGTGATGTGGCTTCACTCTGTCTTTTCTAAAGATATTTTCGTGGCAACTGCTCTGACGAGCTATTTCCCTGATGCCCCGACTGCATAAATTTAAGCATGCTACAAGATTGGCATCTAGGTCCCACCCTTTTACTGTTGAAATAGTTAAATGTAACCACCACTTCTTCTTCAATAGCTACTTCTCTCCCACTTCCCGACAGTGTAACTCCCTTCCTCATATTTGCTTCCCTAATAACTACAATCTTCAAAAATTAAAGTCATCTTTTGATGCCTTAATTCTGTCTTCTTCATATCCTTTTCTGAGTTCCCTTATACCCAATCTTTTCTCTTATGTTCACTCTCTGTAACCCCCTACGTACTAGTGGCACTCCTGACTGGCTTTTTCCCTTTGGTTTAAATTAAATTTGAACAAAGGAATGACTCCTATCCAAAATAGAGAAGGAGAAATCCAGAAGATGGAGGTCACATCGGCAAGATCATTGAGTAATATTGAAATGAATCATCTTTCTCCACAATTTATAACAATGATTTAAAATCAATCATTATTTTCTTACAAAAAAATGTGTGATACGCAGCAAGGCGCGGGTAATTCGGCTTGTACTCAATAAAACATAAAAATGTATAATCTATCGACATTAAGTTCAAATAACCTATATTCAACAATGACAGTTATAATTTGGGAGCAGTCAGTCGAGAAACTTCGTACACGCTAATGCTCTTGGGAAAAGTATCAATCCATCTTCTTCAAGTTTTAAATTAAATAGCAAGATAGGTTGAGCAATGTGGCGGCAGCCAGTCTTCGAAGAGAAAATTTTTGAATTCAAATCTCTAGGAGGTAGTTTGGAAACTTTGTAAATAGCCTGACGTGCTTTTACCGATTGAGCGACAGAGGAGCGTTTAGGTTAGCGAGATTAAAAACAGTAAAATAGACCTTGCTAACCGAACGCTCCTCTGTCGCTCAATCGGTAAAAGCACGTCAGGCTATATGACGGTTCCGTATAGGATACAGGTTTAATTCCTGTCGGAGGACGCATATTTTCTATGAGAATTTCTCGGACATTCAGGTCGGTAAATGTTGTTAATACTGTTTATTATAAACAGAGCATTTACTTAAATGCCCAATACATATATGTAATTTTACACAACGGTTGCTGTTAGAAAATCTAGCAACGCTTCCAGGGCGATAACGCCTCTGATGTTAAACAAGGTTTCGGGTTTGAAATGCCGTTACTACTAAGTGATGCTGCCGCATCAAAAGACGACAATATCGTTAGGTTTTGCTGCTATTTGCCAACGGGTGTGATTGACAGATGCTTGAAGATACACAGCCGCTTCCTGATCATAGTGCTTCATTTGATATTCCCTTTGGTTCTAATGGAGACAACCCAAGATTAGTCAAAGGAAGAGAGAGGAAGATCCCCCCTCTATTTCAGATGGGATCCTTTTTTGTTTGTTTGTTTTTTTTTTCTTTTATTGTTTCTTTTCTCTTTTCTTTATGTCACCTACCTATTTTCTTTATATAAATTTTCTACGTTTTACGTGATCTTCTTTCTCTCTCTCCACTCTCTCTCCCCCCTCCAACTTTTAGTCCTCTTCTCATACTTTCTCTCTCTTTTTCCTTTCTCTAGATTTCATCTTTTTCTTCCTTCCTTTCTATCTTTCTTTCTTTCTTTCTTTTTTGCTTTCTTTCTTTCTTGCTTTCTTTCTTTCTCTTCCTCTTTCTTTTTTTCTGTCATTCTTTCTATTTATTTATTTCCTTCTCTCTCACTCTCTTTCTTTCTTTTTTCTTTCTTTCCCCTCTCTTTCTTTCTTTGTTTCTCTATCTCTGGCTTTCTTACTGTTTCTTTCCTTCTTTCTTTTTTTTTCTCTCTCTCTCTTTCTTTCTTTTTCTTTCTTTCTTTCTTTCTCTTTCTTTTTTTCTTTTTCTCTCTCTCTTTCTTTCTTTATCTTTTTTCTTTCTTTCTTTCTCTTTTCTTTCTCTCTCTCTCTCTCTGCTTTTCTTTCTTTCTTTATCTTTCTTTTTTCTTTCTTATTTTCTCTCTTTCTTTTTTGTTTCTCTTTTCTTTCTCTCTCTTTGTTTCTTTTTCTCTCTCTTTCTTTCTTTCTTTTTTCTTTCTTACTTTCTCTCTTTCTTTCTCTTCTCTTCTCTTTCTTTTTTTCTCGCTTATAATTCAAAAGCATATTTCCAGCTTTATATATTTTAACCGCCATTAAAACTAATTACCAGGTCAAAATCTTCTTTTTTATCATTTTTTTTTCCTTTCTCCCTTCGCCTCTTCCCAGTCATATCACAGCAAACACTTCTGATAATAGAAAAGTAAATTTAAAAGCGATTTACGAAAAAAAAAAAAAAACATTAACTCGCAGTATATAACGAAGTAGAAACGAAGTAACTACATAAGATTTCATTTTGGCGCTGACAAATATCATCGCAATTCAATTATGGCGCTGTATGGCGTTCCGTACCAATGCCTTCGTTGTGACGAACACTTACCGATTGATGTACTGAAGTAAAACGTTTCCTCAATTCATTTTCTAGGCTTGATGTCATTCCTTCGGTCGTCCTGGGTATGATGATAAACTACATCCGGCAGCAAGGCATCTGATCTGGTGATTGTAGGTTCTGAGGGGCGAAGAAACACTTCTTAATTGCTATAGGCATAACGTATATACTTTCATACACACGCATACACATACACACACAAACAAGCACACGCACGCACGCACACATATATATATAGATAAGAGAGGGTGTACTTCAAGCATATATTGTTAAATATAACAGACAACGAATGTCTATTATGTTTGATCATGAGTCGTTCTAAACTTCGTATGGTTGCTTTAATTTCGAGAGAAAAAAAAGGCAAAAATTGTCCAACATTTGGATATTTTTTTATAATGCTGTTCGTTGATCTAAGCTTTCGGCTCACATGAGCCATCTTCAGAGGGGTTGTATGGACATTTAAACAAAGATATTCACCGTCAAAGAGGATATCATGTCATGCTGACATAGAAGACTTGTATGCGACTATAACGGTCGCAGAATAGCAGACACAAGTCGTAAATTTATGATGCGCTTCTATGACGTCGTACCACGTGAGAGACCGAAATATTAACAACAGAACCATATGTCTAGATGCAAAAGATTGTGTTGTGACTAGTTTGAGATATAATTTTGTTGAGTGTGGGTTGCTTTGTTTTAATATAGACAGCCTTCAATATACTGTGTGTATATGTGTATATACTGCATGTATATGTAAGTATTGTTGTTATCAACTAATATCTGTCTAATATTATGTACATGACTATGTTTATTTTAGAAATATTAATAATGGAAGCCTTATTAATAAAAACAATAAACAACACACAATATATCAAGTATGAACATGGACACAATATGTTGACGACGTTATAAAAATAAAACTTTCTATAATAGTAAATACATACAACAGTCCATTTCCAGTTAACAGTAAATATATTCCATCCTTTAAAATGGCTAGATGTATAGCCGAAAGATCTTGGAAAAATAAAACATTTGGACAGTTTTTGTATAATTTATAGAATGAATTGTAATCATTGTGGAATCATATGAGAAATTATATTAAAAAAACTCAAACTAACTTGTCTGTCTTATTTAATGAAGCTTGCATATATATATAACACATTTCTCATAGCATTTTTTCGGATTACATCTCTATTTTCGTTGTCCTCTTATTACGGAGAAGTAAAAACAAGAACAAGATCTACTTCCATACCTGATGATATCTGTAGGAACAGACGAAAGCTTGTAAAAAATTAAAAAGACCTTATGAAACTGGAATTTGTAAACGGGGATCATATCATTCATATACAGGTTCGGGGTTGATGTATCTTATTTATATTGTTTGCGACGATGTATTCTCGCCATTTAAATCATTAACCTCTATATTTGTTTTTTGTATGAATGATTCATGAATTTACACACACACACACACACACATATATATATATATATATATATATATATATATATATATATCGGATTGAAGAATCGGAGAGCCGAGTTCGAATTCCAGTTGAATCCATTACATTCACTTACGTGAATGAGGTATTAATTATTTTCGGAAAGGTATTAATCCTCTTCTACTCCTCTCCTTCCAGCTATCCGTAAATGACCGGACAAACTGCGTTCTATAGCCTGGTCTAGAAGTACAACTCTAAATTCAAAACCTGCAAAGGGTCATTAGGGGATCTTGTGGGTCGTAGTGCACCAGGTCTCTGTATTCGGCCCTTCAAAAAGTGTGGTTGGTTCTGCACAAAACCCTCACCACTATAACCAAATCATTCGTGATGGTGTCTGCCCTGTCGGTTCCTAGGAACTTAGCTGCTTGACCCCCATATGTCGAATACGACGGGAGAGTTCACCACCATATATATATATATATATATATATACAAGTATATGATTGGTGTATATGGAATGAATTCCAATAACCAACAATTAGTATTCTTAAAAGAGTGCTCAATACAAAGTAGAGCAGATATAATTATTTATTTAAAAAAATTTATAGCATAAATATGTTATAAAATCACTACAAAAATAGCCATTTTGTTTCAACACCCTCGGTGTCTTATCAAGTGATGATGTTGATTTTACATTCAACGTCATCACTAGATAAGACACAGAGGGTGTTGAAACAAAATGGCTATTTTTGTAGTGATGTTATAACATATTTATGTTATAATTTTTTTTAAATAAATAATTATATATATATATATATATATATATATATATATATATATATATATATATATATATAGCCAAGTATAGACTGGTGCAGACAGAATAAAATTACAATAACCAAAAACACTATTCTTAAGTGAGTGCTGCATAATGAGCAAATATTATTTATTCAAAAATTATAACATAATGTTATAAAATCACTACAAAAATATCTATTTTAAGTGATGGCGATGGAAATTATATATATATATATATATATATATATATATATGATTAATAAAAATAAAATTTATCACTCAATTGATGTTAAATTCAGTACTTCGTATTTAGAGATTCATAGATTAAGTTTTGCAGTTGTTCAGTCCGCTCTTCAGGAGGTTTCTGCAACTTACAGCCGATTTTCTCATTCTACGTTATCTTTACGAAAAGGAAGACGTAATTCATTTATGAGCTATTTAGTGGTGTTAGATTTTCGGTCTCTCTGTGTGTGTGTGTGTGTGTGTGTGTGTGTGTGTGTGTGTGTGTGATGGTGTGTATGTGTGAGAGAGAAAGATAGAGTGAGTGGACGTGTTTGTGTGTGTTTATGTTGGTGTGTATGTGTGAGAGAGAGATAGAGTGAATGAACGTGTGTGTGTGTGTGTGTGTGAAACTAATTTTGGTATTTCCTTTTTCCTAGGTTTTGACCATTTTTCTTGTTTCCGGGAAAAATATGGACCTAATTATCCTATTTCTTCAGCTTTTATAAGTCATTAGCAAAGATCTCTTTTCTTTTAGGCTGACATATATATATATATATATATATATATATAGATAGATAGATAGATAGATAGATAGATAGATAGATTGATTTTGTTTCGAATAAGGTAAGAACCTAGTTCGAAGCTATTGAAAGAAGATTTCTGTTGTAAAATCCATTCAAATATTGGAAATATATTGTTATATCCTTACTTGCACATGTATCGGTTTTATTATGACACACTTTCGAGGCATAGAAATAAGTGTAGGTTATCGCACGATGCTGTTCAAATGTAAATATCTGTCTTTTACTCTGGAATCTAATAGAATCATGATTAGCATTGAGGTCATAAATAGAAGAGAAACAGGTTTTCTCGGGATTACGCCGTTACATTTCGAGTCAACATCTGAAACATTTCGTCACATTTTTAATTTTGTTTTATTTATTTTTTTCATACTTCCTCCATCTTCTAAAGTCTCACGTTGTTTTGTTTTGTTTGTTTCTTTCCTTTTTGCTTTCTCGTTTTTCTTTCTTTCCTTTTTCCTCGACAGCTCTCTGTCAGTAAATGCATATAATTTTATGAATGGCAGACGTATAGATAGTTAATACTGTTTATTATAAACAAAGTATTTACTTAAATATTTGTGTCTATATAAATAACGTATAACAATAAAATATATAAAAAATAATTGTCGGACTTTGTCCGTTGCGTATAGTGTGACGTCATTTATTTGTGTTTACATACGCCTCGAGCAGATATGGACGTTCAAGGGTTATCATGGAAAATTCTAGTGTAAAAGCAGTAAAATCAGTTGCCCCTTCGTAGCTAAACTGTTATACCACGTCAAGCTATATGAAAGTTCTCTGTAGGATACGGGTTCGATTCCTGTCGGAGGACATATATTTTCTTTGAAGTTACTCGGCCGCTGAGGCCGGTAAATGTTGTTAATACAGTTTATTATAAACAGAGCATTTACTTAAATATTTGTGTATATATAAATAACGTATAATGATAAAATATACTAAGATAGATAGAAACAAACAAGATCGATAATAAGAGTGAGTGAGATAAAGTAATATATTGATATAGGAAGCCTCTGATCAACGTTCAAGCACTGATAAAAAGTCTGAAATTTCAACTCTGATTTTCAAGGCTAGATAGCTCTTCTGATACAAAAAGAAATTTGCAATTAATTATACAGCCATTGTAATCATTTATATAACACGCGTTTTTAAAAAACGTTTTAAATAATTTAAACGCAATTTGTATAATAAAAATTAAAATAATTGCTTTGTAAAAGCTCGAGGGGCATTAGGTTGCAGCCTATACTAGCTTAAAGGATAATCCAGTCCTAGGCTGCTGCTAATACTAGCCTAATGGATAATCCAGTCCTTGGCTGCAGCCTCTACTAACCTGAAGAATAATCCTTTACTAGGCTGCAGTCTATAGTAGCCTAAAAGGATAATCCAGTCCTAGGCTGCGGCCTATACTGCCCTAAAGAATAAATCCTGCTCTGCCTGTATCGCTAATTATTTATTGTAGATCTTCGTGTCAATAAATTTACTATTAAAATTGCACAGTAACTTATAAAGAAAACGAATGTTTGTGGTTAGAATTACTATCAGAAACAGGCTATTATATGAGCAAGAGACC
Source organism: Acanthosepion lycidas (assembly GCA_963932145.1). NCBI lineage: Eukaryota > Metazoa > Mollusca > Cephalopoda > Sepiida > Sepiidae > Acanthosepion > Acanthosepion lycidas. Next base: position 6,459,445 of record OZ010574.1, on the reverse strand, counting down.
TGAAGTAACATAAATTTGGTTCTACAGAAGCATACTGAGGATACTATGTGGGCGAATAACATGTGACAAAACATGGGAGTCACGACAAAATTTTAGAAAAAGTAGAAACAAAAAGAAAACTTATACTTAACACTAGGAAGAGACAGTTTAAATTTCTAGGGCACATAATGAGAAAGGAGGGCTTGGAAAATCTGATACTCACAGGAGAGATTGAAGAGAAAGATGGACAGAGAAAAACAACGTACAACATGGCAGTGAGCTTGAGTAAATGAATGGCGAAACAAGGTTTGGGAGAAATAACAGAATGAAAAAATGTATTTAGAGCTAAAAATGACAGGAAATTGTGGAGAGTCATGATCGCCCACGTCCCGAGGATACACTGCATATTAAAAAGAAGTCTCTCCTGTTTTATTTCTTCACCAAAAGGAATGCTGATTTTCTAAGCGTAGCTTACATGTGAAACAAGGCTGAACGTAATGGGTACCCGGTGAAGATCGAACTCACCATTCAGTTGCAATTGATCTAGAGTTACAAGCTTGTTAACTGTTACACAATGTCGAAGTTCACCTTACCAAGAAGGAATTGACCTCGACCCATAAAATGGACAAGTTATTCCTCATGTTTACTTCAACTTTCAAGATATTTGGACAACATTTCAGAAAGATTTTTTATTCTTTCAAAAAATTCAGATATTTCGTCAATGAAATATTGATCTGGGGTAATGGGCCGGGGCGAAGAACTTTTGGATACCCCCTAGTGTGTATATATATATATATATATATATATATATATATATATATATATATATATATATATATATATATATATATATATATATATATATATATAATTCTGCGTGAGAGTTAATGATATTTTCAGTTCCACCCTCCAGAAATAGAAAGTTTTTCTGCTTTATTTAATAAAATCAAAGGTCATCTTGGAAGAAAAAATTCTTCAAAAATATCCATTGATATTTATTTGATAGCGTAACATTTTCCTTGTGAATTTGGTCTACGTGTATCGATTATTTTCATACAATATTCAACAATATCTACTAACATTCATTTAATTTTCTGAGCAACTAACGATTGACGTGGGCTTGCCTCGTATCTGAGATGGTTGTGTATTTGGCTTGAACGAAAAGTAGATCGGGCATTGGGGAACCGAACTCAGATAATAAACAAGAGTAACAAAAACTAAAATAATGATTTTCAAAAATGATTGAACCATTCCTTAAATGGTAGAGTTGCGAAACAATCTTCCTACGGCCAATTTGCCTTTCGCGCCATTTTGTTTTGGTTTCTATGAAAAGGGTTTTATTACATACGAAATTAATCTTTGGCCGAAAGCCGATCTGAGCTGACAACAGTAAATTTAAATATAGTTTCGAACGCACACACACAAACACACAAATACATACATACATACACACACACACACACATATATCTATATATATATATATATGTGTGTGTGTATGTATGTATTTAGCGAGCAATCCTTCTTTTATGCACATTTCATTCAATACGATAGACAAGGTGGTTTTATTTAGTTTTTTATACAATTCCTCATGCAATCTAATATTTTTTTTGTTTTTGGATGATAAATTATATAAAAACTGACCATGTTTCGAAAAATGAAATCATTTTATAAAACATACATACAACAAACTATTTCTTATTTAAAGAGTTCAGGCAACCTGACGATTGCACCTAGCATGAAACAGCCTGTTGCCTTTGAGCGTTGACTTCAATGTTCACTTTTATATATATATATATATATATATATATATATATATATATATATATATATAAATGACCTATGGAGGTACGCATTTGTCTCTCGATGTCTGCAGGTGTTTTGCACACTTTTTGACAAATGGAAAATGTCGCAGAGCTATCTCGCTTGAATGATTGAGGATCAAATGACATATGTTTCCGCTAGTGGACAGCAAGGACAGCTTTACTTCGTGCGACAAAACTGCCGTGGCAGGTAATGCTATCATTGCATAGGAATGCTGCCAACCGTATTTAATATTTCCTGATGTAGCTGATCCTGATGTTCAAGTTAACCTTGCTTCAAACATTTGTTTGAATTCGAAGCAGGCGACACCTCTTGTGTTCTGACGCTTTGTTTTCTTAGGAAGAAATTAGAATGCTGCATCGTTCTAGATTGTCTTTGAGTCATATATATATATATATATATATATATATATATATATATATATATATATATGTCTGTCTGTTTGTGTATCGTTGTATGTTATTTTACATAAAAAACTTACCAATAACGGACAGAAGAGAAATACCTCCGTTGTTATAAGAAATATATTTATCACGTTGTTAATTCTTATTTTCATAAATGACCTTCTTGATGTCATCAATTCTAAACTTCGTATATATACAGGATGTCCATAAAGTTCGTGTGCACTTTAAAAAATTTATAACTTTATTTGTATTTGCGATAGAAATAATTTGTAAAAAGGACTAGAAAGAAGTAAATCTATATTTTATAACGTTTTATCGAAACTTTGTTTAAGTTTCCACATGTCCTCCATCATTATCAATACAAAGGGTAATACGATTTTGCAGTTCACGGAAAACATTTGCCAACTGATTTACAGTAATGCCTGAAATCACATTAGTTATTTTAGCTATACTTAAAACTAGGTACATTAAACTTTATAACATTTTTTACAGATTATTTCTATTGCAAATACAAATAAAGTTATAAATTTATATTAAAAGTGCACTGACCAGTACTTCTTTTAGCTGATGAGTTATTTAATGCCTTCACATTAGATTTTATTAGGTAACCACACCCCCATAAATATATATATATATATATATATATATATATATATATATATATATATATAGCTAAAAGAAGTACTGGTCAGTGCACTTTTTAATCAGTCTAACCGATTTTGTTTTTCGCTATTTGAACGCCATTGCCAAAGCTGATTTGAAAAAAATCCTAATAAATGAATTAATTTTCTACTCCTCTCAAAGCAAATTCACGAAAATATAATTGACAAACTTAAGTGAGATTCCCCTCCCCCGTTCTAATGGTTTGTCTTTTACATTCGACGTTTTTCTGAAGTTCTTCTCTTCGAAGATATTTCAAGAAATTCTCCGAAAGCTCCTGACAATTTTAGTAATGGAATTCGGTAATTTATTTCGTTTTGGATATTTTAAAATTGTATTTGTATCTCTTATGTCTATTTTTTATTATTATTATTATTATTATTACTTATTTATTTTTAAGAAAATGCTTTTAGCTCAAACGAGAGAAGTATAGATTAGAAGCAATCAATATTTTATTATGAGGCGGGGAAAAAGATGGAGAGAGTCTACAAGAATCTTCTGTTTTATGTTTCCAAAACTAATACATAACAGCAAAGTGATTCCATGCTTTTTAAAGAATATATGCGTTGGCAAATATACACAGTCACGAGACAATCGTATTGTATGCACGAACACACGTGTCTTCAAGCCTATAGACGTAAACTCATTGGCACATACTGCGCTGTGGTACGTTCGATCACTCGCAAATATCTCTGTGTCTACTTGTTATGTAATACATCATAGAAAAGTTCCAATGTTATCTTTTAAGTCTAAGTTCGCCAAGCACAAGACCAAGATTCAGGTACGCAATTTTATTAAACCATTGAAAATGGATATAATTAAAAAAGACAAAAAATTAAAAATGGAACATCGGTAGCTGGTACTACGAAAATTGGTGCAAAACCAAAAAAATACGAAAGAGAGAAAAAAAACGATACGAGCTAATTGGTTATTATTAAAGTTAAAAAAATTCTGTCTATATCTCTGAGATGAGGTATTATGATTACTTGCATTATATTATTTGGACTGTTATCATCATCTTCATTGACATATTTCCAACCTTTAGGCCGTTGTACGCCCCGGCCTTTATGTCTATGTCTCTCTATATATCTGTCTATATCTCTGAGATGAGGTATTATGATTACTTGCATTATTTACATTATTCGGACTCATCTTCATTGCTATATTCACAACGTTTCGGCCTCTATATCTTTGTGATGAGGTATCATGATTACTTGCATTATTTAAATTATTCTGACTGTTATCCTGAGTCTCGCATGTCCTAGTGGATAAAGACTAGCCACCATGTGTGGAAATTAGAGGAGAAAAATTTTAGAAAAAGATCCAATTGCAATGTGGAAAATTTAAAGAAAAAGTTAAACCTTACAACAATAGTAACATCTGGAACCTTTTTTAACAAGAGAAATTAGCTTTAATAAAATTTCCAGACCAGAAAATACTTTTGAATGAGATTTGAAATTATGTTCCGTTGTATACATACTAAAAAGTTCAGTGGATAAAGACGTTGGTTAGATCCAGTGACTAGACCCCCAAAAAGTTCAGAGTTCAATACCAGGCTTCAGCAGTGGTGAACCAAAAACTTACGGAGCCGACTTAAAGGGAAATAACGGAGACATCCGGAACAAGTATGGCCTGTAGAACTAGGACAATCTACCACGGTGGACGAAATAAAGGGTACGGTTCGAAATTCCAATCACCTGAAGAAGGAAGGAATGTACAAAGGCCGAAACGTTGTGAATATGACAATGGAAATTAGAATAACAGTCCGAATAATGTAAATAATGCAAGTTAAAAAAATTCCTTCCCCCTTCAGAGGTCGATCGAGGAAATTAAAATTTTTGCGCACACGAACCCAAAGGGAAACATGAAAAAGATGTGCGTATCAAAATTATATTGTAACGGCAATTTTTTTTTTTTTTTTTTTGATGAACAAGTAACATTTATTTCCAAGAACCAGTTCTTTGGTTTGTATACGGAAGAATGGTTTTGTTTAATGAAATAGTTTCAAGGAATTTTAAATAATAGTTGGAATACGAACCGCACAAAACAAAGAATATATCCTCCCGGAAAGACGAAGCCCACTTTCGAATTTTTATAAATTCTGTTTCGCCTCACGCCGTACGCTTATTCATTTATTCATTTAAAAAAAAAAAATTAGCGTCCATAAATTCTTATTTTTAAAAAATAAAGCGTTAAGAAATCAACTGACCGAAATTACTTGAATATACCGAAAAGTTTGAAACCAAGATGGCGGAATCGGCTGATTTCTTGAAATATTTCGGAGAGAGGACTCCAGAAAAACATCGAACGTAAAAGACAAACTATTAGAAGCGGGGGAGGAATCTCACTTAAATTTGTCACTTATAATTTCGGGAATTTGTTTTGAGAAGAGTAGAAAATTCATTCATTTATTAAAATTTTTGAAATCAACTTTGGCAATGGCGTTCAGATAGCGAAAACAAAATCGGTTAGGCTGATTAAAAAGTGCACTGACCAGTACTTCTTTTAGCTGATAAGTTATTTGATGCCTTTACATTAAATTTCATGGGAGGAACCATATCCCCTATGTAAGACATGCGTATCAATATTATACAGAAACGGGAATATTTTTTTATGAAAAAGTAACATTCAGTTCCAAACAATAGTTCTTTCGTTTCCATACGAGTGGTAGTTTTCTTTAATGAAATAGTTTCAAGTATTTTTAAATGATAGTTAGAATATGACCCACACAAAACAAAGAATATATCCTCACAGAAAGATGAAGCCCACTTTCGAAATTTTATAAAGTTTTCTGCGATGGAACACGAATGTAATCGTACGCTTATGCTAAATATCTCGTGGACTTTTTGTAATAAACGCCAGGATATGTTGAGCAATTATCTTCTCTATAGGTTGATTGCTTGATTGTTTTTTTTTTTTTTTGTTTTTTTTTTTACGGTTTATCAACACTGTTCAGGTTATTTAAAATCTGGTAATATTTTCAGATTTTTAGGTAATAATGAAGTAATACAAAATTTACTGTTTAACTATAGCTGAAGAAGATATGAATATATGTATTCATAACTTTCCCAGGGTATCTTCACCTGAGTGAATTGGAACACGGCTCTCCGATTAACAATTACTTGTCATCTAACCACCAGCACACTCAAGATTACAACGCCTGGAAGTCCAATCTGGTCCCCTCACTAGGTACTTACAGTCCCTGAAACACAATTCTATATCTTTGACTGTTTTGTTCTACCAGTAACGCAATATAACTGCTAAATATGGTCTTTGAAAGGAAGGTCTTGGTCGAGCAGTGATTCAAAGAGCGATAAAGCTTTCTTGATATTTCTTTATGTGAGTATTAAGAACCTATGAACGCATAAGAACTCCTATCGTATTCAAAGACGATGTTCTTGAAAGCCAACGCCAGAAGGCAAGACGCACTGGTCGTGTTAGACGATCATCAAGCAAAAGGTTAGAAATGAAAAAACGAAAAAATCTTCGTTGATGTGAGATCCTCTGATGGATAAAAGTTTTGAGCGGAATCGGCCAAATATACCCAGGAATAGACAGAAATGATTACAGACGATTGACGCCCATGACAAGGATCTAATTGGATGAAAAGAAAAAGAAAAAGCTGTTGGACGAGTCTAAAATTATCGGAATTATTTGATAAATTCATTTTATGATTAATTTACACAAGATTTTGTTTTAACCTGTTTTTGCAATAATAATTTAGGTACACGAATAATTTAGCACTGTTACTGCTATTATTACTACTACTGCTAATACTATTACTATTACTGATACTATATCTTTTACTATTACTACTACTGCTACTATTACAATTACTCCGAGTAGTACTATTATTACTGCTATTACTACTAATACTACTATTACTACTACTCCTACTATTACTATTACTTCTATTGCTATTACTTCTATTACTATTACTGGTACTATACTGCTACTACTATTACTGCTATTATTACTGTTACTACTATTATTATTATTACTTCTATTCTTATTACTACTACCACTATTACTTCGATTACTGCTACTATTACTATTACGATTACTATTACTACTACTGCTACCATTACTGCTATTATTACTATTTCTATTACTATTAATGCTACTATTCTACTGCTACAATTGCTATTAGTACTACTATTTTTCTATTGCTACTAATACTCTTAATACTACTGCTACTATAACTGCTATTATTATTACTTCTACTATTACTGCTACTGAGACTATAATTACTGCTGCTACTGTTACTATTACTGCGACTATTATTACCTCTATTATTACTATTACAGCTACTATTACTATTAATGCTACTGTTACTATTACTGCTAAGAAGCAAGGTTGGCATTTCTTACCTTATAAAAATTATTTTGTAAAAAAATTAAAATATATGTTTTTTTTTTAATTTAATGCATTATTCAAATGTTCGTTGAAGTGAGTGAGGAACACAGAGAAATGGTTACTGACGATTGACGCCTAAGCCGAAGTTCCGATTAGACGAAAATAAAAATAAGAAGCAGTTGGACATTCGCCTTTGAGAATCTGTGCCTCTGATATGCAAAATTCAATTTCATTTAATCTCTTTCGACAATAAAATATGATACTTCCACACAACATATAAATTTTGGCAAAGATTAAAGTCAAGCAGTACGCATAGTATCCATAGTTGCTGATGATTCAGTGAAAGAGAAAGTGAGCTAAAATGTTTTATTCTGTTTTGTTTTGAATCCTCCTAATTATTTAGCTTTTATTTCTATTTATAAAATGCTAAAGCTCCAGAAATCTAGCCACATGAACGGGGTGGCAAAAGGTCAGTTTTTCTCTTGACACTGCCCATCCTGAGTGCGACGATAAACTACATCGGCGTCCTGGGTCGGACGATAAACTGCGTCCGACATCGGGGCCTCTGGTCAGGAGGTTTTGTGGAGCGTGAATCCGCCTCTGGATTGCTGGTGTTCCGGGGTCCACCCTGACCCGGGCTGGTGGCACCTGTTGGGGCCCCAGCTACGGGCAGGTGGTTGACTCCTAAACTGGGGTCGGGACACTGTGAAGGTGTAAAGAGGGTTTTTGCTACCGGAGATATATTTTTCTGGAGGGTTCTTACCACTAATACATTATTACCAGCTATGAATTTTTGAAAAAAATATTGCCAGCAATAATTTTTTGAAGAAAAATTCTATCGGCACTAAATAACCCATTGAGGTTGATAAGCCGTAAAACAAGACAAACCAAGTCAAACCTTGACACTGCTAATATTGTCTAGTCCAGTGTTTCTCAACCATTTTCACTTCAGGACGTACTTGTCGAATGACTAAAACTTAAAGGTATACTTTAAATTTTAATAAGGAAAAAGAAGTCCTGATATTTGAAAATAGCAAAATAATAAATAATAAATTCTTTTGAAATAAGCATTTATCTTAAGACATCACCAGTGGCGTGCAAAGGTTGGGGGTGGGGGCAATGTGGCGGTCACAGTCCTTGCCCCGAGCACTACTAGGCCTCTGAACGCCACTCGGCATCACATTGCTTGATGTGTCTAGCTTTTTAAAAGTAAGGACTTTTTTTTTAAATATAAAAATAATTCATAAATTACCTTTTTTTAACTTCAAATTTAATTCATAAGTTACCCTTTTTTAACTTGGACTACCTCTAAGATAGTGTTTCTCAACCTTTTTCACTTTAGGCACACTTGTCAACTAACTGAAACTCTGGGGTCCACTTTAAATTTTAATTAAGAAAAAAGATCCCTGAAATTTGAAAATTAGGAAAATAATAAATAATTTCACCTGAAAAAAGGATTTATTTTTTAAGACATCACGTTGCTTGTTGTGTCTAGCTTTTTAAAAATAAAGAATTTTTAAATATAAAAATAATTCATAAATTACCTTTTTTGTTAACTTGGGGCTCACCTGGTTACTTTTCTGGGCACATTAATGTGCCTGGGCACACCAGATGAGAAATACTGCTGTAAGAGATACCAAAGGTGACATTGCACTTAGTATCACACTAGAGGAGTCATTTGCATAAGAGAGTTGAACTGAAAATTTATCACATCATTGTGAGAAAGAAATTCATATTTGGAGAAAGCTTCCAAAGAAACTACATCACTTGAGGACTTTCAACAGCAGCAACAACTAAAATGGATAGCACAAGAACTCAAAGAGCAAATAATAACATAATCAAAATGTTGATATTCCACAGGACTTCAAAGAAAAGGAAACCTCCATCAATAATAGAAAGAGCGATAATAGCTACTGGAGATTTTATATATAAATAATTTGTCTCTCTCTCTCTCTCTCTCTCTCTCTCTCTCTCTCTCTCTCTATATATATATATATATATATATATATATATATATATATATATATATATATATATATATATATAAAGCATTACTCTTCAAGGAAAATTGAATTGAGTTCTATGAGCGGCTGGCGTGTTTAGTATAGAGAAAGACGTTAAAATTCCCTCCCTTAGTTGCGACGAAGGCCTAGCGGTAAGAGATCTGACTTATGTGAAATCAGTCGGGTTTCGATCCCAGCTTGAAACAATCGGACATCTAGCCACACTGAGGTGCTGTGATACAGCGAAACAATCTAAATGTGGATGACTATATATATATATATATATATATATATATATATATATATATATATATATATATATGGTTGGATAGATGTGAGCTTGTGACCCTGGGTTTCACGCTTTAGCGATCGTCAGACAAACCCTAATAAGTACCGCGCATATAATATATAAATAATTATACATATATATATATATATATATTTATATTTATATACACACACTTTTCACACACACACATATATATATATATAATTCTGATATGTGCATATATATCTGACATTTGAATTTATTCACAATGAGTAACCTGTTTTTTTAAGAAAGTTGATTACTAATGACGCCAGTATGTATTGGGCTACCTCTAAGACAGTGTTTCTCAATTTTTTTTTACTTCAGGACGCACTTGCCGAATAACTAAAACTCTGGAGTCCACTTTGAATTTTAATAAGGAAAAAGAAATCATGAAATTTGAAAATAATAATTTCTCCTGAAATAAGCATTTATTTTTAAGACATCACATTGCTTGGTGTCTCCAGTTTTTGTTTTTTTTTAAATAAAGATTATTTTTAATATAAAAATAATTCATAAATTTACTCAGTTATGTGCCATACATGCTTAGGCGATCATGTATCTTTCGATACATGACTAACGAGGCATATATTTTTCCCGAAGTAGGTTTTCATTTCTTTCTGCGGTAGACCCGATCTCTCCTGCTATTTAACCATATCTGAGGGGAGAAGAAGAAAATTAATACCTTCCCAATTGTATTAGCACGTAAGTGAATGTAATGGATTCGGCTCTCCGATTTCTCAATCCGAGCCACTGTCCATTACTCCACCATGCCTCCTAATTTTTAAATTACTCTTCTGTTAACTTGCGTGCACTGGGCTACTCTTCAGGGAGCATTAGTACACCGGTTTAACATCTTTGTTGTCATTTCTCGGAAATAAAGGAAGTGCATAAATCCGGTTTCGTATGTTTTAATTTTATTAAAGTTCTATAAATAATATTTTTAAGCTATAAAAATTAAAAATAAAAATTAATTAAAAATAAAAATTTATAATAAAGTATAAAAAGAACAATTACAGTAAGGACGGTGTCAAGAGAAAAAATGTCCTTTTTACCCTTTGTTCCGTCTTTTTTTCGTGTACGTGTGTCCGACTTTGCCAAATCACTTTATTTCTTTTTTTTCTTCTTCTTCTTCTTCTTCTTCTTCTTTGTACTGTTACCCTTCAGGATGTCAACGATCATGGATCTCCACAGTTTTCTGTTCTTTATAAGCCTTAACTTGTCTTTTTACTATATCTCCTAATCCCTGCCCTGCTAATCATTTACACAAGCTAGTTAGGTAAGTTATACGCCGCCTCCCTCTTGCTTTTAATATGTTCTGTGAGTGTCAAATTTTCCAAGCTGTCTTTCCTCATTATTTTTCCTAGAAGTTTCAACTCTCTCTTTCTGATGTTAAGTATAAGGTGTCCTTTTTATTTCCATTTCCTCTAAAACATCGTAATGGTTCACATCCTTGGTTCATGATATTCTCAGCATCCTCCTGTAGTACCACATTTCTATCGCCACAGGTTTCTTCTTCATCTGGGCAGCGATTTGTTCAATATAAGAGAACTGATATTACATAACAACTCAGTATTCTTTTCTTTGTTTCTAACAGAAATTTTCTGCTTCGTAATACTTTGCTTAGTTTTTGGAAGGCATTATTTGCTATGCCAATGCCTACAGATTTCAGCGTTACACTTTCCGCCCCCTTTTACCTTCAATATTTTCTGAGAGTATCAAATTTTCCAAGCCTTCTTTCTTCATTATGCTCCCTAGAAATTTGAACTACCTCTTTCTGATGTTAAGTATAAATGTGTTTTTTTGTTTCCATTTTTCTTTAATTTTGTTGCTCACGTGATCAGTTTGTAGTATTCTCAGCATCCTTCTGTAGAACCAGATTTCTGTTGCTTTAAGTCTCTTCATCTGCAAGCAGATTGTCCAGTTATTCACGGCCATATAGGAGGACTGATATTACGTAACAGTTCAGTACACAAATAAAAGTTACTTATTTCTTAATACATTGCTTGGCATTTCGAAGGCATCTTTTGCTATTCCAATGTTTCTTTGGAATTTCAAAGTTGCATTTTTTTTCCACCCTCTCTTAATTGCTTCTCAGATATTTAAGTTGTTGTACTTGCTTGATTTCTGTTTCTTCAATTTATAATTTGGATGTTAGGCTGTTCTTTTTGCTGATAATGCATTCTGTGTTGTTGCAATGGATGTTTAATTCTTTCTTGAGTTCCTTGTGCAAATTAATTGAAACAATCGCTTCATTTTCCTATCTTTCGCCATACGGTCAGTTTTAGAGCCACTGAAATGACAGGGTGTAATCGATTTCTATTTTTTCCTCAGATTAAGTCATTTGCAGTGGTGTGTAGTAATATGAATTTGTTTTCGGGGTGTATGATGGAATTTCTTTGGCCTTGAAAAAAATTGCGTCATCCTTGATTGCATCAGATTTTCATCATGCTCAGACACTATTGTCTCAATTGTTGATTAATTGTCCTATAGCCATTGTCTGCGATGGATGTTCCTCGAAGGAAACGTACGAAAATTCTAACCCTGCACGCAGTGATAAGCTTTACCATTGAGCAAATCAAAGTATTATAGACTGCACCGGAAACTCTCCTGATTTAAATCCAATCTAGAATCTGTGGTCAATCTGCAAGGAATGATTTTGTTGAATGGACATACGAAGTACTAACATGTGCATTGTGATGCATGTTTTATTGGAAAAATAGGAAAAAAAGTAAATACTACTGGAATTCGTTTTGTTTTAATTAATTTGCACAAGGATTTACGTTCTGTCGAGGTTTTTGTAATTTTCCTTTCTGTGTCTATCAGCACTGTGGCATATTTTTTATTACTTAAACTTAATTTTATTTTTAAAGGATACACACATTTGTGTAGACGCTCCGTTTATTTATTAAATAGTATATTTATTTATTTTAGTCTACCAGACATGAATATTCGAGAAATCTCATTAAAAAAAAAAAAATATGCGATCTCCAGAAGGATTCAAACATGCGACCCCCTTAAGCAGGGGAAACCGTCTTTAGATCCGTCGGGTTTTAGACCTCTAGGCCGCAAAGTGCATCGATGATCACTAAAAATAATGTCTAAGTAATAAAAAAAATGTTAGACTAAGAAATAAAAATCCATCAGTTTTTTTAGAAATTAGTGTGGAATCTGTATATGTTGAAAAGATTTTGTGGCCGCCGACAATGAATCCTGATAGGACTTCTAGTTTTCTTCGTATCGCCTCATTGTATAGGTTGAATAAGACCGGTGAGAAAACAAAACATCTTTTATTAAATTATAATCTAAATATAAATTTTCATGAGCTGCTTTCACTGGTTCCCAGACTTCATAAATTTAAGCGTTCAACTAGGCTGGCATCTCGCTCTCACCCTTTCACTGTCGAAACTGTTAAATGTAGCCGTCTCTTCTACTCCAATAGCTTCATGTCGCGCACTTCTCACCTGTGGAACTCCCTCCCCTTTTCCTGTTTCCCTGATAGATATAATCTCCAACTATTCAAATGTAATGTCAATCGATGTCTCCAGATGTCTTGATCTATCCCCTATCCTTCTCTTCATCCTTTCCTCTATCACTCCTATTTGCTCTCGCTCCAACTCTCTGTAACCCCTTGCGTGCTAGTGGCTTCCCGCCTTGCTTGGGGTGAAACGCTTATAAAAAAAGTAGAAAAATAATCTGTTGGAGTACAGTGGTGTCTGGTGACTGTGGTACCTTCATTTAGATGTAAGAGCTAGATCGGATAAAATTACGGTACCCTCATTCGGATGTATATGATAAGAAACCATACCATCGCAATCTCACATGCCATTTCACTAGGTTACTCAGTTCATTTTTCTCTATCGCTCCATTATGATGACCTTTTATCAGACAATACCGAGTTTAGTACATAATTATGTATGTGAGTATCTTTAGTTAAAGTCCCAGTGTCTTTTTAGCTTTTAGCAGGTTTTTAGTAAGCCGCCGCTCTTCGCAATCAATTATTTATATAGCCTTTAAAAGCTTCCGCAATTAATAAGGAATTAGTTGAATGAATCGATAAAATAAAACACTTCGCCTACGTCATCAGTTCCGCCATTTTCTTTTGTATACGCAGAGACGTTCCTAAAAATGCTCTCATATATAAGCGCAACAATTCGCATACCTTCGTGAATAATGCAGAATACCTATTGGGGGCATGCGCATACGTATATGGTTCCACTTTGGAAACATTAGTTTGATTAACATCCCTTTTCTCACCGTAAAATGTTATATGCGAAGTCACAGACTTTGGCTATATTCAACAACTGGCTTTTGTCTCAATACACAAATAAACATGCGTTCATACGTTTCCAGGATTGTTGCAGCATCGAAAAAAGAGGTTTATGGAGTAAAATCCTTTCAAATGTTTAAGCGAAAAGTGCTTCACAATTTTATCTTCGTTTTTTTTTTTTCTTCCCCCCTTTTTTTTCTTCTCTCAGCATTGACAAGCAGCAGTCGGTAGCAGTGGCGACGTTAGAGCTGATTGGTTGGCTATTGCTGTTGTTCCAGATCTGCGCAGGCGCAGTTCTGAACTATTTATTTGAATGGGAGATAAAGACAAAAAGATGAACGGTGTACAAAAAGAAAAAGTAAATTGACCTCGTAAGAAAGAGAGACCAAGAAACGATTGATATGCGCCATTCAGATAAACAAAAAGAAAATGTTAAAACATTGAAGACGAACATGATGCAATTTCTAGGAATCTCTTTAAGATGTAATTATTTATGCTGTATGAAACTTTGATCTCGTGTATTGGTCGACTTATTAAATTTATCATATACTAGCAGCCATATCCAGCTGGTTGATCATAAAAAGCGTTCAATTAGAATTGAACAAAAGCAGCATCATGTTTAGATGTAACAGAGTCTATCTTCTTCAATTACTTTAAAGTACTTTCATTAAAAACAGTTTGAATTAATCCAGTTATTGATATAACAGAAGTAGTTTGTATTTATTCAATCGAAGTTAGCCGAGGACATGAAGGGGTAAAACAGGCAACGTGAAGTCCCACTTCAGACCACAATTAAAAGATAATATATTTATAAGGGAATTCTTAAGCTTGATGAAAATTAGTTGAAAGATCAACGAAAAATAAGAAAGAAACCAGTAAAATCGCAATTTTTCGCTATTTACACGGGTTTTCACAATATGGTTGGGCTCAATTATCAAGTAAAATGTCTGTTAAACAATCAACTTATTGAGAATTGAGTGAAGTTTGTATTAGATTGCTTGAAAATTGAGGGAGTTTTTAGTTTGAAATTTGTGCTGAAATCGATATTTCATTTTAGCAGTTTTTCGCTAAACGCGCTAGCGTAGAAATAATAATAAAAAAAAGAGGTATCGTTGAGATCGTCGTGATCTAAGTAACCTACATACCGAGTTTGAACGAAATCGGAGGAAAAAGCTTTAATTGGCTTTATTGATTATTGATTTTTTTTTTACAAATTATAGATTTTTTTTATGCTAACAACCTACCTCTTACATTGTACAATGTATGTGCCAAGTTTGATCAAAATCAGTTGGATGGATATCTAGTGAAAAGATATCACACAAACATCCTCTGTTATATATATATATATATATATATATATATATATATATATATATAGATAGATAGATAGATAGATAGATAGATAAATAGATAGATAGATAGATAGATAGAATATGCCGCAAATTTCTACAAAACCAAAACATCAACCTGGAAAGCCGAGTTATGTTCTCAAATGAACCCGGCAGATCAAGACTGTCATGCGGATGTCGTGCATGACACCAAACCCGTTCAAAAATATCTCAACTGTCAGTTGTATGCAACTGCTTTCTAAGATCAATGACGAAAAAAAAGTTAGAGCGAGTAAATCCTGTGAGTATTGGTAAAGGTTATCCTTTTTTGAGCATTATGGTCTGGCGCTACACTATCGCCAAGTACTGTACCAAATAACAAAAAACACATCACTTGAGGACGACCAGCAGCAAAAACAACAACTAAAATAGATATCACATTTAACAGAAAGAAAAAATAATGACATAATCAAGATGCTGACATTCCACGGAACTTTAGATCAAAGGTTAGTATGGAAACCTCCGTCAGTACTGGAAAGAGCTATAACAGCTACTGAAAGTATTCGTGTGACGCGTGTCGTCCTCTTAGGATTTCATCGGATTAGCTTCGTTTACGTTGATGCGACTGCACATGCACACGAACGAGAGACGCTGGGAATTTTAAAATTACAATTTTTTTTATGTGTCTGAATCATTGGATTTCTTTGTATCCTTGGAAACAGGAAATTATGAAGTTATGTGTGCATTTAAAACTCAGTAAATTTAAAAATTATTTAAAAAGTAATTCCAAAATTCGCTTGAAGATGAAACGGAACTAATGCTTTTAATTTAATTATATAATTAAATTTAAAGTTTTTAGCTTCAGATTTTGAAACATGGTTATTACTGTGTAGCGAAAAAAACATTTTTTAAATCAGTTAATTTATAATATTTATGCTCTGTCAATTTACATTTAGCACTGTTTTGTAAAAATAAAAGTAAAATTATCAATAAGAACACCGGATTATATATTTTACTGTTCTTTCTTTATATATATATATATATATATATATATATATATATATATATATATAAATATGTAATGAAAAACAAATCACTTTAATGTACCATTACGATAATTTATTTCACCTAAATCCTTTTTTAAGGATTCAGGATCATCAGGTAAATCTTCCAACAACGAAATGAGAAAAAAAAAAAAAAAAATTTAGGTGAAATAAATTATCGTAATGGTACATTAAAGTGATTTGTTTTTCATTACATATTAGCTCTGTCCTAACATTGAGCTCTCAGGATTTCATCCTCTTTGGATTTACCAATTCGGTTTACCAAGTTCCTTATAACTTAAATATATATATATATATATATATATATATATATATATATATATATATATATATATATATATATGTGTGTGTGTGTGTGTGTGTGTGTGGAGAGACAGACAGACAGACAGTCCGACAGGCAGACAGACAGATAAGGGGAGATAATGTATGTTTATAATGGTCAAAGACTGTCCTGTTGACTGGATATCAAGAAGCAAAAAATGAATGATAGAAAGGCATTTAATGATTGAAATGCATAAATATTGCAATGCATTGAAATATTTTACGGAGAGATAGATCAATAGAAGGATATGCGAGAGGATGCTGAATGAAGACTGTGAAGCTCCAGACCAGATATGGTAACTGTACTCTATTTTGGGTCCTTTCTGACTCCTTAGGAGTCAATTACTTATTAGCGCGACACAAGTCACTGATTATTTTTCTTATATACTTTGGGAAATAATTAAAAGTTAACAAAAATACTTATATTTGTCTATATGTCTGAGATGAGGTATTATGTACACTATTTACATTCTTCAGACTATTGTCCTCATCTTTGTTGCCACATTTATCACATATTTATAATCGTGTATTGAACTCACACTATTTTTGCCACTGCATCTAACCAACGCCTTTAACCACTGCACCATATGTCCTTGAGGATATCTGTGCATGAATTTCTAGGTATTATAAACCTAATGTCTTCAGCAATCATTTTTTACGTGTGCTCATATTGCAATTTTTGCTGTTATCATTGATTTTTTTCTTTTTTTAACCAGAGCTCATATTGCAATTTTTGTTGTTATTATCGCTTTTCTCTGACACTCCTTATTACTGGTTCCCATATTGTATTCATTTCTATGCTTGGTCGGCTCAGGAGATTTTTATGGCCTAGCATATGTGCTGATTCCTTAAGTTTGCGAATTTTCCTATAGTGTTCTTTGTCTATGGCTCAACCTGATCCCACAGAGAGCAGTGATCTCCCTTCTCTCGCCATATGTAGTCAGCCACGCCTGATTTTTCCACTTCCCCTCGTGTTACAGCTTTCTGGTGTTCTTGAAGCCTTACCTTAAGAGGGCGGCCTGTCTCCCCTTTATATATCTTTACTGCAGCTTCCCGCAATACTTAAGCTAAGATATTCCAACATTACAAGAAAATAGAAATCTAATTTATAGGACGGAACGTCGTGTTAAAGATAAATAAATAAAAATTATTCCTGTCTGAGTGATTCGCGGTAGGATAATACGTCATCTCGAAATTTCAGACAACAATCGGTACATTATTCTTAATTTTCATTTGAAAGTAAAAAATCCCGCCTTCGCGGCCATTGCTGTTTTTCAAGGTAGGCAAAACATCGTCGCCTTTAACAAGAAAATACTATAATAGCTCAAGGAATTCTCAGCTAAGACGAATGAACAATGCAATCATTGTTCTTCTCCGTCATTCCTGGGAAAGCAAAATCAGCTCAATCATTAGTGGCAAAGCAAAACTAGGAAGTTATTGTTGTAGAACGACGATCTTTGCAAAGACGAGCCTGAGAAAACTAAGACCTAATGACTACTTACGTTCGCGGGAGATGAGATTAAAAAAAAAACAAACATAATTTCTTTTTTTTTTCTTTATTTTTTTCTTTTTATAAAGTAGAACCAAGTGTGGGTCATTTCGTCTGCCATAAACAAAGAACCACGTTTGACTAAGGGAAAATTTTTAAGGTTTTTATATTATGTAAATATTAAATTGTCACAAGATAAATTACAGGTTTTATAACCGAAGAAAGAAGCCGTCTTGCTATTTTTGTGTCTCCATTGGATTTTATGATACAAATCAAAATATAATAAAGTTAATGACACAATAAAATATATTTTCTTACAGGATTCAAATCGAATAAATCTAAACAATTGAACTGAAAAAAAGTATTAAAACTCGTCATCAGACAGCAGATTACATTAATGATTCACTAAGAATAAATATTCTAACAGTATATATATATATATATATATATATATATATATATATATATATATATATATATATTATAATAAAAAAGAAAGAACAGTAAGATATAATCCGGTGTTCTTATTGACATTTTTATTTTTACAAAACAGTGCTCAATGTAAATTTACAGAGCATAAATATTATAAATTAAATGATTTAAAAATATCGTTCCTTCGCTACACAGGAATTACCATGTTTCAAAAACCAATGCTAAAAACTTCAAATTTAATGATATAATTAAATTAAAAGCATTAGTTCAGTTTCATCTTCAAGCGAATTTTGGAAATTCGCTTGAAGATGAAACAGAAAACAAAAGCTTTCATGTTTCAATATTTTTATTGTACATCTTCAGGCGATGGTAAGGAATTGTAAATAAAAGAGAAAAGAAAAGGTCAATTACTTTATGTACACAAGTATATAAAAATGAACACTGAGCTGCACATCAACCGGCGACAATGTTTTTCACGCTTGAACACAATTCTTCAGGGCAGAATCTTTCATTTTAACACATAACGGACCTACTCGTTATGAAAGCAAGAGAGAGAAAAATAGAAAAGCGAGATAGAGAGAGGGAGATAGAGAGGGGGGGAGAGGGAGGGAGAGGGGGAAGAGAGATGGAGGGGGAGGGGTGAGAGAGAGGGGGAGGTGCAGTGAAGAGGAAATAGAAACTCGCGGTGAGCAATGGCGACAGATCCTTTCGTTCAGTAAAAAGATGCACAATTATTCATTTACTAATCATTCCTTGTTTGGTGTTTCGCAAATAAGTTCTTTCATTCTCTCTCTCTCTCTCTCTCTCTCTATCTCTCTCTCTTTCTGTCTCTCTTTATCTCTTTCTGTTTTTCTCTTTCTCACTCTTTTTATCTCTCTCTTTCTTTGTCTTTATCTCTCTCTTTCTCTCGCTCTCTTTCTCTCTCTCTCTTTCTCTTCTCTCTTTCTCTTCTCTCTTTCTCTCTCTCACTTTCTCATCTCTATCTCTCTCTTTCTCTATCTTTTTATCTTTCTCTTCTCTCTTTATCTCTTTCTCTTTTCATCTCTCTCTTTTTCTTTCTCTTTAATCTCTCTGTCTTTACCTCTCTCTCTCTTTCTCTCATTATATATTTATCTTCTCTTTCTCTTCCCTCTCTCTCTCTCTCTTTCTTTCTCTCTTTCGGTCAACACAAAGTATGTCTTTAAACATCACGTTTGCCTTCTTGTTTCGCTGGGGGTTAAAGGCGTGTTATATCGACCGCTTAAAACCTGTTTTTGTCCTCCACGGCGTTTTTCACGGCATTTGCCTTCTGAAGACTCTACATTGATTCGATCAATTAGATGCAAAGCGCCCCCAAGCGTTAGAATTTCGAAATCGTTCTGCTAAAACAATGGCTTCCTTCCGAATCAACAGCGAAGCCTTTGTATTCTTTCATTTCTTATTTCTTTTTCTTTTTTTTTTTAAATGTTCTTCCATTCTTACGGATTCTTTAAACGTTTATTTTTTTTTAATCTTGTCGTCGCTTTTCATTTCCATGACATTTGTTAAAGAGTTTTTCATTAAAAAAAAAATGGCTTCGGACAAATAAAAAAAAGCTTCCCTTTTTTTTCACATTTCTTGCTGGGAACGTTCAATGATCGAAAATTTAAATATTCCAAAATTCATTTGAAATAACGAGTTCTAAGTTCAGATTTGAAATCGCCGATTTCGCCGCAAAACTCATTAGAATAGTTTTAAGTAATTTTAATTCCGACATGATAATTTTTATATAATTATTTTTTGACTACAATTTATTTAATTTTAATGTTTTAGGAATCACGGTGAAGTAAAGAATAGCTGCTTAGACTGAGGAATCGGAGTTCGAATTCCAGTCGCTAATATCCTTTGGGAAAGGTTTGAATTCTCTTCTTCTCCACCCAGTTATGGCAAATAGCAGGGCAGACTGGGTTCTATAGCATTGGATGGCAACCGGTTTAGTAGAAGGTAACTCTGAATTTAAAAGAAAGAGTTAGGCTCCGTCGGATGTGAATCGTCTTCTCCATCGCCCGTTTATGATAAATAGCAGGGCAGACTGGGTTCCATAGCCTGGGCTGATAATTGGTCTAGGAGAATGTAATTCTGAATTCAAGAGAGGGTTTTGGGTTCCGTCAGGCTATCTTTTCCAAGAAACCCCACCAACACATGGGGTGCCCGTCAGACCTTGATGGGTCACGGAATTCGCTTTCAATCAAATTTGACAACTATTCAGGCCACCACATATTTTAATGAATATTTGTGTGTGTTTCTCTAGTAGCATATCAGCTCCTTATGGGTCATTTATCGCTGAAATCTTATTTTCTTGGGCGCAAAAAATATATTGATGATAATGTTTATTTTTGCTTACAGAAATGCATTGTTAGTAATATATTGCTGTAATTTTGACAAAAAATTTTTTATACTTTCATAATGTTTTGATCCCAGTTTGGAGGTTAACTATAGCTGGGACCCTAACAGGTGCTACCACACTGGGCCAGGTTCGACCTGGAAATATCAGCAATTAAGAGGTGGTTGCACGATTCTCAAAACCTCCCGATGAAAGGCCTTGCTGCCGGATGTAGTATATCGTCACACCCAGGACGGTATTTTTAAAGAAGATAATATGCTCTTAGTTTCTTAGAACCGCTTTCTGTTATTAATTTTCACGAGTATTTTATTAAATCTTAATTTCACTTGTTTTATTTACATTACACTAATAATATTATTAGTACCAATGTAATATCGTAACTACACTAAGTAGACATTTAGGAAGTTTTATTTAACTAGTTTAGCTCTAGCGCTGAAAAAACATTTATTTTATTATGATGGATGGTTAAAAACGTGAGGGGAGATGGGATGGACTTATTTTTTACCGCAAAGAAATGATCTTTACTTTTTTGTAATTTCTTTTTATAATTTTTTATCACTATATCTTTCAGTTTCATCACAACTGATTTATATATATTACTATTGTAGTTGTAATCTTTAGTAAAATTTTTACAGCGAGTATTTTTAACCACTATTAATTTTTGGCTAGTATCTCTTTCATCTAAATTTCGATCGATTTATTTCCACTTAATTAGTAGTAATATTATTTTGAATTTTTATTTTAAATAATTGTCAGTCATTATTCATTTTTTTTTTTTTTACTAAGCTTTCATTTATTTTCAGCTGTTTTATTTCTGCTAGAATTAATACTAGTAATATTATCAGTTTTATATTATGGCTAGCGGCTCGGATTGAGAAATCGGAGAGATGAGTTCGAAACTTAGTCGAATTCAATGCATTCACTTACGTTCTAATACCCTTGGGAAAGGTTCTACAGCCTTGGAGGGCAACTGGTCTACCGCAGAAGAAAATAGCAAGCTACTGCGAGAAAAAAAAAACTGCCTAGTCAGTCGTGTATCGAAAGATACATGATCGCCTAGGCGGGTATCACGCATGGCACATAACTGAATATTATCATAAAATTTTACTTTTGAGAAGCGTTGTCAATCATTTTTTGGCTAGTATTTATTTCATTTTAGTCGTAAGACAAAACAGATCTTTATTTTTAATAGGAATTGATTGAAAGTTTGCAAAAAATAAATTCTAATTTGGTCAGTCCAAAATCTGCAATTCTTCAGAAAACGCATTTACAACAAGTAAAATTAAATCAAGAGAATAATTTATTAAAAGATTAAATCGTTTTATCGCATTCTAAACGAACCGTTTTAGCAACGTAAGATTTCCGTTTTTATTTTTATTTTTTGTTATTACTCAAACTGATTCTTGGCGACAAAATCTTTTAAAGTGGGAAAGAGTTCCTTTATATCAGTATTGCCTTGAAGCCCATATTATTTCCACAAGCATTTAAAGATTACGTTTTCAGAGCAAGTAAAACTACATAAGCTATTAAAGATGGCAGCGAGGGAAAGCGAGAAGAAAGGATTAAACATTAACTGCAAGAAGACAGAATGCATGGTTGTCAGCAAAAGGATGGGTCCAAAATGCAAATTACAAATCGGGGATACTGAAATCAAACAATTACAAAAAATTAAATATCTGGAAAGTGTTCTAAGAGAGGGCAGAATGTGTGACACTGAGATCCGAAGACATATTGGGACAGTCAAAAATGCATTCCAAAATCTATGCAGACTTAAGAGACAGAAAAACTTTGTTAGAAAGAAAGAAAAGAGTACTGAACTGTTACGTGATATCTGTCCTTCTATATGGCAGTGAATGCTGGGCAAACTCCTTAGAGATGAAGAAGAGACTTGAAGCAAGAGATACAAAGAATAAAGTACTGAAATGTTATGTAATATCAGTCCTCCTATATGACAATGAATACTGGGTAATCTCCTCAAAGATGAAGAAGATGAAAACTTGGAGCAACAGAAATGTGGTTCTACAGAAACATGCTGAGGATACCATAGACCGAATATTTGAGAAACAACGAGGTTTTAGAGAAAATGAAAACAAAAAGAAACTTATACTTAACACCACGAAGAAAGAGTTAAAATTTCTAGGGCACATAAGGAGGGCTTGGAGAATCTGGTACTCACAAGACAGATTGAGAGAAAGAAGGAAATCAGCGCGTAACATACTCCCGTGAATGGATGGTAGAACAAGGTTTGGGTGAGATAGCAAAAAGGCAAAATTAAGAGCTACAAGTGACAGGAGGGTGTGGAGGTTCATGATCTCCTACGCCTTGAAGGGACACGTCACATTAAAGAGGAAGAAAAGTATTTTGTACAAAGCTGGAGCGAATTTAATCCGCTCTCTAAAAATGTGGCACTGGTTTTTGAGTAACAAAATATTTTTACGAAACTAATGTTATTTTTTTTACAGCTCAGCTTCTTGTTGGTAATAATGTCGTTCAGTAACTGTCACTTACATTCTTGCCAACACAGTAAGAAAGAACAAAGAAAAAGAATGCTTAAAATGAGCGTGTTCTCTGTGGGATTTACCAATGTTTTGCGAAAGGCAAGTCGGATTTCCTCTTGGGAAAATACGTTTGATGGTGCAGTTGTTCTATTTCAAGGCATGTACGCATATTTCTGATATTCATTGATCTTGAAGTGTTGACAGGGGTGCGTAGGGACCCAAATGAGAAAGATCTATTTTCTAAATCCAGCGGTAGCCCTCGCGGGAGAGATGCAGGTAGACATACAAACGAGCCACATATATTTTGCGTGAGAGATCTAGAAACATGAATTGGCACGCTGGGATACATACATACATACATACATACATATATATATATATATATATATATATATATATATATATATATATATATATACTCTTGTATGTATACCTGCTTATCGCCCGCAAGACCTACCGCTGGATATAGAAAACATAACACTTTCTCATTTAGGTCCATACAGACCCTTGTCAACACTTCAAGATCAAGGGATACCATTAATATAAAAAAATGAAACACTCATCAAAAGAGAAAGTAATTTACTCAGATGGAAATTTCGCGAGAATGCCGCGATTGAATCTTATCAAAATATGAATCTACGCCTCGTTTTGTTCCCCAAATCTCACCTTTCCTGAAAGAATTACTAATTTCACAAGCCAACTCAGACATGAATATATATATTTACACACACACATAAACGCACACACACACACACACACACACACATATATATATATATATATATATATATATATATATATATATATATATATATATATATTACGATGAATCATTCACACAAAAAGTAGTTTAGTAAAGTTAATGATATAAAATGGCGAAATCCTTTCGCAAACAAAATTTTAAAGGTGCATTAACCTACCAATCACTCGATGAATGTTATGATCCTTGTTTTTAAAATTATAAGCTGTATAAGGTCTTTCTTTAAGACGCAAGTACTTTCGACTGTACATTCAGTCATCCTCAGGCATAGAAACTATTTTGTTTTTGGTAAAATTCAGGTAGCTTCCGAGACGAAAAAATTAAATGCGAATCGAAATATTTTTTTTAAATGTGTTATTGATAACGGATATAAACTTGTGCTGCGTGCAGTTGCAACGCTAAGGTTGAATTTTTTTTAAAATTTTAAATGCTTTTTTCACTAATATGAGAATTTTTATTGTAGGATTGACATATTAGTAAAAAAATTACCAATTTTTAAGTAAATGCGCATGAACATGCTTTGTTATGATGAATTTAAGATTAAGGCAGAATAGTGCAATGGTTGGCTGGTTCTTTTTGCACAGGGAATGTTACCCCAGTACCTCCTCTCAGAAGTGAAAGTGGCTGGACTTACAAGAGAGCAGTTGGTTTGAGTTCACAGTTTTCCTCCTCCTAGGCTGGTTGCTAACCAAGGCTATATGGCCCTGCGATTTACCCATAGCTGCTGGTGATATATATATATATATATATATATATATATATATATATATATATTATGAAATGGACAAAGTCCAAAAATTATCTTAAGATATTTTTATGATTATACATTCTTTTTATAGATACAAATATTTAGGTAAATGCTCTGTTTATAATAAACAGTATTAACAACATTTACCAGCCTGAATGTCCGAGAAATTTTCATAGAAAATATTGAACCTGTATTCTATATTTTCGATTCCTGTCGGAGGACGAATATTTTCTATGAAAATTTCTCGGACATTCAGGCCTGTGAATGCTGTTAATATATATGAAAGCGAACATTGAAGTCAACTCTCGTGGCCTGACGATAGCGTCTAGCTTGTAACAGCCTGTCGCCTCTAAGTGTTGACTTCAATGTTGACTTTTATATTTACACACGCTCTGTCTCTGATATTGAGCACTTTATCTCATAAATCTAGCACACCTTAAGAGTATATTTCTTCATATATATATATATATATATATATATATATATATATATATATATATATATATATTGTCATCCACAGACAGACTGTTTCGCTGTATCACACCTCTTCAGTATGGCTAGACATACGATTGCTTCAAGCCGGGATCCAAACACGAAAAAAGAATCTATAAACAGAAAAATGTCTTAAAAATAATTGTCGGACTTTGTCCATTTCATAGTTTCTATCTATCTATCTATCTATCTATCTATCTATCTATCTATCTATCTATTAGGTTGGTGCAAAAATAATGACGTAATTATGTCGTTTTTTGACGTTAAAAATACGTCAAAAAACGACATTATTACGGCATTATTTTTGCACCAACCTAATATCTATCTATCTATCTATCTATCTATATATATATATATATATATATATATATATATATATATATATATATATAATGTGTGTTGGTTTGTCTGTTTGTGTCTGATTTGTTAAATAAGAAACAAGTTGAAAATTCTTTCGTTTAATTATAAATTTTTGGGAAAAGTTTAAAAAAATAAGTAATATTTACTTCTCTATCCAGAAGAAATTCACGACTGAAGGTGCAGTGAATAGAGAAATATGTTATTACTTACTTATTTCTTTCTCGTTTAATGATTTTATTCTGATACACACACAAACACACACACAAACACACACACACACACATATATATATATATATATATATATATATATATATATATATACACATAAATTTTAACTGGCAATAGCACTATATATATATAAATTTTATATATATATATATATATATATATATATATATATATATATGCGTGTGTGTGTGTAAAACTGTAAAAGGACATTATGAAAAAGACTAAAGAAAAATGTCTCTGAACGGATGCGTTTCATTGTCTGCTGAACTCTATCAAGGAAAATTGAAGGATTTTATTTTGTGACACATATTTATAGACAAGAATAAAAATGTTATTGTTTTTACAAAATTTTTGGCTTAGTGCTCCACATGAATATTCACCAGGTCAGCCAAGTTCAGGGGCGTGCAGTGATACAGTTTATAAAGTGGGTAGGTGATATCTTATGAAAAAGTAAATCAATTCCTCGGATTCTTCCCAATATCTCCTTTCCAGAAGGAATTACTACTATCTCCAGCCAAGTTACATAAAAACAAAAGTACAAAAAAACAAAACATTGCCTCCTATTCATTTCCATTTATTAGGTATAGAGCTGTACGCGTAATATTTGTTTTGTTTATCATTGACTATTGCTTCAGTATCGTCGATTTATTTCGCTATCATTCATCATTCAAATGTTTTTAACATTTGCCAATAATTTTATCCTTTTCTTATTTAATCGTTGTTGTAATGTAACATTTCTTATGGACGAAGACGTTTTTTTCAAATTTGCATAAAAAAGCGTTTGGGTTATTTTGTTTTGTTTATTTTGTTACAATTTTGAATTTGTTGCTTTATTGTTTATTTCTCAAGTATTTAATTCTAACAGCAACAATAATTAAAGAAACATTCGATATTCATTGACCGAGCAACCAGTCTTATTGCCAGGCTGAAATTTAGAAAGCATTTCTCTTTCATGAAAATAGGTTTCTCATGTCCAGTAGATGTTATTGCTCTTTCTAATATTGTTTCTATTCTGTCTTCAATTTACACGTACGATTTATGTTGCTGCTCTTGAAATTCCTCCAAGTGATGTGGTTTCTGTTTTTTGGTACAGTTCTTTGTTTGTGATCCTGTAGCGTCATACCACAATGTTCAAAAAAGGATAACCTTTCCCAATACCCCACAGGATTTACTCGCTCAAACCCTTTTTTCGCCATTGATCTTAGAAAGCAGTTGTGTACAACTGACAGTTTAGATATTTCTGATCGGGTTTTCCAGCGCCAGTCTACAAGGTTCGAAAATGGTACAGTTAAAGATTAGAATAATAGTTTGAAGTCAAAGAATATTGTCGATTCCTCATCTTAAAGATCAAAACAAAACTGAAAAAAAATTGTTCACCTCTCTTGGCACTACAGGTTTGAACTTGAACATAACTATTTAGAAGCAATATTATATCACCATTCCAGAGAGCTGACATTCTGGTAGAACCAGGTATGATTTGGTTTGGTTCGTTCTCTGCTTAACGGCCCTTCGACCACTATAGGGTTACTTAATGCCAGACACCATAGCTCGGGACTCAGGGTTGGACATTGGGGATCTGAGGACAGCAATGCAGGACCAAACAGTGTGGAAAAGGATAGTTAATGGAGTTCCGACCAACCATAGGGAGGTCGCAGGATGATGATGATGATGAAGGCCAGATAAAGATTTTGAATCGCATTTGTTTTGCGTATAGCCTCATGTTAGATGTGGATCAGTGAAACTAGGTATGACTATGGACTTGTGCCTGACGAAGACACATACCAGGTACCCGATGTTATGTTAAAGGTTTGTTTTTGTTTTTTTTTTTTCATTTTTTTTTTTTAATTAAGCGAATTGAATTAATTTTTTTTTTTTTTTTGTCTTTGAAGAATAAAATACGTTTTCCTTTATTTCAAACAAATCCGTTAGGCTTTACTTTTTCTTAAGCTATTCCGCAAGTATATTTTCCTCCCATCGATACCTTCCAATGATGCACCACGCGAATGTGTGATGCATCACGGGAAGGGAGAATCCTGTTAGAATGTTTGCTACTTTCTCTTTTGCAAGATGCCAATTTCCCCCCCCCCCCCGCCTACGACAACAGGAACGCAGACGCTGTATCGTTATTTTTTTTTATGTTTATTTTTGTTATTTTTTCTTCTTTATTATTGTTTTTCGATTTCTTTTTCTCATGAAGGATATTTTCCATTTGATAAAATTTGCCGGCATCAGAGAAGCTATTCCCCCCCAAAAAAATGCACCTGGAATATTTTACACAGCTTCTTAGGAGCGAAATATTACGTTTCTTATCGACCAGCACCAAATTACAACGTTCTTTGATTACTAAACTAATTTCAGCTGCCTAGTATTACCCGAAAATGAGCTGCAAAAAAAGTACTGTTCGATAATCAGAAATATATGCTGATAATTAATAAAGAGAAAACTTTATCGGTGGTTCAAATATACCACAGAATTATTTAATTAATCAATTTATTAGTCAAATTACTTCGTATGCCTATTGAATCTATATTATTTCTCATAATATAACACATTAGAAAGAACGTATTGCGTCAATACCCCTAATAGCAGAATTAAAAACTAAACATTCGAAAATACATTGGCTCGATCATTAACCAATGACTCTAGTAGAAAGTGCACTGAACTGACAAATATAGACTTTTTGTCTATCTACCTGTTCTCAAAATACATCACCAATTACATTTCAGTTTCCGAGACGATGCAAATTCAATAAATTGATAATCTTTGTATATAAACCAGCTTTTGAATTTCGGTTAAAGAGAATGATCGACAAACAGGTCGTGTAAATCAAAATTCAATTCTGAGTACTTCGGCGAATCTCATTGAGTAGGAGATTCGATCTTTACTGAGCGCTCCATATATGTAAGCCTTGTACCAACGTAAACTAAAATGGATCAGCCATTAAATAACCAATAAAAATTTAGTCAAATAAAACAACGACCTCCACCGCGCTAGGAACTACAGTCAAAAGCGCTAATATCGTTTTATTTTTTAAATAAATTCTGGAAATTTCCGGATCAGCCTTCAGATCGAACATAACATTGCTTCTGTATCAAAAGATCTAATTAATTAATGAAAGAAACTTTTTGGTGATATTCATTTTAATAATTCTTCTCCCTGGCCCAATTTGGCCCTAGACAACTGCTTTGTATTCTGAATAAAAACACGAGATATAATTAGAAATAATGATCAAAGAAATGGAAAATGATGGTATGACGTTGCTAGAATTTGACACCGCGTCAGTTTTCATTGTCGGTGATTAAAAATCAACATAATCAGCAGATATGACATACGATTCCAGGTCACCGTTTATCGTTCAAAATAACCCAGTTAATATTTGCTAAAGATATAAATGGGCACAACTAATTCGATTCCTCTTAGAGTAATAGCGTCGGGGAATGTCTAGAAGACTGATCAACGTCTGAACAGCAGAATACATATTAAAAAAAGCAGACGACATGCATTTAACGGATGTCAGATTCGTTGAAAAATACACCCCTACTCTCCCTCTTTTTCGAACGTAACTCATAATTGATACAACAATAGTTAATAAAAATGAACACTCTACCGCCCCTATCTGAATGATTGGATTTCTATGTATCCTTGGAAACGAGAAATTATGAATTTATATGTGCGTTTAATACTCAGTAAATTTAAAAATAAGTTATTCCAATATTCGCTTGAAGATGAAACGGAACTAATGCTTTTAATTTAATTATATAATTAAATTTAAAGTTTTTAGATTCCATTTTTGAAACATGGTTATTACTGTGTAGCGAAAAAAAACACATTTTAAATCAGTTAATTTATATTTATGGTCTGTAAAATTTGCATTGAACATTTGTATTATTGCATTATTTGTAAAAATAAAAATAAAAAATAACAAGAACACCGGATTATATATCTTGTTGTGCTTTCTTTATATATATATATATATATATATATATATATATATATATATATATATATATATATATATAATTATTTATTCGAAAATTATAACATAAATATGTTATAAAATCACTACAAAAATAGCCATTTTGTTTCAACACTTCTGATGTCTTATCAAGTGATGGTATTGAATGTAGAATATAGGGTTCTAAAAGGTTCAGAGCACTGAATCACCCCCTCGCTAGGGGAAACGCTGTTACATAAGCTGGAATGACCAATCAAAATACAAGTATAATATTTTTTTTTTTTTTCATTAAATTCGAAAAGTTTCTTTGGTTATCCACTATCATATTATTTTAATGGGCATATCAAATAGGTCATCTCTTTTTTCTCTTTTCCTTCTTTTTCTCTTATTTTCAGGTCAATTTCTCTCCTTTTCTTCCTCTTCTCTAACTTTCCCCTCTGACCTCTACTCGTATCAAGACTTACACCAATTCCTGTTACCGTTGCCATCTCTCCTTCCTTTCTATTCTTCACCTTCTTTTTCCCTTGGTTTTCTTTTCTTTTTTCTTATCTCTCCTTTGTTTTTATTATTATTATTATTATTATTATTATTATTATTATTATTATTATTATTATTATTTCAAAATTTTATCATCTATTGAATGTTTGAAAATCCTGTAATATTTGTGAATTAAAATAAGCTACTCTAAAAATAAGCAATATGCCCATATTATTCAATGAAACATATATATGTATGTATGTGTGTGTGTGTGTGTGTGTTTCTGTCTGTGTATCTGTGTGTGTGTCTGTCTGTGTGTGTGTGTGCGCGCGTGTGCGTTTGGGAACTTCGAGGTGGTGTAATGGTCAGCAAGCTTGTCTCGCTAGAACAATTACGACTGAGTAGTGAGTTCGATTCACACTGGGTATCTCCCTAATTTCGACCTTGTGCCACATGTAAAAATCACTGTGCGTGCGTGCGTGCGCGCTCGCGCGTCGATTCGCTTTGTTTACGTTCGGATATGCAAATTTTCAAGACGAGTCTATGACTAGAAGGATTTAAGGCATGATTCAGCCAAGCCTGATTGGCAAATGTTCTTCGTGACCGTATCGATTAATTCACGTTGGATTGAACAACAGTTCCCCCCCCACCTCTGCCTAGAGGCGCGTACTTTTGAATCATGCCCGAGAGCGCATATTTCTTTTGAATAAAATTTCTCGAATATTTTTGGTTGTAGGCGAAAATGAATATACTGGAGAAAGGCAAATAAAACCTTGTTTGATAATGAAGCTCTCCATAGCCGAATCGGATTCCAATTCTT
The DNA here is from genome assembly GCA_963932145.1 of Acanthosepion lycidas. Lineage (NCBI taxonomy): Eukaryota > Metazoa > Mollusca > Cephalopoda > Sepiida > Sepiidae > Acanthosepion > Acanthosepion lycidas. The sequence goes on along the minus strand of OZ010574.1, from coordinate 6,428,307 downwards.
AAATTCTTCAAGTCTAGCGTCAACCTTTATTTCTCCTCACAATAAGCACCTCTTTCTCTTTTCTTAACGTATTTATTCTACAACCATCTACATTTAATGCCTAATAATATAAAAAAAAAAAACATTATACAGTGAGTTTTTTTTTTTAACGTATTGATTACGTGTCTGTTTGCTAATTTTTTGCTCTATCGTTATATAAGATCAGATTTGGTAGTCTTCAGCCGGAAGAGCGGTAGTCCAGGGCAAAGACGCGCATATGAAAGCTGATGAGATCAAATAAATCTACAAGAGGAGGAGGAGGAGGAGAAAGAATATCTCAAACGCTGGGAAATGCTGGAATCATTTCGAAGCTCGAGTGGTATTCAAAAGAGAAATGCGAGAAACGTCTTCGGAGATAAGGAAGCCAAAGAAATAAACGATTGGTTTCTTTGGCGCAAATCTTCTCGCCAGAAGGAAGTGACGCGAAGATTATCAACTCGAATCATTCAGTAATTTGAATGATTTGTATCGATTTGTTATTTAATGGCTGACACATTTTTTTTACTTACTTTTTAATCGCAATTAGAATAACATCAATATACAAATCGCAAATAAATGGAGCGAGATTAGTAAGACATAGAAACAAACGTAATCATCCCCACCATAAATTGATTTATATTACCTACTATAAAATTGGCAGCATCTATCTATCTATCTATCTATGTGTGTGTGTGTAAAGAAAAAGCCTATAATATATATTATGTAATATAAATTACAGCTCTGTTATTATACACTATTTTATTTGCACCAGCACTCAATGTGCTATTATATATATATATATATATATATATATATCGATGCATGTTTCATTAAATAGTATAGAAAAGTTATGTCTATTTATTTTAAGTAAGTTCCTTTCATATTGTCTGATAAGTTTAATAACATTATCATTGAAAGACGAAAGGAAATCACCATATTGATATGTTTTTTAATCCAATCTAAGCATTCGGCTTACATAAGCCATTATCAAATATGACAATTACATTTCAATATATCAACCAATACACAGACGAAACGAGAATGATAGTGTATTTTTGTTGCATGAAAAATGTCAAAGCAACGACTAACTCATGTATACGAAACACAGAAGCGAAAATCGCGTCGCAGCTCATGACGTCACATATGACCACGCGAGAGTGAAAACGAGAAGTATTAAGTATGGCAAGCCGTTGGTATAAACCAATCGCTTCTGTTATCAATTATAGGCATTTAAGTATATTTGTGGAGATTTCATAGTTTATTTAGTTCAGGTTAGGTTTCAACTGTTTTATGTATATACCTTCAATAATTTTTAGTTTTTGTTAATTGTTTTCATGTTATACACAAATATACACAATATATATATATATATATATATATATATATGACAGACAGACCGTGAAGATGTTCTCTGTCTTGTCTCTTTTTGTGTGTGTATATATATATATATATATAAATATGTCTTGGTGCTTATATATTAGAATCTGATTGCGCTTGTTTTACGCGTGAGTTTAGGACCCCATTCACACACCATGAGGAATAAAATGTATACATTGTAAAAGGACCGGATATTAAATTAGCTAAAGTAACTTCAATGAAGAAATAAATTGAATAACATATATATTTCTTCTTTTCTCCTCGGTAATTTTATAGTTGTAAATTTAATAGCGAATAAATTTTAAATTTTGGTTTTGTAATTAGCAGTTTTAAATTTTAATATTAAATTTTATCATATAATTTACTAATTATTGGTTGGAATAAATTCTTTTTTAATACTACCCATATTTTAAACATCTGAATAGATATTATAACATGACTTCGTTATCAAGCTTTTTGAATTTTCCTATACTTGTGTTTTGATTGGTCCATCTAGCCTTTGTAACAACGTTTTCCCCTTGCGAAGGATTGTTAATTAATTTGAAACTTTTAAAACCATTTATTTTACATTCAACGTCATCACTTGATAAGAGACCGAGGGTGTTGAAACAAAATGGCTATTTTTGTAGTGATTTTATAACATATTTATGTTATATTTTTTTTAAATAAATAATCATATATATATATATATATATATACCAGCCTCTCACTAGTTTTAATACAAATGCTCTGATGAGCTACACTGCATAGTTCTAACGGTTCAGATCTTCTTCAAATTTAGACCCACCATGTCAATGATTCAACTCATCCTCATTCTCTTTAAATTGCATTTATAAGGAGGAAGTTCCGCTCAGATAGCTTCTTCACGTGAAGTGTTAGGTCGAGTGCATGCTTACAATCTCAACCTTTTCCTCGCAAGAGTCATCCGTTATCTACCCTCATAATATTCACTTCTTATTTCTTCTTCTTACGCCCTTACAACAACCTCTACATTGAGTGGCTCTTGGGATCATTATTGGGTAAACAGTAGTACAGACAAGCTTTCCTGGTACTCAGAAATTGTTTAGAGTAACAAGTCAATACAGGTTATATGTACATACAGTTCCCAGGTACATACAGGTCATAGTTACTTACAGGTCAAAGATACATGTAGATAACAGGTCTATGTAGATCACAGGTACGTAAGGACATAGGTACATACAAGAGGTAGATAAATGCGGATTACGAGTGCATGCAGGTTACAGGTAGATATAAATTACAGGTTACAGGTACATGTAGATCACAGGTGTATAAAAGACACAGGTACATATAGGTTACAGATACATCTAAATTCCAGGTATATCTAGGTGACAGGTACGCAGCGCGCGTACATACAGGTCACAGCTAAAGTTACATACTGTTGCAACAGAAACGATTTTATTTCCTTACTTTGAACATGATAGCGCCAGTTCATTTTTACTTTTTAGACTACATCCCGTGTTCATTTCACTCGCATCCAGTGCACATCCTCGCTACAAACGCATTTATCTATTTTGTTGCTTTATTTATTTATTTTTTTTCATTTACCCGCCACCCCGACCGCCAAGCAAAATGTCCAAAACTTTGAAAGCCATGGCTTTTGCTTTCTGCCTTTTGTTAAGATTCTCGCCATTTGGATTCAACAAAGTGACATTTTTGTCAAAATATTGACATAGAATTTCCCTCTGGTTCGAGTCGACATCACTGACTGCCAGCTCTTCGAATCTCGTTCGATCTCTTGAGAGTGTTTCACTTGTCGTATACTGGAGGCGTTTCAGATATTCGAAGCAATTTTTTATTCGAAATATTCCTGAAGATTAACAAATTACTTCCTACTTCAGATATATACTGCTATTGAAACACACACACACACTCGCGCGCACACACACAGATATATATATATATATATATATATATATATATATATATATATATATATATATATGTATGTATGTATGTATATATATATATATATATATATATATATATATATATATATATATACAGGGTGTCCATAAAGTTCGTGTGCGCTTTAAAAAATTTATGACTATATTTGTATTTGCGATAGAAATAATCTGTAAAAAATGTTATAAAGTTTAATGTACCTAGTTTTAAGTATAGCTAAAATAACAATGTGATTTCAGGCATTACTGTAAATTTGATGTTTTCCGTGAACTGCAAAATCGTATTACCCTTTGTATTGCTAATGATGGAGGACATGTGGAAACTTAAATAAAATTTCAATAAAACCTTAAAACATATAGATTTACTTCTTTCTAATCCTTTTTACAAATTATTTCTATCGCAAATACAAAGAAAGTTATAAGTTTTTAAAGTGCACAGGAACTTTATGGACACCCTGTATATATATATATATATATATATATATATATATATATATATATATATATAGTCATCCACAGACAGATTGTTTCGCTGTATCACAGCTCAGCAATGTGGCTAGGCGTCCGACTGCTTCAAGCCGGGATCTAAACCCGACTGATTTAGCATCAGTCAGAAATTCTACCCGCAAGCTATCGTAACGCAGATGGAGATGCTGAATTTCTGTACACAAATGACGCTTCGGAATGGGATCAGACATATGTCGACAGGATGAAGGTTAAGCAATGGGATCGTCATTTTTACCACCAATGGCAAACATATACATGGAATACGTTGAAGAAATAGCTTCAGAATCCACATCGCTAAAGCCAGCCCTATGGCTGAGACACGTAGATGACCCCTTCAAACTCTAGCTACACCAGGAAGAGGTCCAGCTACTACTGGACCATGTGAGCATAATAAGCTCATTGATACCGTTCACAATGGAGAGAGAAAGCGACAACAAACTCGCATTACTGAATGTACTAATATCTCGAACAGTATTAATTCAGGACATCCGTATATCGCAAGCCAACATTCACCGGACTATACCTCAACTTCAACTCCCATCACGCATACAACATCGAGCAAATGTAGCGAGCCAGAGATATGTGAGCAAGAAAAGGTCACTATAAGCACTACCCTAGAACGTAACAACTACCCTGGGTACATGGCAGCAGCTCCGACAAACTGGGATAGAAGGGTACTAGAGGATAATAACACTTAGAAAACAGTTTCAGTCTGCCTCCCCTATGTGAAGGGATTATTGGAGAAAATACATAAAATTTTTGGTCCATATAACATCAGGACGATCTTCAAAAGTGGTTCAACACTTCGTAGACACCTTTTCCGAGTAAGACCCCTCCGCCATAGAGGGAAACATGACTAAGGACTGTGTGTACACCATCCCGTGCAGCTGTGGTAAAAAATATAAAGGAAAAACAGGCCGCCCCCTTAAGGTAAGACTGCAAGAACATCGTAAAGTCGTATCGCGAGGGAAAATAGAAAAAATAGGAGTAGCTGACCACATATGGAGGGAAAAGGGAGATCCCCGCCCTCTATGAGATGAGGTTGAAATAATAGACATAGGACATCACTGGAAAATACAAAAAATTAAGGAATCAGCACATATGCTAGGCCACAGAAATCTCCTGAGCCGACCAAGCATAGAAATGAATACAATATGTGAACCAGTAATACGGACTGCTAGCGACAAACAATAATAAGAAGATTGCAATATGAGCTCTGGTAAAAAACGACTATTAAGATATTAAGTTTATAAAGGACAGTAAACTTTACTGATCATTTTTACTCTCCTTTACCCCCCCCCCCCAACCAAATGGAGACATTTAAGAATACCAGAAAAACACACTAACAACATTAGTTCACATTTTCCCTTGTCTGTCAATATATGTTTGAAAGAAATGCTGCTAACCAAATATGTATTATACCATCTTGCACATTTAAAGATCTACCATTTTTCTGTGCATTGAACACTGCTGCCATATCTGGTCTGGTGACACTGCTGTTCATCTCGTGGTTCTTGACAAAATCCAATGAAGCATCTGCAATGTAATCGATCCTGACTTGCTATCTAGACTTCAATCACTTTCTCACCGACATGACGTGGCTTCTCTCTGTCTTTTCTACAAATATTTTCATGGCAACTGCTCTAACGAGCTTTTTTCTCTAGTGCCCGGACTACATGAATTTAAGCGTGCTACTAGATTGGCATCTAGGTCCCACCCATTCATTGTTGAAATGGCTAAATGAAACTACCACTTCTTCTCCAACAGTTACTTTTTCTCGCACTTCCCACCTGTGGAAATCTATTCCGTTTGCTTGCTTCACTGATAACTAAAATCTTCAAAAATTTAAATGCAGCGTCAATCGTCATCTTCTATCTTCTTGAATCCCGTTCATCTTTTGTCATTTCCTACCTATACTCGGTCTTTTCTCTCACCTTTACCTCTTGTAAAGCTCACCCTCTGCGTACTAGTCGCAACCATGCCTTGCTTGGGGTAAAATCATTATATATATATATATATATATATATATATATATATATATATATATATATATATACTTTGGCTTCCATCTTCAAAGTCCATTAAAGAACGACCAAAGAACAGTAGAGGTCACAACTTCAAGAAGGATCCTCATTTCAACTTAGAGCTAAACACATTCTTATTGTTCAAAGCAGAGATCAATAGTGTTAGAAAAATATTAGAGAATTCCAATAAGATATCTTTAACGGCTCAAAGCTCAATGTAACAATTGGACAATTGTGCTGTTACAACTCATATATATATATATATATATATATATATATATATATATATATATATATATATATATATATATATAAAATAATTATACTCGTCTGGAAAAACCTTAGGTGTTTTTGGCTTCTAAATGAACAAACCAATACCCAAGGAAAAATAAGGGGCAAAAGAAAGAACTAAGAACATGTAATTGAGGCGAAAACAATCGTCCAGAATCCAAACTCATAGTCCAAAGAAAAAAAAACTCTAAAACGAGTAAAGCAAAAGTTACTAAGTAAAGTGATCAATACAGTAAGTATAGCAAATCTAACTATAAACCTAAAGAGCCAGGCAAACCTACCTAGGTTTCACCTACGCGGATTGTCAGGGTACGCCGGCCAGAGAGATAAAATTGGAGCTGAATGTATACATGACGATCCACGTAGGTGAAACCTAGGTAGGTTTGCCTGGCTCTTTAGGCTCATAGTTTATATATTGTTTAAGTTGTATCTCGGGAACACATACATATATACAAGATTAGTTTTAGGATTATATAGATATTTCAGATTTGATTCTATATAATGCAGATTTCTCTCTCCAAAAGAATCTGCTGGTAATAGCATCGTGTGTATTTTAACACGGGGCACACAAATGAATTGTGGGAACGTTAAAATAGAGGTTGCTCATATTATTATATTATCTTTTGTTCCCATAGCTAGAAGAAGACCTTCAAAGAATCATGCATATGATAGAAAAATCGAAAAATTAATATATATACAGTAGCGTCCAAAACTAAGGGACAAAATTTTGAAACCTAATATTTGTTAGAAATAACAACTTTGAAAAGCTGAAATTTTGACAACTGGTAGTCGTTATCATCCATAATAACATACTAAAATTTGAATCATTTGCAAAGGATAGAAAAAGAGTTATAACAATTATTTATTTATTTTCAAATTTGGAACGTCCAAAAGTAAGGGACAAAATTGAGAAAAACAATGTAAACGGCAAAAACAATAAAAATACATGTACAATCAATATTTAGTAAATGAGCCCTTGCTCTCAATGACAGCTGCACATCTTCGACTACAAGAACGAATCAGTTCTTGACAATCCTCGATACTAATTTTAGACCATTCTTCTTGAAGCTTCACCCACAAATCCTCCGTGTTAGTGGGATTTCTTTCCATAACTTTCACTCCTAAGGTCTTCCAAAGATTTTCTATTGGATTTAAGTCAGGACTTTGCGGTGGCCAATCCATAATTTCCAAATCTTGCTCGCTAAGGTAACTCATTATCACCTTTGCCTTGTGACATGGGGCATTATCTTGCATAAAGGTAGCCCTATCGAAAACTGAATTCTGTATGATTGGCACAACATGATCTTGAACAATGTTTTTATAGATCCGCGCGTTTACACGAGTTTGTAGCCGGACAAGAGGCGTTGTACCTTGGCTAGAAAACATTCCAAATACCATGACGCTTCCGTCCCCAAACTTGACAGTTTTCTTAGTACACTTTGCACTTAATCTTTCACCAATACGTCTCTTTACATTGTTTTTCCATCATTTCCAAATAAATTAAACTTGCTTTCATCACTGAAAAATACTTTTGCCCAATTTTCATATGTCCAAATTCCATACCTGTTTGCAAACTCTAATCTCTTCTTATTATTCTTCGAACTAACAAGTGGTTTCTTCTCTGGGGTTCCATTAAACAGCCCTATTTCTTGCAGTCGTCTAGAAACAGTCTGTCTTGACACATTAACACTTGAGGTACTATTCATAACCCTTTTAATTTCTGTGCAAGATTTAAAACGGTCCTTTAATGACATACGCTGCATTATTCGATCTTCTCTTGCGGAAGTTTTGCGGGGTCTGCCGGTTTTAAAAGCACTAACTATTTTGCCAGTATCATTGTAGGATTTAACAACCCTGCCTACAACACTCTTGGAACGTTTCACTTTCTCTGAAATCTCTCTAATGGTGTGCTTTTCCTTGTGTAGATTCACAATACCATGTCTCACAGAGTAATCAAGTTTTGGGCGTTTCGCCATGGTGCCGGCTGATGCAACGTTTACAAATGACTAAGTAAGACTTATTCTTTAGAGAAAATCAAAAAATTTGAATATAGCATACTGTTTACATTGTTTTTCACAATTTTGTCCCTTACTTTTGGACGTTCCAAATTTGAAAATAAATAAATAATTGTTATAATTCTTTTTCTATCCTTTGCAAATTATTCAAATTTTAGTATGTTATTATGGATGATAACGACTACCAGTTGTCAAAATTTCAGCTTTTCAAAGTTGTTATTTCTAACAAATATTAGGTTTTAAAGTTTTGTCCCTTAGTTTTGGATGCTACTGTATATATATATATATATATATATATATATATATATATATATATATATATATATATATATATATATATGAATGAAATATTAAACCTTTAAAGTTAGTCTAAATAAATTTTCTAGAAGACTCCAGTTGCATTTTTAACTTATTTTTAACATATATATATATATAAACGAAAGATTGGAATGAAGGTAAAATGATTGGCTGATCTCCTAACTTTTTTTTTCAAATATATATATATATGTGTGTGTGTGCGCGCGCGTGTGTGTGTGTGTGAACAAAAGAAGAGAAAAAACAGGAAACTTATGTGAAATAAGCAAATGCCGAAAGTGCTCAATGACCCTAATCCAAAGTATATCCGCCCCCCCCCCGCAAATTCCAGCCCGGAATTAGAGCGGGAACCCAATTCAAAATCGCGGAGAGGCTGATCTCTATCTAAGTATAAATTTCAATAAAATTCATCGTCACGGTAAGTTTCATTGAAATTTATACTCTGTGTCCCTCATGTTTCGGACTGACTGATAGATAGATAGATAGATAGATAGATAGATAGATAGATAGATAGATAGATAGATAGATAGATATGGACTGAATGAGATAGATAGATAGATAGATAGATAGATAGATAGATAGATAGATAGATAGATAGATAGATATGGACTGAATGAGATAGATAGATAGATAGATAGATAGATAGATAGATAGATAGATAGATATGGACTGAATGAGATAGATAGATAGATAGATAGATAGATAGATAGATAGATAGATAATGAACAGGGAGAGATATAAAAAGCGACGTTTTTCATAGTAGGAGCAAAGTAAAGATTTTGGTAAATAACAAATGTTTCGGCTACTCCTTCAGCCTTTGTCAGTGCTTGTATTAAATAGACGTTTTTGAATTGGGCTAAATTTCAAATCCGGCGGGCACTAATGACAATAAAAGAACAGGAATTAAGAAGACAAAAGATAATAATTGACATTGGAAATTGTCTCGCATCACACAGTGAAGAAACTTTCCTATCAGCAAATGATTACATATAATCTTTCCACTTAATGTCAGCGGAAACCCTTTGCCCGAGAAGGCTCAAAGAGTTCCACTTTTGAAGGTTAGAATCGTTTGTTCCCTATATGTATTTATGTAAGCACGTGGTACATATAGATTAATAATAGATAGGGTTGTCTTCCGACTATTTTGGTCGGAAAATCTCAGTGAAGTGTAAAATTGCAGAGTTGTCTGCAAATTGATCCTTGCATAAAGACAAAATATTAATTCAGTAGATATACGAAAATAGAAAGGGGTGTAAGACAAGGCTGTGGTTTATCACCCGATTTATTCAACTTATACAGCGAGGCAATTTTTTTTAAGCATTTCACCCCTAGCAAGGCGGGAAGCCACTAGCACGCAAGGGGTTATAGAGGATTTGGAGCGGGAGCAGGTAGGAATGATAGAGGAAAGGATGGAGAGAAGGATAGATGATAGATCAGGGCAAGTGGAGATGTCGATTGACATTACATTTGAATAGTTGGAGTTTATAGCTATCAGGGAAACAGGAATAGGGAAGGCAGTTCCACAGGCGAGAGGTGCAAGACATGAACCTATTGGGGTAGAAGAGACGGCTACATTTAACAGTTTCGACAGCGAAAGGGTGTGAGTGAGATGCCAGCTTCGTAGGACGCTTGATTTCGCGAAGATTTGGAACCAGCGAAATACCTCATCGGATCAATTACCATGACAACATTTGTAAAAAAGACAGAGAGAGGCGACGGCACGCCTGTGAGAGAGCGACTGCAAACGAGATTCCAGATCAGGGCTAATTATATTGCATATCCGTCTCTGGAGCTTATCAAGAACACCGAGGCTGAGAGAATTAGAAGTCCTACCTTGATACATTATTGTTGGCCTTAATAACAATATCGGATATGCAGATGACACAGTGCTGATAGCCGACATGGAAGGGTAACTTCAAAATCTCTTACAAAAGTTAGCGAAGGAAAGCGAGAAGAATTCATGGTTATCAGCAAAAGGATGAGCCTAAAATGCAAATTACAGGTAAGGGGACACTACAATCAAGCAGGTACAGAAATTGAAATTTCTGGTGAAGCGTTCTAACAGAGGGAAGGGCGACGACATGTTGAAATGGCCAAAGTACATTCCAAACACTAAGCAGAGTATTCAGGGACAAGAAAAATATTGCTAGAAACAAAAAAAATATTCGAAATTTCTGTAATATTTTCATCATCGATAATCCCTAAAATTGAAAAAAGATTAAGATTAATTATTAAACCCCTTCAATGTACATTCTGTAATTGATTAGTAAAGCGATCATATATATTATTCGAAATTTCTGTAATAATATATATGATCGCTTAACTAATCAATTACAGAATGTACATTGAAGGGGTTTAATAATTAATCTTAATCCTTTTTCAATTTTAGGGATTATCGATACTGATTTTATTCTTTAATCAAGCACATTAATTTTCGCCTGTATTCTTTAAGTCTATCACAATGTCCTGATCAATATCTATATGTAGATATATAGATCGATATGTGATTGACATGCCCTCTCTCACACCCAAACACACATACAGATGCACACACACACACATATATATATAATAGCTGGCCACGCGAGGATACCCGTCTACTGTTGCAGGCGCTAACTCAAGCAGAGAGTGTTTATATTGGAACTATGCTGATCAAACCTTAGTTAAAGTTTCTGGGAGAGAGCGTGTCATCTAGCGTGATCAACGATTTGATCAAAGCCAGCACATTCAAACCCTCTGTCACGATGACTTGCGACTTCGTGCTAGCACAGCGATCTTGTGTTTCGTCTACCCAATTTCACTCACAAGTATATGGTATGTGATGATGATGATGGTGGTGGTGGGAGGGATGATGATGATAGAAAAGGAAAAAATCAAGGAAAAAGAATGAGAGGAGGAAATGGAAAAAAGAAATAAAAGTAGTTAAGAAAGAAAGAAAGAAAGAAAGAAAGAAAGAAAGAAAGAAAGTGAAAGGAAGGGCTTGGTTGCACCAATAGAAAGAAAGAAAGAAAGAGGAAGAGAGAAAACAAGAAGAAAATGTACGAAAGAAAGAAAAGAAGAACAGAGAGATAAAGAGGGAAAGTAAATAAATAAATAAAAAAGAAAATGACGAAAAAGAAAAAAGAAGAAAAAAGAAAATAAATTCGAAGAGAGAGAATAGGAAAGAAAAATAGAAGCAAAAGGAAAAAGAAATAAAGATGATGATGATAGAAAATTGAGAAGAATATGTAGAAAGAAAGAAAGAAAGAAAGAAAGAAAGAAAGAAAGAAAGAAAGAAAGAAGCAAGTTAAAGGAAAGAGGCAAAAAAGTGAGTGCAGAAGCGAAGAGAATACTTGAAAAAAAGAAAGGGAAAAAATTGCTGTAAATAGAACAAATCGAAGAAAGAAAGAAAGAAAGAAAGAAAGAAGTAGTGCATGAAACAAATAAAATGTCACAAGTTGAAAAGGAATCAGAAATCAACATATGAAAAAAAAATGAACAGAAAAAAGAAAAGAAATTCATTAAAATTAATTGTAAAATCAAATGACGGCAAAGAAATAAACATGTTTACAAATTAGCAAGATTTTTTTTTTCATTCTTTCTATGAATTAAAAAAACAAAACGATCCACGTAATTATTAAAAAAAACAAAAAAAAGCGTCTTGCTTCTTCTGTGTCGTGTCGCCCCAGAGAATTTGGTAACTTATCTGGCATACAAGGCAAGTCTTTGTCGAAATGGCGTCACTAGAATGAAATCTTCACCAAATAAGAATTTCCTTATTTGTTTCCCTCAGTCCTTGATTCTTTCTTTCAAATGTTTGTCTTTTTTTTTTCTTTTTTTCTTTTTCTGACGCGGTTTTTATTCTTTCAACTACAACGCCAACTGAAAAATCACGTTGTAAGGAAGTTAAATGCAAATTTCCAGCGCCATTATTGGCACAATTTTAGCAAATCTTACAAAGGTTTTCGAAGCTTACACACCTCTTTATTTTGTTTCTATAAATTCGGCGCTGTGTACCTTCAGGACGTAGGCGATCACAGCTCTCCATAACTTCCTATCCTTCGTAGATCCTAACAATTTTTACTTCCTTACTATACCTCCCAGTCCCTGTTCTGCCATCCATTTACACAAGCTCATCAAGTAGGCTGATCATGGCACTCCACTACTTCCTATCCTTTGTCGCTTTAATCTCCCTTCCAGTCCCTGCTCCGGCATCCATTTACAGAAGTTCCTTAGGTTGGTGACTCGCTGTTTTCTTCCGTTGTCATGTGAGTGTCAAATTCTCCAAGCTCTCTTTCCTTATTATTATGTATTTCAGAAATGTCATCTGTTTCTTTCATATTCTAAGTATAAATGATCTTTTCATTTTTATTTTCCTTAATACTTCCTCGTTTCTCACAAGTTCCGTCTATGGTATTCTCAGTACACACGTCTCTGTTACTTCAAGCCGTCTCTTCATCTGTGGAGAAATTGTCCAGTATTCACTACCATAGGCGAAGATTCGTATAACACAGCAATTAGGCACGCTTTTTTAGTTTCTAATTAAGATTAATTAAAATAATTTATGGCGGATATTTTTGGGTGATATTTATAGGTGTTATTTTTGGGGGATATCTTTGGAGGATATTTTTTGGGGATATTTTTGCTGTTTTCAATGCGCTTTTCTCTTTCTTTACATCATTTTTACGAAATCCTTATACAACAAACCCCAACCCCAGGAAAACTGTAAAAACAGAAAACCTTCATAAAATAAAATAAAAGATTTTTCTTAGTAAGAACCTTTTTCCTTATGTTTCCTTGGACTTGACAAACATGGAAAATCATTAAGTTTTTCTAATGTTCGTAAATTGTTTTTTTGTTGGAGTTAATAGATTGATTCGTTTGCTTCTTTAACGTATTATCAACTCTTTATGGATCATTTAATGCCAAAATTAAACTTTCTTGGGAGCTTTGAAGTAATAAAAATAGGATATATGTTATTCTTCTTTCACAACTGAATACATGGTAGATGATACTCGGCCGAAACGTTGTAATAAATATGGCGACAAAGATGAGGACAATAGCCCGAATAATGTAAATAATGTATATAAAAGTTTATTGCTGATATTTTTGCTATAAAAATGTATTTTTATAGTTTTTTTTTTTTTTGTTCGGGGGTTAACTATTTGCCCATAACAGCGGCTACCACCCCAGGGTGAGGTTGAACCTGCGAACAATGACAGTTAAGAGGAGATTTCAGGCTTCTCAATTATTTCTATCGCAAATACAAATAAAGCTATAAATTTTTTAAAGTGCACACGAACTTTATGGACACCCTGTATATATATATATATATATATATATATACATATATATATATATATATATATATATACATATATATATATATATGTGTGTGTGTGTGTGTGTGTGTGTGTGTGTGTGTGTGTGTGTGTGTGTGTGTGTGTGTGTGTGTGTGTTATCTATGTATATATCAATGTATATTCTTGCCTGTATCGCTTTGATCAAATGCAATAAAATTTGACACTAAATCTTATCACGTTCTTGTATCTCTCTCATCCATTTCTCTCAAGTTCTCTAAAAACGAAGCCAAATCGAAAAGTGTGAGATCAACTCCTTTGACACTAACCGTAAAAACTTGCTTTAGAATCGACTTAACTTTCCCTTCGCACCAGCAACATTTTTTTTAACGAAATACACTTCGAGTATCGGCTTAATTTTTATCCTTTCTTGACACAAAAGCTGATTTTACTCGGCACTTCTCACCGTTCCATATAAGGTGAGCACAAGAATGTCATACTAATGTCGAATGATTCCATCACAAGACCTCAGTGCAAGAACAATTCGTTAGAGATCGAAACAATGCACAGGCATTTTGCTTTGTGAAACTAAATGTTTTAGATATTCACTCAATTAACTTAACAGGGTACTGGTAAGATTGGCACACGGCCAATGTAGTGAGGTACCCTACCAATTTAAGTAAGTTTGGCACAAGGCCAAATTACTTCGTTACATGATATTAATCATAAGCCCACAGTTCTGAAGTACTTCCTATTTAGTAATCTTGAATTTGATCCAAGACCACTGTAATTAAGTACCTGCTATTTACTAATATTAATAATTGATTGATTCATTTTCTACGGATTATCAACCCTTTGTAGGTTATTTAAAGCCAGAAAATATTTTTAGATAGTAAGAATTTTTCGTGATAATAATTGATTAGTGACACAAGTCTTACTATTTAACCCATAGCTAGGGATGAGAAGTGGATTCGTTCGTACCTTTTCGAAGGGTATTTGCGCGAACGGGAATTGGATCTCGACTCTCCGATTAAAAATTCCGAGTCACTATCCATCACACCATCTGCACATCCAAGCTTACAGCACCTGTTATTCACAAGCGGTCACCCACTTAGGTACGTTGCTTAACTTCGGTTATCGTACCTGTTATTAACCAATCTTTAGTTAGTCGGTCACACGACCACATTACTTAGTTACTGTTTATTTACACTTGTTAGTTTAGTCAGGTACAATTCTTCGTAGTCTAATAAGAGCTCGTTAACCATTGCTCTACTGCAAGAACTCATCTGACACTGACATACATATTTTGAACTCGATACGAGAAAAATAGAAATTTCGTATTTTTTGGCAAGAGAAAAGTGGAGCAAAAAATTTTAAGCTTTTTTTTCTTAATTTATATTATAAAAAAATAACTGTCCGTCACACACTATCTGCGTATAACTTTGCATGCGAGTATGTATTGTATATGTGTATGGCTTTGTTGTACGTTAGTGATTTACAAGTACTTGAGTCATATACATACATACACATAATTTAAATAAAACATAAAAAAAATGACTAATACATTCCTCTGCAACTCAGTCTGGGCAACCTCTACTTAAGCTGAACAGTAAAATTATAAATCTGGTAACAACCCCTCGGCGAAAGGAAAAATGTATGAGAAAAGAAAAATGCTCTCCTTTATTTATCTTTTGTTCTCGCTTCATAATAATGTTTCTGTTTTCTAATAATGCCACACCCAGTAACCCCTTGTGTCTCAGTGGCTTTACTGCCTAGCGGATCGGAGAGCCGAGTTCGAATTCCAGTCGAATCCAGTACATAAAATTACGTGCTAATACCCTTGGGAAAGGTATGAATTCTCTTCTTCTAACCCCCACCCACCTGTATTCTATAGCCTTGGATGGCAAATGGCCTACCGCAGAAAGAAATGGCAACCTTTAGCGGGAAAAAAATCTGCCTCCTCAGTCATGTATCGATAGATACATGATCGCCTAAGCATGTATCACGCATGGCACATAAGTGACTAACACTGAAAATTGACGAAATCTTAAGCAACTGTAGAAAAACAAATCACATGTTTAAAAAAATCTGAAAACATAACGAACTCCACTCACAAAAAATAGGAAAAGGCAAAATTTAAAAAAAAAATACTAAATAACTTCTTTTGTACCGTATCCAAGAATTATACCAAATAAATAGGTTTACCTAACGCCCAGTTTACACTACTCCTTAGTCCTTTGAACAGGAGTAGTGGTCTATCCCTTGTTTACAGTTTGGTACGAGGTTTCCAGTTCCTTTTACAGTCTTCTTATTCTCTTTCATTCCCAATAGCTCCTTACATCTTAGTGGCTTTATCGCCAATATTTTTTTTTTTTTTTTTTGCTTTTAAAAAATCTACTAATTTAGTTATATTCATATTTGCATACATTGTTTTCTATTTATTATAGGATAGCATAAAAATGAAGCAACCTTAGCATTGTTCGAAATCCTAATTTGCTTATAAAGAAGACATCGTGTACCAAATATAAACAAAAACAGTGAGGGAATGTTTAGAAGGCTTGTTGTCACTTGATTTCAAGCTACACGATGTGAAAACTTGATGAATAAAAATAATAATAAATGGCAGGCCTAACATCATAGTCTTCTGTTTCGCTCATCTCTTCCCTAAAATAATAATAATAATAATAATAATAATAATAATAATAATAATAATAATAATAATAATAATAATAATGTTGATCGCCCGCAACGGCAATTCGCCAATCAAGTTCCGTTATTTAGTAACTACTGCCAAAAGCCAATATCAATCGAAATAGCAAACAAAACGAACACGATGCTAACATTTTTAGTTTTTTAATCACCCACCCTCACCGCGTCAGTCTTTTCGATGTAATGTTTTATTAAGTATTTTCTTTTCTAATTGCATAGATTACAACTGGCGTCACTTCCGACCGGAATAACGTCTGGCGGAAGCCGATGGACGAGAAAAGGCAGACATCTTAGCTTCGTGGGCATGTCGCTCGATTGCTTTTTGGCCCAAGGCGAGATATCGGCATCGGTTTGTACAATCCAGAGGGGAGGAGGGAAGAAGAAAGTTTTTTAATGAATGTGAATCGAACCGAGCATGCTGGATGGAGAGTGAAATTTGAAAAGAGAG
>OZ010574.1:6404400-6411202 GCA_963932145.1 Acanthosepion lycidas | reverse complement strand
AACTCTTCTTTTAAAACAATTTTTCAGGAAAATAGGTTTCTCAAGTCCACTAACTGTTATCGCTCTTTCCTCCTAACATCTTCATTATACTATTCTTTTGTCTTTGAGTTACACTTGCTTTGCATGGTGGTTTCTGTTATTTTGCACATTTCTTTGTTTGTGATTGTTTTGCACCAGTCCACAATGAACGAAGAAGAATGCTTCTCGGCAGTGCGACAGTTTTCACTTGCTCATAGTGGTTATATGCAACAGTTTAGATATTTCCGAACGAGATTGACGGCATACATGACATCCATATAAAAGCCTTATCAGGCTGTTTAACCCTTTGAGCCCTGACCATTGCTTTACCAGTGGTAGAGAAAAATGAGGTAAAGCACAGCCACCGGTTGAACAGTGCTAGAGAAAAATGACTTAATGCCCAGCCACCGTGATGATTCAGGAATTTGTAGCTCGCTCTGGCAAGGAGGTTCCCAACGAGCGTCCAGTTGGCAGACAAAAATAAAGTGGGTTGTAACTTAATAATTATTCTTATCCCAACTATGAATATCTGTCATCAGCATATCCTCCTCACTGGGATCGGGGGAAATGAGTTCATTTATAGCATGCCGTATGTTTATAAAAAGAATATTAAGAATATATGCATAGCGTTAAAAAAGTTTAATCCTTTGAGCCCTGACCATTGCTTTACCTGTGGTAGAGAAAAATGACGTAATGCCGAGTCACCGGTTGAATAGTGATAGAGAAAAATGACATAATGCCCAGCCACCGTTTTACCGGTGGTGGAGAACAATGACGTAATTCCCAGCCACTGGTTGAAAAGTGGTAGAGAAAAATAACTTTATGCCTAACCACCGGTCGAACGGTGTGTAAACACTTGTATCTATTTTTATATCTACTGTGAAACATTATATACCAATTATTTGCGAATTTTGAGCTCAGGCTGAAGGATTAAAAATGTTCAGGAACACAGGGCTCAAAGGGTTCAGACTTTAACTCCATTTTTTGTTAATGTTTTGATTTTATAGTAATTGGCGATATTCTGCGACACTACACGTAATGCAACTTATTCTATGTTCAGTTTCCTTATTTCCTATATTAAATTTGTTATCCATGAATGAAGACAATAATTTATTTCATTTTCTTCTACTTAATATCAGTGGCCATGCTAGGGACCAGTGTCTGTTATAATTAAAGATAAAGCTGCCGCAGATTCAAGGCATGTACAACATCTATATTTGATAACAAATGCTCACATATGGCATTTGAGAAGTTATTAAAGCATAACGTGCGCTAAATCTTTTAACTATTTTATTTTTAAATGCGTTTTCTATGATTGTGGCTTAATTCTTCAGGGTCTGATTATATAGGAGCAGCTATACATTATTTCAGATTCTCTCTTGATTTACATATGATCAACTATGCCGATTTCATATGTGAATTTTTGATGTTCTTATGCTTAGGAGGCGGCTAATGTTTGATATATATATTAGCTGTTATACGTATATCTATGAATTTGTGTGGGCTTACTAATGTATGTGAAGAAAGGATTCATTTGCCGGAATAATAATATTGGATAATACTTAGCTTTTCTTTATTTATTTGAGAGCCGTGGAAATTGAAGTTTAAAACTTTAAATAGTATGCGTTGTGGTTTGGAAACACACGCAGTTAAGCTGAAAGAACTCGTCACACTTTGTTAATAATGGTTTTCAATATTTAGGCCTTCACAATTGGGCATCTATTTTTCCCTGAATCGATATTGTAATGAAGGGTACCATTAATATTTTATAAGTACATCTGAAGCCAACAGTTTAAACAGAAATCCTGCGACTCTTAAATAAATGTTTATTTTTATCGACACGAACGATTGCTAAGCTCTTTGTCTAAGAATTCAGTTTCAGTTTGAAATCGTCTCTGGTTTTCAAATTCACAATATGCATGAGCTTTTATCGTCCGCTAATTAGACTTTCTCAAATTTTCTTTTACAATATTAACACAAATGCCTAATTCAAGAAAGATGACCAGAGAGAGAGAGATTGAGATAAAGATAAAGAGAGAGATTGAGAGAGAGAAAGATAAAGAGGGAGACTGAGAAAGAAAGAGAGAGACTGAGAGAGAGTGATAATGAGAGAGATTGAGAGATAACGAGAGAGATTGAGAGATTGATAAAGAGAGAGTTTGAGAGAGAGAGAGATAAAGAGAGAGATTAAGACAGTGGGAGAGATTGAGACAGAGAGAGAGATGACGAGAGATTGAGAAAGAGTGATAAAGAGAGAAATTGAGAGATGACGAGAGATTAAAAAAGAGAGGTAAAGAGAGAGATTGAGAGATAACGAGAGAGATTGAGAGAGTGATAAAGAGAGAGTTTGAGAAAGAGAGAGATTAAGGGTGTGGGAGAGATTGAGACAGTGAGAGAGATAAAGAGAGATTGAGAGAGAGTGATAAAAAGAGAGATTGAGAGATGACGAGAGATTAAAAGAGAGATAAAGAGAGAGATTGAGCGAGAGCGATAAAGAGAGAGATTGAGAGATAACGAGAGAGATTGAGAGAGTGATAAACAGAGAGTTTGAGAAAGAGCGATAAAGAGAGAGATTAAGGGAATGGGGGAGATTGAGAGATAAAGAGAGATTGAGAAATAGTGATAAAGAGAGAGATTGAAAGAGAGATAAAGAGAGAGATTGAGAGAGAGATATAAAGAGAGAGACAGAGAGAGAAAGAGAAAGACTGAAAGATAACGAAAGAGATTGAGAGAGTGATAAAGGGAGAGTGTGGGGATAAAGAGAGATAAAGAGAGAGATTAAGGGAGTGGGAGAGATTGAGACAGATAAAGAGAGAGTGAGAGAGAATGATAGAGAGAGAGATTGAGAGATGACAAGAGATTGAGAGAGAAATAAAGAGAGAGAGAGATTGAGATATAACGAGAGAGATTGGGAGAGATAGAGAGAGAGAGATTGAGAAAAGGAGGAAGAGATAAAGAGAGAGAAGTTATTGAATTTTAATACGGAACCGTCATAGTAAATGATACACGATTTCGCCATTATAAACAGAGCATTTAAATGATACACGATTTCGATTTATAAACAGAGCATTTAAATGATACACGATTTCAATTTATAAACAGAGCATTTGCTAAATATTTGTATATACAATAAAGAATGTATAAGCATAAAAATGTCTTAAAATAATTGTCGAACTTTGTCCATTTCATAATGTGTGACGTCATTTGTTTACATTTGGATACGCCATGAGCAGATATGAATGTACGTGAGAGAATCATGGAAGGTTGTAGTTTAAAAACAATAAAATCGACTTTGCTAACCGAACGCTTCTCTGTGGCCAAACCGGTTAAAGCACGTCAGGTTATATGACGGTTCCGTAATAGGACACAGGTTCGATTCCCGTCGAAAATTTCTCGGATATTCAGGACGGTAAATGTTTTTAATACTGTTTATTATAAACAGAGAATTTACTTAAATATTTGTATCTATAAAAAGTATGTATTAATATATATGTATAGTAAAAATACAGTTTTAAGGTATGCTATATTTATGGGCGAAAGTGCTCAATATCAGGGATAGAGCGTATGTAAATATAAAAGCGGCGACAGTCTGTTTTATGCTTAAACGCAATGTAAAAGCCTGATGATTACGTTTAACATAAAAAACCTGTCTCGTATATATATATATATATATATATATATATATATATATATATATATATATATATATAATAGAAAAGAACAATGAGATTTATAATTCAGAGTTCTTAGCATTTACTTTTATTTTTTAAAAAAACAGTGCTCGATACAACAGTAGAGCATAATATTATAGTTGTTTTTTTTTTTAAATATATTACCATCGCAACACCGAAATTTCCATGTATCAAAACTGAAACTTCAATTCAAGTTCAATTATAAAAATTAAATTTAAAATACAAATTTCTGTGTCATTATTCTTAGCATCGCTTGATGATGAAACGGAACTTTGTATTTTAAATTTAATTTTTACAATTGAATTTGAATTCAAGATTCAGTTTTGAAACATGGGAATTTCGGTGTTTCGATGGTAATATATTTAAAAAAAAAACAAATTTATATATATATATATATATATATATATATATATATATATATATACCCGACAATTATTTTAATATATTTTTTGTTTGCTTATACAAATATTTAAGTAGATGTTCTGTTTATAATAATAGTATTAACATTTAACGGCCTGAATGTCCGAAAAATCTCAAAGAAATCTATGCATCCTCCGACAGGAATCGAAACTGTATCCTACACGGAACCGCCACACCCTAACCCATAGCTTGAGAGAAGAGATTGATTTATACCTTTCCGAAGTGGATGCAACTACATTTACTGGAATTTGAACTCAGTCTTCTAATTCATCAACCGAAATCGATATCCATTAATGTATGCGCCTCCTGCAAAACACGTGTAGAAGATAGATAAAAAGTACCTTATTTTTTTTATTTCCTGTAAATTTCTTAACTATTGTAAATTTTTCATTATTCATCAACTTTTCCCGTCTTTGCAATCTCACCCCGGGTCTGTATTTCACAAACTCTTCTATGTCTTTCCGTGTTGTCTGAACTTCATTACAGCTGATCAGCTGGGAAATGCAAAAATTGGATTTTATTCTGAAATTATTTAATAGCGAATTAATTCTTCTCATTAACGTTAGAAACGAAAAAAAAGAAAAAACGGATTCCACATTTTTACAGACTCCATTCAAAAGTATAATCACTATTTTTCGATCGAATGTTCACACTGACTAATTTCAATGCTTAATTGCGTCGACTATTAAGTGACCGCTATCGGTTCTCTCTGGAATTGGAAATAACTAGATGCACCAAAAGACATTACATTATAGCGACCTCGAAATAAATGAATTCGGCACGTATATGGATTTTAAATATAATTACAGACAGAATTTGTAAAATAGCTTAAAAAGGGGTAGAAAAATCGATTCTTCCACGAGCTTCTACTGTGAATAAGAAAGTGACTGAAAGAAAAAGTGACTTTGAAAAATATGTAATGGAGTTAGGTTACCAGTTTGTTACGGAAGTCAGATTTAGTGACCATCTTATCTCTTTTCTCGATCTTGGATATTTCCCTGTTAAGGGAATATTTATGTGATAAGCTGTCATCGCGTTAGTGGTTTTTTTGGGTTTTTTTTTTTTTTACAGGGATTAGTGTAGTGATAGTATTTGGTTGTATGTGGCTTAGATGAAATTACAAAGAGTAACCGGAAGAGAAGCAGGAGTCTTTCAAATTGTGGAAACAATTTTCCTTTTATATCAACATTTTACCGTAAATAAATACAAACCGTAGAAAACATGAATTTAATGTTCTTCGGCGATTTTTCTTCCGTGGAATCCACATTCACAAATTCTTTACGGTCAGTTTTAGACCCACTGGAGTGACGGGTTGTAATCGATTTCTGTTTTTTTTTTGACAGATTAGGTTATTTGCAGTGGTGTGCAATCTATTTTCAGGGTCTATGATGAAATTTGTTTGGCCTTGATAAATATTGCATTATCCGTGATTGCATCGGATTTTCATCACGCCCAGACACTATTGCCTCGATTGTCGATTAGTTGTCCTGCGCCCATTGTCTGCTATGGACGTTACTTTAAGGAAGCGTACGAAAATTGTAACGATGTAGGAAAACAATGGCAAGCTTTACCAGTGAGCAAAGTACTATAAACTGGCTTGGAAACTCTCCTGATTTAAATTCAATCAAGAATCTCTGGTCAATCTGCAAGGGACGACTTTGTGGATTGGACATACGAAGTACTAACATGTGTACTGGGTCATGTTTCATTGGAAAAATACGAAAAATGTAAATAATAACGGAATTATTCGTTTTGTTTCAATTAAGTTGCACAAGGGTGTAGCTTTTAAATTATCTTAAAATAACGAAGGGTACGTTACACCAATTTTTTTTATTCGAATTCATGTTTAGAATTGAAGAAATTATAATGGGCATTATATTTTAGAATTTTTATTCGTTTCGTAATTCGGAATTATTATTTTCTTACAATCAAACTTTCTTCTGATAATTTTTTTCATGTAAAAGCAACGATGAAATTTTGTCAAAAGATTATTAAAGATTCAAGAGTAGCAGGGAAAGTAGCAAGGGTTGCTATCCCAGCTAGCTTAGAGTTTCAAACATATTTGTAGGTGATTATTTTGAAAGAGGTAAATGCCACCCTATCTGGTGTTTAGCGCAGACGAATGTGGGTCAATTTTGAAAACATTTAGCTTGTAAAACTTTTATCTCAAAAGAAAAAGAATACATTAAAAGCAGTGAAAAAAAAAACATCTCGCATTGTTGTTAAGGGCAAAAGTTAGAGGAGTCTTGAAACGTAAGCCATTGTTTGTTTATCATTCTAATACAGCAAGTGCAATGAAAAACGTCTCCAAGTCTAGTCCGCCTTTCATATGGAAATCTAAGAGAAATATTTGGACTACACAGGATGTGTTTACTGGATAGTTCGTTAGACGTGTCTGCCTTATTGTTAAACGTTGTCACTGGGAGAATAATTTCAATTCCAAAGTAGTTCTTTTGCACAACCTTTACTAAATAACTTAAACCAAATCAATGTAAGACTTCCAACAGCAGCAACAACTAAAATGGATAGTATATTTAACTAGAGGTCGAGTAAAAATGATATGATCAAGATGCTACCTCAAACAAAATGTTAGGAAGGAAAGACCCATCTGTACTAGAAAGAGCGATAATATTATTACGGTTAAGAATTTCTTAAAAACTGTTTTCAGGAAA
>OZ010574.1:6326900-6399400 GCA_963932145.1 Acanthosepion lycidas | reverse complement strand
CTTGCTTTAGCCATAATATTTGTGTGAATTCCAAACAACTGAGCACGAAGATTGTCTAATAATTGTGGTAGAAAACGTGTGCAAAGGTCGCAGTAACCTTCATAGCTTGTAAAATGAAAAACAAAGAAAAATTGAAAAGGAATCAGATTGTCATAAAAAAATCATCCTATTAAAAATAAAATTAAATTAACTTTGCATCTCTGAATTTTTAAAACTTAAACATTCATATTTGAATAGTGGACTTTTTATTTTATTTTTCAGGATAAAACATATCATATTAATCCTATAAAAGACAGAAAGGACATTCAAGAGAATAGAATTAAGAAAATGATGACTTTAATATTTTAAAATGGAGAGTTTGAAAGCCGTCTACTTCTATGCGCCGTGTCCATCCAGAACATAAGCAATCATGACTCTCCACAATTTCCTGTCCTTTGTACGTCTTAGTAATTTTGTCTTTTAGTTATTTCTCTGTCACTTTGTTTTGTTATCCAATTAACCAAGCTGCGTAAGTATGTTAAGAGTTGTTACTTCACCAATAAATCTGCTACGGGCTGATTGTGAAAACAAAATGCCATGAAACTCTGAGTACATATACGATAATATATATATATATATAAGACATTTTTATGTTTATACATTCTTTTTATAGATACAAATATTTAAGTAAATGCTCTGACGGTCCCGTAAAGGATACAGGTTCGATTCCTGTCGGAGGGCAAATATTTTATATGAAAATTTCTCAGACATTCAGGCCGGTAAATGTTGTTTAATACTGTTTATTACAAAAAGAGCATTTACTTAAATATTTGTTTCTATAAAAAGAATGTATAAACATAAAATTGTCTTTAAAATAATTGTCGGACTTTGTCCATTTCATAATGTGTGACGTCATTTGTTTACATTTGATACGCCATGAGCAGATATGAATGTACGAGAGAGATTTATAGAAGATTAAAGTTTAAGCACAGTAAAATCGAGCTTGTCAACCGAAGGCTACTCTGTGGCCCAATCGGTTAAAGGCACATCAGGCTTTATGACGGTTCCGTATAGGATACAGGTTCGATGCCTGTCGAAGAACGAATTTTTTCTATGAAAAATTCTCGGACATTCAGGCCGGTAAATTTTATTAATACTGTTTATTATAAACAGAGCATTTACTTAAATATTTATATCTATAAAAAGAATGTATAAACATAAAAATGTCTTAAAAATAATTGTCAGACTTTACTCATATATATATATATATATCCATATTGATTACCAAGATTTTCGTTACTTAACTCTCTCTATATATATAAGTAACGAAAATCTTGGTAATCCGTATGGATAATCCCAAGGAGGTTGAAATACGGAGAGCTCAATGTTAAGTTAACGTGAATAATTTATTAGGTTAGTGCAAAAATAATGACGTAATAATGTCGTTTTTGACGTATTTTTAACATCAAAAAACGACATTATTACGTCATTATTTTTGCACCAACCTAATAATTTAAAGAAAAAAACAGACCATTTTAAGGTTCCATTAGTTATAATTTATTTCACCAGAGATTTTATTTTTCTCTGGATCTTCAGACTTCTCTTTCAAGGGTGAAAAAATGAATTTAAAATTTACACTTTTTAAGGACAGTATTAAGCTTATATAAGGTGACCACCCTCAATGTCACTTTATATAAGCTTAATACTGCCCTTCTGAAGATCCAGAAAAAATAAAATCCCTGGTGAAGTAAATTATAACTAATATCCAAGTACTTTGGGGACATACAAAACTGTATTCGTTGATAATACAAATATAATAGCCATATCCACATTTTAAAAAAGACAAACTTGTCCTAGATTTTTAGAAATAGACCGCCATAACCATACATATTCTCAAGCTACATTACCCAGGGTACTTGGATAAGTATATTTCATTTTGATCAAATAGGTCACCGGGTGGTATTAAAAAAAAAAAAAAATCACTGAATACATTTTCCTTTAATTTAAATTAAATTTAAATTTGAACAAGGGAATGAATTCTATCCAAAATATAGAAGGAGAAAGCCAGAAGATGGGGGTCACATAGGCAAGATCATTGAGTAATAGTGAAAGCCATCAGTTTTCTCTACAACTTATGACAATGATTTAAAATCGATCATCATTTTTCTTACAAAAAGATATGTGACACGGAGCAAGGTACTGTTAATTCGGGTAGTTATTAATAAAAAAAGAAAAAGGCAACAGACAATGATATCAACTATGAACATGGCCAAAATGTGCTGACCGTGTTTGGAAAATAAAACATTCCTATATTTTCTAGATACACAAAACAATCCATACATTCAATTAAAAATAAAATTCATCCTTAATAATGGCTAAAAGTATATCGGAAAACGCTTGGATATATAAAACATTTGGACAATTTTTATATATTTTATGTCCTGAAAAGAAAAAAAAATTATAATTACACGTGAAAAAATTATATAAAAAACTTATATAAAAAACTTATCCGCAGCACCTTGTCAGTTGTTTTTACTGAATCTTATATATATATATATATATATATATATATATATATATATATATATATATATATATGTGTGTGTGTGTGTGTGTGTGTGTATGTGTGTGTGTGTGTGTGTGTGTGTATGTACTGATTTCTTGTGGTGGGATGGTGTGTATGTGCGTATGTATGTGTATGCGTGTATATGTACAAATGAGTTTACTAATTCCTCATAATAAAACAGTATATGTATGGAGGGAGAATATACGTACGCATATATACATGCATGCTGACAGAAACACACAAAAATAGAAACAGATCCAAGAACACAGAGGGGTCAGTAAAACATTAAAAGATAAAATGCTGATAAGTAATTCATCATTTCGCTTGGACCAGCCTTAATTGTTTTATGACCCTTCACGCAGAACTCTTCATTGCCAATTCAAGAAAGAAATTCGGATTACAAACACAGAAAATGTCTCATATCGAGAATATTTAACATTGAAAAACAAAAGAAAAAATTAATTATTTTTAAATAATTTGGAAATCTCCGCTTTTACCTGAAGACGGTCATGAGACCAGAAACCCGTGTAGTGTAACATTATGTAAAACAAAGCATAATATTTTTTTCTAAATAAATCCACATTACAACCAAAAACGTTTACGGCACCTCTCTTCTCTTCTTTTTAATATACATACTTTTCTCTCGTTGGAACCACTACAACCTCTTTCTTTTATATATATATATATATATATATATATATTCTACGTTGAATGCACAACTCGGAGTTTAATGCCATTTCTTTAGGCGTACACCGTTTGTTTAATATCTTCTGGTTATCGTGAGATATTTTATTGTTAGGGTGGATTATTATTATTGTTAAGTGTTTAAGTGAATTTTAGTTGAATTTTGGATTTGAATTTTGGGCCAGATTAACATTTAAGATTGAAAATAAGAATTATAAATTTTAACGCTGTCATTAAAAAAAACAATTGGAGATCAAGAGTGGGTAACTCTGTTTTTTGTATGAAAATCAATAATGAAATTAATAAAATTAACAATTTTTATTAAATTTAATAATATTAATAAAATATGCAGTGATAAAATTAAGATATTAATAAAAAATACTAATAAAAATAATACATATCAATAAAAATAAAAATAAAAATAAAATAAAAATAACTTAAAAATAAATAACGTAACATAAATATAATAAATAAATAAATAATTATAATAATAAAAAACAAACGACGTAAGTTAAAGTAAGATAGACTTCATCTCTCTTTTTCCCGACTTCTCTCTCTCTTTCTATTTATCACTCTCACTCTCTATTTTACTACCTCTCTTGCTCTATTTATTTCACATCTTCTCTCTCTTTCTCTTTATCACTCTCTCTTTCTCTTTATCACTCTCACTCTCTTTATTTCACTATCTCTCTCTTTCTATTTATCACTCTCTCTTTCTCTTTATCTCTCTCACTCTCTATTTTACTACCTCTCTTTCTCTATTTATTTCACATCTTCTCTCTCTTTCTCTTTATCACTCTCTCTTTCTCTATATCACTCTCACTCTCTTTATTTCACTATCTCTCTCTTTCTCTTTATCACTCTCACTCTCTATTTTACTACCTCTCTTTCTCTATTTATTTCACATCTTCTCTCTCTTTCTCTTTATCACTCTCTCTTTCTCTTTATCACTCTCTCTCCCTTTATTTCACTATCTCTCCCTTTCTCTTTATCACTCTCACTCTCTATTTTACTACCTCTCTTTCTCTATTTATTTCACATCTTCTCTCTCTTTCTCTTTATCACTCTCCCTCTTTCTCTTTATCACTCTCTCTCTCTCCCTTTATTTCACTCTCTCTCTTTCTCTTTATCACTCTCACTCTCTATTTTACTACCTCTCTTTCTCTATTTATCTTACATCTTCTCTCTCTTTCCCTTTATCACTCTCCCTCTTTCTCTTTATCACTCTCTCTCTCCCTTTATTTCACTATCTCTCTCTTTCTCTTTATCACTCTCACTCACTATTTTACTACCTCTCTTTCTCTATTTATTTCACATCTTGTTTCTCTTTCTCTTTATCACTCTTTCTCTTTCTCTTTATCACTCTCTCTCTCCCTTTATTTCACTATCTCTCTCTTTCTCTTTATCACTCTCACTCTCTATTTTACTACCTCTCTTTCTCTATTTATTTCACATCTTCTCTCTCTTTCTCTTTATCACTCTCTTTCTCTTTATCACTCTCTCTCTCTTTCTCTTTATCACTCTCTCTATATCCCTTTATTTCACTATCTCTCTCTTTCTATTTATCACCTCACACTCTCTTTATTTCACTACTCCCTTCTTTTTATTTCACTATTTTCTCTCTCACTCTCTTTAATAATATTAATAAAATATGCAGTGATAAAATGAAAACGCTCATAAAATTAATACATAATAAAAATACAAATAGATAAAAATAAAATAAAAATGAAAACATAAATAATAAATAAATAATGATAATAATAAAAGCAAACCACGTTGTTGATAGTAAGACTAAAATTAAAAGTAAGAAAAAGAAAATAATAATTATGATTATATAATAAAAATAGTAATAATAATGAAAATAATAAATTAACATAACTGCTAAATGCATTACAGTGTGTGTGTGTGTGTTTGTGTGTAAAGTTAGAGATAGATAGAGAAACAGACAGACAGAGAAATAAAGATGACAGACAGATACAGCAATATGGACCCTGGAATCATTATTGCCTATTATTTTAATGGGGCAAAATCCGAACTCCAATAATGGTCTGGAATAAACACAGCCAGAAATACAGCGATCAAAACCATGAAAGACAAAAAGAACAGTCTGGTTAATTCATGGAAAACGGACAATCCTTCATTAATAATTAAAACAACAAAGATCAGGATTTTAATAAGAACAACTGATAAGTTAAAAAGTATACGTCATTCACGAGGAGGTAAAATACACTTTGATAAGCAAAGAACATTGAAAACTGGTGTTTGTTTTGTGTTTAACAGCGAATAATTTCTTATTTCTTTGTACTGATGTTCTTGTCAAAGAATGGTTACGACTGAGAAATGTCAAGAGGAAGTTTACCAAAGATCCATCATGAATTTCTTATTTACTTGTTTCTATTATATTTTGTTCTTCAATAGCATTCCTCCTTCCACATGTCGAAACAGGTTTCCGATTTTCTTTCTCATCTCATTGAATTTAGTTTTGACCTAACTGTTCTTTAAAAATGTTAAAAGTCACGAGGTCAATATTACTTTCATTTTAATGTCCACCTCACTCTCTCTTTATTTCACTACCTCTCTCTTTATTTCACTACGTCTCTCTTTTTCTTTATCTCTCTCTCTCTCTCTCTTTATTTCACTAACTCTCTCTTTATTTCACTACATCTTTCTTCTTCTTTATCACTCGCTCTCTCTCTTTTTTCCACTACCTCTCTCTTTCTATTTATCATGCTCTCTTTTTATTTCACTCTCTCTTTTTATTTCACTGTTTCTCTTTATTTCACTACCTCTTTCTTAATATACTACCTCTCTGTCTCTTCGTCTTTATCACTCTCTCTCTCTTTATTTCACTAGCTCTCTCTTTATTTCACTACCTCTCTCTTCTTCTTTATCACTCTCTCTCTCTTATTTCACTGTTTCT
This sequence comes from Acanthosepion lycidas, assembly GCA_963932145.1. Taxonomy (NCBI): domain Eukaryota; kingdom Metazoa; phylum Mollusca; class Cephalopoda; order Sepiida; family Sepiidae; genus Acanthosepion; species Acanthosepion lycidas. The sequence goes on along the minus strand of OZ010574.1, from coordinate 6,393,251 downwards.
CTTTATTTCACTACATCTTTCTTAATTTACTACCTCTCTCTCTCTCTCTCTCTGTCTTCCTTTTATCACTCTCTTTCATTCTTTATTCATTACTTCTCTCTTTCCGTTTATCACTCTCTCTTTCTATTTCACTCTCTGTTTATTTCACTACTTCTCTCTTTCTATTTATGAATCTCTCTTTTTATTTCAGTTTCTCTCTTTATTTCACTACCTCTCTCTTTATTTCACCAGCACTCTCTCTTCCTCTTTATCAATCTCTCTCTCTTTATTTATTTACCTCTCTCTTTCTATTTATCACTCTCACTCTCGTGTTATTTCACTGTCTCCCTCTTTATTTCACTACCTGTCTCTTTTTTTAACTACCACTCTCTCTTTCTCTTTATCACTTACACTTTCTTTATTTCACTATCTCCCTATTTCTATTTATTACTCTCACTCTCTCACTATTACTCACTCTTTATCACTGTCTCTGTTTATTTCACTACCTCTCTCTTTCTATTTATCATTCTCACTCTCTAATTTATTTCATACCTCTCTTTCTGTATTTCACTACCTCTCCATCTCACATGTATTTCACTATCTCTCTCTTTCTATTTATTACTCTCACCCTCTCTTTACTTCACTATCTCTCTTTTTATTTCACTTTCTCTTTCTCTTTATCACCCTCTATCTTTAGTTCACTATATCTCTCTTTATTTATTACTCTCTTTATTTATTACTCTCTTTATTTCACTATCTCTTGAGCACTATATATATATATATATATATATATATATATATATATATATATATATATATATATATATATACTATACTATACTATAAAACCATATTTTATCATATAAGATGTCCTCCAAAAAAGAATTCATTCTTTAAAAATGTACTCACTCTCGAAATAAAGGCAGTGATTATTGACTTGTAAACTAGATTAATGATTAAGATGAAAAAAATATGAATGCTTTTTGACTTACAAGGATAAAATGTTTAAATTAAATATTAAATGAAATTAAAAGCATAAATCTGAAAAAAGTAAAAAAAAAAAACTCAAGAAAATATAGGAAATTAAATAATTGATTACATTTTGTGGGGTACACCATTTGTGTGCATAAAACAACGCATAACATACCTAGCGAGTTTAAGTAAAAATGGCGGGCCAATTTTACGATAGTCAACCAAAAGACAAAATTTATTTACAAAGGACAGGAAACTGTGGAGAGCCATGATAATCAATATCCTGGTAGAAAACAACACAGAAGAAGAGGGAGTTTTAATACATTTTAGGCAACTACTGTTATACATTGTTAATATCTCTATTACATTAACCGTTCGCTGGTAAAGAAAATTGGATCCTGCTAAGTGTCACTCTGTTGGGATACTGTGCCAGTCTCTGTTTAGTTTAGCAGTATGCAATATAATATGGACGCTATAGACAAGTAACAATTTTGAAGAAATCTATTGTTTTCTATCTGAAATTATTCAAATATTTTACTTTCGCTGATTCTTTGTTTGTTATATATATATATATATATATATATATATATATATATATATATATATATATATATATATATATATTCTCTGTATCCCAGAAACCATGCTTGATTTTTTAAGTTATTGTTCTTGGCTAATGACAGTGATTTTGAGACCACTGTCTGTAAACATCAAGCACATGGGTGAACAAAATGGCCGCTTGTTTCTTCTCGGAAAACGAGGCTTTTTCCAGCTCTCGGTCGATATAATTGTCTACGTGGGATGAACGGTCGATTGACCTCGGACATATTATTGATAATATGTCACTTAATTTCACGTTTTGTTTTTCTCCCTTCTTCCTGTCGTTCTCAACGGAGACATTTTTATGTTTGCGGCTGGGAGAAAAGCTAATCTTGTTAACCTTCTCTCCCATGGCAGAGAAGAAATCAAAAGAACGTTTTCGTTCTTTGATATGAGTGCAGAAGATCAAGAGTGAATTCAGACGACTTTATTTGGTTTAATTTATTTCTTTCTTTTACGTTTTACTGCCGCTGATTTTCTAGAAACTTTTCTTTGAGTAGTCTATTTCGAACAATATCGAATCGTTAGGTTTTGTTTATTTTAAAAATTTGTTCAACTTTTGGCATGATTTATTTTGAATAATTTTCTTCACGCAGACATTCTAGCTTCATTATAGACGGTCTTCAATTTGATGCTGGTCAGATAAATTGTCCGTAAGATGCATAAATTGAGAAAGAAGAATAAGTATGAAGAGAAGAGGAGATAGAATCAAATTCTCATCTTTTACTGATTCAATTTAACTATAACAATATTTCTAGGTATATGAAATGCTTTTTTTTTCATCATATTCTTAAATATCTGTCTATATTTCTGAGATGAGGTATTGTGTACACTATTTACATTATTCGGACTATTGTCCTCATATTTGTCGCCATATTTATTACTACGTTTCGGCCTTCAGTATCTGTCTATATTTCTGAAATGAGGTATTATGTACACTATTTACATTATTCGCACTATTGTCCTCATCTTTGTCGCCATATTTATTACAACATTTCGGCCATTCAGTATCTGTCTATATTTCTGAGATGAGGTATTATGTACATTATTTACATTATTCGGACAATTGTCATCATCTTTGTAGCCATATTTATTACAACGTTTCAGCCCTTCAGTATCTGTCTATATTTCTTAGATGAGGTATTATGTACATTATTTACATTATTCGGACTATTGTCCTCATCTTTGTCGCCATATTGATTACAACGTTTCGGCCGTTCAGTATCTGTCTATATTTCTGAGATTATGTATTATATACACTATTTACATTATTCGCACTATTGTCCTTATATTTGTCGCCATATTTATTACAACGTTTCGGTCTTTCAGTATCTGTCTATATTTCTGAGATGAAGTATTATGCACACTATTTACATTATTCGGACTGTTGTCCTCATCTTTGTCGCCATATTTATTACAACGTTTCGGCCTATTGTACTCTCCGGTCTTCTTCAGGTGATTGGAATGTCGAACTTAACCATTTATTTCAAGCACTGGGGTAGACTGTTCTAGTTACATGTGCCACACTTTACTGGATGTCAGTTATCAGTTATCTCCTGTTAATTCCCCCTTGTGAGTTTAATGTCCTGTTGAGGCGGTGGAGAGCTTGGTGAGGGGAATTAACAAGTGATAACTGATAACTGACATCCATTAAACATGGCACGTGGATAGTTGCGTTTAGCATGAAACAGTCTGTCGTCTCTGTGTGTTGACTTCAATGTTCATTTATATATATATATATATATATATATATATATATATATATATATATATATGAAGAAAAATATACGGAAAAAAACAAACAAAAATCCTTATATGCAATTATGCTGTTTTAATGTTAATATAATGTCAACGTCGGACGTTTCGGTCTAATAAACCATCTTCAGGACATATTCATAAAATATAATTAACATTATCAATTCAACATGACAAAGACGATGGACATAAGAACAAGTCCTTGTTCTTATGTCCAGCGAAATTTTTTTTCAAATAAATAATTATATATATATATATATATATATATATATATATATATATATATATGTATATATACTAATTCCCCCAAAAATTCGCTTGAAGATGGAACAGAGCTTGGTACTTTAATTCAATTTAATTCAAATAATTATAATGAAGTTTTCGACTCTTGTTTTGACACATGAGGACTCTTATGTAGTGATGGAATCATATTTTTAAATAAGTAATTATATATATATATATATATATATATATATATATATATATATATATATATATATATATATATATATATATATCAAGTTTGATTAAAAAGAATAGAACCGGTAATATCTGTTTCATGTTTTATTCTGTTTGTCCAATTTTCGGATAAAGTGTACAGTGTTGTTAATAAAAATCCAAAGTTCATATTATGTTATTTTTCTTCAAGTGCTTTCGAATTCCGCAGTCATTATCAAGAACAGAAGTGGTCTCAGTGTGGTAATTAAAATTTCTTTGTCTGCATCCTGGTATTCTTTGGTATGCTGGACGTTTGAAATGGTCTACCGTGACATCATATGTAACGGCTCTATTGGGAACGAGGCAGCACAAAATTTATTTATTAGTTTATTATATATATATATATATATATATATATATATATATATATATATTTTATCCATACATATATATATATATACACATATTTACACATATGTATATATGTGTGTATATATGTATATGTGTACATATTTGTATGCTAATTCCTAATAAGGAGACAGTATGTATGTATGGAGAGGGAATATATGTTTACATATGCATGCTGACAAAAACACAAAAAAAATGGAAATAGATCTAACCGACATGTGTCATTAAAAGATAAGAATACAGATATCTTTCTCACCATTTCTCGGACCAATCTTAATTGTTTTATTACCCTTCACGCAGAACTTTTACACTTTTACACACGCTCTATCTCTGATATTGAGCACTTTATCCCAATATAGCACACCTTAAGTCTATATTTCTTCACATATATATATATATATATATATATATATGTGTGTGTGTGTGTGTGTGTGTATGTGTGTGTGTGTGTGTGTGTGTGTGTTTGACACGAGATTCTTCGATTCAGCTTTTTATTCAAATTTTCTGTTTTTTTCTTTTCTGTCCAGAAAAAGATTGGAAGACTTAGCAGAGTCCAAAGATCTCATGGAAATATCGAATTGGTATATAATTTTAGTGTCCACAAAGATATCAACATTGATGACATAGGTTTATATAGAGATGATGTCTTTGTTATTTGAAAACTTTCACAAAATTAAAGCTGACAAAATCGGGAAATTAATACATAGAGAATTTAAAAGTATCAACCTTAAAGTTAAGATCAACACTAATTATATTAGATTTGCTTGATGTTACATTAGACCGAGTTAATAATGCATTCCAACCGTACTTGAAGACAAACGTCGTCAATCTAATATGTATCCACATAAATTCTAACCACCCTTCATCAGTAATCAAGCAAATACCTCCTCTATAGAATACATAATTAGCAATAATTCTTCCAGTGAAGATGTCTTTTACAAACACAGTAAATTTTATAACAGTGCCTTAAAAATAGTGGTTATAAGTGCTCTTATATTAAATATATTAAACATATCAGCGGTAATAAGAATAAGAATAGAAACACAAATTATTAGGTACACCCCCCTCATTTAACCAAATGGTTAGTACTAAGTTAGGGCAGAAGTTTCTCAATTTAATTCAGAAATAATCCGCTTAGTAAGATTTTTTAATAGAAATACACTAAAACTAAGCTATAGCTGTACAGATAATCTTGAAAAAAAATTTAAAACTCATAATAATAAAATTTTAAATCAATAAAAAAAAACTGAATAATAATTACCATTCCAAAGCAGTAGACGCAGATAATAATAACAAATGTAATTTCAGAAATTCCAGCGACTGTCCATTACAAATCAGATGTCAAACTGACTCTCTTGTTTACGTAAGCACTATTTACACTATAGAAAATCCAACAGTTAAAAATTTTATAACGGGAGTACTAAGAATTCCTTTAAAACTAAATGGTACCAGCATTTATTATCTTTCGCCAATAATAATATTATGTATATTCACTAATATATACTTATAGTTTATTGAGTACTGTATTTATAATACATGAGGAAAGAATATATTTATAAGTGCGTAAAGTTTTTCTAGCGTGTATGTATGTTTTCTTTCAGACACACAAACATATATATATATATATATATATATATATATGTGTGTGTGTGTGTGTGTGTGTGTGTGTGTGTGTTCTCGGTAGCAGATGCGCACTATTGATGAGTCCCAAATAGGAGCAAACGGCCGTCCAGCAGTGCTTTCTGCATTCCGTTGAGGATTCTTCTAGACTCGATGAATTACACTAACGATTATTCTAATTCTTCTCTCTCTCTCTCTCTCTCTATATATATATATATATATATATATATATATATATATATATATATATATATATATATATGTGTGTGTGTGTGTGTGTGTATGTGTGTCTGTGTGTCCGTGTCTGTGTGTTTTAAAAAAGAGATAGAACCCGTAAACGCTTTTGGTTATAATTTGGATTTGTTTTAATATATATAATATTATTATTATTATTTTATTCTTTATATAAAATATAATATATATACAAAAACCAAAAACGTTTGCGAAATCTCTCTTTTTTAAAATATACATTTTTGTCTCGTTGGAACAACTATAAACTTTTCCCTATATATATATATATATATATATATATATATATATATATATATATATATATATATATTACACCATTATATTACACCACGTTGCGGTGCCATTACACAGACACACAGACACACCACATATACACACCCACACACCCACCCACACACACACACACACACACATATATATATATATATATATATATATATATCAGCTTTAATTGTTTTAGCGAGACAAACTTCCTAACGATTACACCAAGTCGAGGTTCCCTTTGTGTATATATATATATATATATATATATATATATATATATATGTAATATATATATATATATATATATATATATATATATATATATATATATATGCATATAAACTAAAACTGAGTATTGCGTTGAATACTCGCTGGATGCTCCTTAATTTCGGCCTTGTGCCACATCTAGCTACTCTTAGAAAATCATTTTGCCGCAATGTCTGTAAAAATAAGAAATAAATATCCTATATATATATATATATATATATATATATATAGTTAATGTTTCTTTTTTGCTAAATACTTGCATATAAATTTGGTCATAGGAAGAATAACGTCTTTACCATTTTTACCTGTTTTTGTTTCTGAAAGACTTAAATATATTTTCTTGTTTTCTCTTGCAGGCAAAACATTCTGAAGGTAAGAAGACTTTTTCCTTCTATAAGTCAATGATGTGTCTCTACCTATATCTTGATGTCCGTCTTCGTCTACCTGTCGGGCAGCGGCCCAATATGCTTGTCAAAGGCTGTTTTAAAGACCTCGACTTTCCCGCTTAAAGCAGCCCATCAAAAAGTTTTATTGATTTTTTTTCATTGTTGTTTTAAAGTATTATTTGCAAGAAACAGCACAATGCACTTTATATTGTCAGGTTATTTCAAGAACTCGGCAGTCACTGGAGCTTCTGCTAAATTTATCGATATATGAAACTTGCAATCTCACAAGAATATTATTAACTAGAATAGTTGTCATCAGTGCAGAAGAATTTTCGATACTCTTTCTTAAGCTTTGAAAACAGATATTATTAGCCGGTGTTAAGCGATTGTTACATTGCCTAACCAAAGCAATCTCCGTTGCTGGTTGAAAGCACGGTTATGAAGAACTGAAAATCACTATCTAATCATTGTTTTACATTGTGATTTTGTAAATTTTGATCCAATATATATATATATATATATATATATATATATATATATATATATATATATATATATATATATAGGTAACTATACTCGTTTCGAAAAACATTCGAATTTTTGATTTGTCAATAATCAAATCAATCTCGAAGGAAAAAAGGTTTCAAAAAAAGAAAGAGCTAGGAACATGAAAGTCTGTCGAAAAATCGCACAGATACAGTTTCAAAGCCCAAAGAAAAAAAAACCGACACGAGTAAACATCTAACTACTAAAACTATATATATATATATATATATATATATATATATATATATATATATATATATATGTATACATATATATATTTAAGTAAGTAAAATCTTGGTAATCCGTATGGATAATTCCAAAGAAAATAAATCCTGAGAGCTCAATGTTAATTCAGAGCGAATAATTTAATTTAAAAAAAAAACAGACCACTTTAAGGCTCTATCAGTTATAATTTATTTCACCAGAGAATTTTATCCTCTGAATACACAGACTTCACTTTCAAAAGGTGAAACGAAAAATGAGATTAAAATTTACACTTTTGACGGGCAGTATTAAGCTTATATAAGTTGACATAGAGGGTGGTGAGGAATGGTGTGAGAGACATGGTCGAGTTTAGAGAGGGAAGGGAGAGTTTTAAAATTTATTTTTATATTTCTTTTTATAATGATTAATATTGAGGAAGGAGGGGAGTAAGGATCAGACATTGACCTATTTAATCGGTCAACTCAACGGAAATGATATGAGAAAAGGAAAAGGAGAAGAAAAAAGGGAAAAAGAAAAAAGGTGAAGTAAAGAGAAAAGAGATGTACTTAAGGTTTTTGGAGGAAGAAGAGGGGTGGTATAGCTTTAGCAATTTAGATAAGAATAGATTTTAACGTTTGATAGTAATTTAAATGTTTAAAATCTCCACAAATAAATTTGATGCTCGTTAGCAATTTAAATATTCAACTTCTCTACAAATAAATTAGGGATTTAATATAAGTTGAATACTATATTAATAAACAACAATAATAAAAAAAATAAAAATTTACTTATATTAGGTTGGTGCAAAAATAATGACGTAATAATGTCGTTTTTTGACGTTAAAAAATAGGTCAAAAAACGACATTATTACGTCATTATTTTTGCACCAACATAATACTAATGTTTTAATATCGTGAATGACTGTTAAGGTAAAATCTTTATCAGTTTGAGTCTAATTCAAGAATTTAATTTGTAGCTATTTTTAGATGGGTAATATTTCTTAATTAAGGTTTAGGTTTCAAATCAAGATGGAGTAAGATTTGAAGGTAATAGTAAAAAAAATGACTGTGTTTTCATACATAAACCACATACATATTTACGTAAAAAACACATATACATACATTCATGTACATGGGCAATTACACATAACCACACAGACGTGTATTGATAAACACCGGTATATATGCATACACATATACAAATACTTACATATATATTTACATATCTTCACACACATCCATCATATTTATACATATTTAAATTTTTACTTAAATTTTACAGTTAACGCTTGGTGATGAATTAAGTATTTAAATTTCAAAAAATATTTTAATATTTTAAAAATCATGACTAATGTTTAAGGAGTAACATTTTAATTTAAATCTAAGTGATCAATTTAAATTGAGATTATCTCCAGATGAGTAAAATTTCCAATCTTAACAAGTCTCATTAGAAATTATTTAAAGAGAAAGTAAACAAAATGGCTATTTTTTAGTGATTTTATAACATATTTACGTCGTAATTTTCGAGTAAATTATATATATATGTAAATATATATATATATCTAATTATTCATTCGAAAATTATAACATAAATATGTTATAAAAGTGATTTTATAACATATTTATACTATAATTTTAGAGTGAATACATATATATATATATATATATATATATATAATTATTCATTCGAAAATTATAACATAAATATGTTATAAAATCACTACGAAAATAGCCATTTTGTTTCAACATTTCTGGTGTCTTATCAAGTGATGGCGTTGACTGTAGAATAAAGAGTTTTAAAACGTTCAAATCGATCAAACACCCCTCGATAGGAGAAACGCTGTTACATAAGCTGCAATGACCAATCAAAATACATGTATATGAGAATTCAAAAAACTTGACAACGAACCTTGGTTATAATAATTAATGCCTTAATGTTAGGCTTAGACTAAAATAGAAATCATTCTAATTAATATTAAATTTTACTATAAAATTGAAAATTAAAATTGCCAGTTTTAAATTTTAAATTTAATCTGTATTATGTTTAAAATATTATAAAATTATTTAAAGAAGAAACTGAGGAAAAATACATATGTTTTGTTATTTATTTTGTTTTTATTGAAAGGCCAAAAACTCAGAAGAAACGTTAAAATCTAATGTTGTACTAAGCTTCATTACAACTTAGATACATTTGAAGTTGTGTTATGGGTAGGGGGTTGTGAAATCTTGCAAAAGACAATACATACACAATCAGATTTTAATCCACAAACACGTAGACATATTTAGATATATAAACACGCAAAACCACGAACAAAACAGGAAATAGATATCCACGGCCCTTAAAAAAAATAAGAAAACAGACAACATATACATACAATGAAAGGCATATATAATCGATCATACACATCCATTAATAAAGATACACACATATACAGACCTACAAATATTCAAATTTGAAATTCATAGTAAACGATTTCAAAATGACTATTTTTAAAATATTCCTCACATGGGCCAAAGAAATATAGATAAAAAGGTTCAATATATAAAATTTAAGAGGGGGGAATAGAAAAACAAATTGTCGCCAATGAACAACGTAAAGAAAAAAAGACACGAAAATATATAGAAATGAATAGAAAACTAAATATACACACACATAAAAAAACACCAAATTCAAATGAACAGGTAAAATGCAACACTTAAAATAAAATAAGACCAGCTAATATATAAAAAAGAAAACACATAAACGCACAAATATATATAAATATTTCATATATCTCTATCTATAAAAAGCAGGATGTGTGTGTGTGTGTAACGAATTGACGGCCGCAATTTTCGGCGGATTTGCACCAAAACTTACATGCATATGCTCCAAGTTAGTGGGAAGGCCAAGACCGACGTTGCATTTCCCAACTCCCATCGATAGTGGAAATAATCGATTTTTCATGCTTCTACGGCAGTTTTCATGTAGTTTGCGGTCATTTTCTACTGGTCAGAGTCAGAGCCTATAGCTGGCTGCCACAAATGTTAACTAACATGCTAGCATGCAAAAAACATCGATAGCTGCATTCGTCACAAGTGGGAAAAATTTAAATCTGCATGGCACTTTACTCCAATTGGCTCATTCGCGTGCTTAAACTCAACGTTGATTCTGATTCCGCAGAACTGGGTTGGGTGTGAAAAAGTATTTGTTGTTAACATTCTTTTTTTCATTCGGTTTTTCCAGTTACGAGTCCTTTTTTAAAGCTGATCGTTTTGTGTTCTTTTTTCGTAACAGATTTAATGTTTAGTATAGAGCTTAGAAAAAATTCGCAGTGTGAGATAGGCAAGAAGTAAGGCATGTAGCAATATCAGTACGGCAAAGGGCACTCCTTTAAAGGCAAGGAAGGGCAAAAATATTTTAAGTCAAGTTATAGCGATTGCTGTATGATTCGTACGATTTTTGAATCAAGCACGGGCAACGCCGGGCCATGCTGCTAGTACTGGTATACGCATGAGCACACATACACGTTTATTTAATCTGTTTAATTTGTTTAATATATATATATATATATATATATATATATATAGAGAGAGAGAGAGAGAGAGAGAGAGAGAGAGAGCAAATTCTCTTTTAGACATGTCTGACTAAATAAATTACGGACATTATATCTGCTAATTTTTAACAAAATCCCTTCATATTCACGAATATATATATATATATATATATATATATATATATATATATATATATATATCTGTTGGGTATACGACACTATCAAGAAGGCTTACACTCCACATGTCTGACCATTCATCCATTGTGAGACATTGACAACAACATTCTTGTCCACATTAACAATATAATTTTTTCTAATCGACAACACAACTATTCTACACCATGAAGACAACAAATTTAGATTACAGATACTAGAAGCAATTTATATTAAAAAAATTAAAGCCGCCACTGAACAGAATCAGCTATGAATACTGCAATAATGTACTGAAATGACTGAAACAGAAACAGTTTTTTCATGCTTTAATGCGTACATGACCAAGAGATTATAACATGAAAAAAGTCCATAATTCTAATGAACGCTCAGCACATTGTCAATCATTTTGCATATAAATGCATAATGAAAAAATTAAGGTAATGGATAACAACGCACAAGTTTTTATATATACTTGTACTAATGTGTAACATAAAGTATGTACTACTTGCACCCCTGAAGATGATCTTGAAAGAAGATCGAAAGTACTTGGGAAATGAAAATAAAATAAATTTAAACAGCTATAGCACATTTCTCTCATCTTTTAACATCAATACACGAGAGGTTATTCGTGAATATGAACGGATTTTGTTAAAAATTAGCAGACATTTAATCAGACATATATATATATATATGTATATATATTATGAGAATGAAGTGAAGTCCGTCAATTATTTTAATATATTTTTTGTTTATACGCTATTTTTTTATAGATACAAATATTTAAGTAAATGCAAATCATTAGTTGGATACTACAAGAAGAGGTTGGTTGCTGTAGAAGTGAATAATGGCTATTCTACAAAATATTAAATGAAGATAATGTATGCTTTTTTGTATTGTACGAATACTTTTTTCACCTATTAAAATGGATAAATGAAATTTATTTCTATTAAATCATTTTTTCTGTTTTCTATGCATATTTAGTTATTATGCATCTGTGTACAGTTAACTATATGCAAATTATGTTTATTCATTAGTTGTAAATACAATAAATTAAAAACTTGTATGTATACGAATATTTGTTTTCCCCTACTCTCTCTCTCTCTCTCTCTCTGTATATATATATATATATATATATATATATATATATATATATATATATATATATATATATGAGTGTGTTTGTGTGTGATACTGTAAGTTGCAGAATACAAGTCGACCTGGCGTACAAGTTAACCTCAATATTTTAGCTCTAAATTATGTGTTATACGTACCTTATAGGTAAACCCCAAACATACTGTAGGCTACCAGTGGCCTACCATTAAGTTAAGTTGGGCTGCAGTATACGATAACCTCTGCCGAAACTGCCTACGGTCGCACCTCTTACCTGTATATTGAGACACTCTCCGTGATATCTTTCTAAACGCGTTGTATAACAAACTACAAGCTGCAACACACACCGGTAAGGTATTCTGTATCTGTATAACTTAGCGAACATTTAAAATTCGTTTTCAGGTCTGCTGATAAAGACATCAACTCCTATAAAATAATAGTACCGCTGATTACACATCACATCAGACAGTTTATTGATAGGACTGCTACATATCGTATGTTATTGTAAACACCGTATCACTCATTCGCCATTTGTATCTGTCTGGTAAACTCATGAACGATGCGTGCTGCAGACTTAATAGAATACTCAATGTGTCATACCATTTTATTATTTCATATTAATTTCTGTGTTAATATGCCAAATATGTTCACCAAACACAAATTTTTTAGCGGGAAATATTTTGTAGCAGCCTGCTGGTGGCACGGGAAGTTACGTACAGTAATTGTTAATTAATGGTTTATAAGTTGGCTCCTAGATTGGAAAAGATTTTTTTAGGCTCGAAAACAAGACTTGTACGCCAAATGTTTCGATGTATATATATTTCGAACGTAACTCATAATTGATACAACAATAGTTAATAAAAATGAACACCGTTGTCTGAATGATTGGATTTTTCTGTATCCTTGAAAACAGAAAATTAGGAATTTATATGTGAGTTTAAAACTCAGTAAATTTAAAAATAAGTTATTCTAAAATTCGCTTGAAGATGAAACGGAACTAAGGATTTTAATTTAATTATATAATTAAATTTGAAGTTTTTAGTTTCAGTTTTTGAAACATGCTTATTACTGTGTATCGAAAAAAACATATTTTTAAATCAGTTAATTTTTAATATTTATGCTCTGTCAATTTACATTGAGCACTGTTTATAAAGGCAAAAATAAAAATACAAAAATACCAATAAGAACACCGGATTATATATGTTACTGTTCTTTCTTTTCATTTATATATACATACATATATATATATATATATATATATATATATATATATATAGATAGATAGATAGATAGATAGATAGATAGATAGATAGATAGATAGATAGATAAAGAGAGAGAGAAAGAGAGAAATAGAGAGTTAGATACATATGTAGAGCTTGAAATAGATAGATAGATAGATAGAGGGATAGATAGATAGATAGATAGAGAAAGAGAGAGAGAAATAGAGAGTTAGATACATATGTAGAGCTTGAAATAGATAGATAGATAGATAGATAGATAGATAGATCAGGTGATGTGACAACTAATTTCTATTTGTCGTTTTATCAGTTTAGATTTTTTATTTACTTATGTTCGCTTCTTTAGTATCAAATCAAAATATATGTCTACATGGAACCATGAAAATTAATTAAATGTGTGTATATATGTTTGTATATGTGTGTGTATGTGTGTATATTTGCGTTTTTATATATGGGTGTGTTTGTATGTGTGTGTATGTATGTGCATATGTGTGTATATGTATTTGCATATATGTTTCCATATGTGTGCATGTATGTGTGTATATATGTGTTTTGTATATATATGTGTGTGTGTGTGTGAATGTACGTGTATATGTGTGTTTGTGCGCGCGCATGCGCATTTTAGTACAATTGCCGTCTCCCGACCAGAACAGCTACTCAAACACTCACACCAATTCAAAGTTTATATTAATCAGAAATAATGTCGTAATCTAAAAACTATTAATTCCGTAGACGTGAAATGTCGTCAATAAACAAAAGAAAATCTACCAATGTATTGAATATTTTAGGACATAAGTACTAGTATGTTTTGGAAAGTATGAACCAGACGTAAAATTATGTTTCAAATTATGTTTCAAATTGACTTCTTTCGTGTTTTTTAATGGCTACTGATAGTGTTAGAATTTAAATTTACCCTTTGTGCTTCTGATTAAGTCTTCATATCTTTTTTAGTTTCTTTTTTCGTTTTGCTTTGCGTATTTAGAGTAAATGAATTCTGCTAGCAAAAGACCATTCATCAATTCACTTTGGCTGAATTGGAACAGACATTGAAATTTGATTGGCGCAGCACAAATGACGTCACAAACCATTTTATTGGCTGTACATGTTATAATAGGATTATCTGGAACCGTAGGAACTCGAACTGAATTGTGTGATTGAAAGACCGACTTTAAATGCATGGAATCAAGAAGGATTGTTGCGGCACCATTTAACGAGGCAGAAAGGGAAAAGAAAGAAAAGAAGAAAAGGAGAGGCTAAGAACCGAATCGTGAGTGATAAGCAAGAACACACACACAGCTAAGAGACAATGGATAAAAGGATATTTTGATAAGTAACAAATGGCGAAAGAGTGTCATTACAATGACAGGGAAATTCTGAGTAAAAAGAAAGGGAAAGAAGGAAAGAATCA
The DNA here is from genome assembly GCA_963932145.1 of Acanthosepion lycidas. NCBI lineage: Eukaryota > Metazoa > Mollusca > Cephalopoda > Sepiida > Sepiidae > Acanthosepion > Acanthosepion lycidas. Next base: position 6,378,119 of record OZ010574.1, on the reverse strand, counting down.
GATATGTTTTGGCATCGGCTGTGTTATCTAAGGATATGAAAACAAACTATTGGTACGGTAAGACATCTTATTATCAACTACAGACCGGCTGGCCAGAGAAAGAAAAAAAAATTCAAATGAAAATGTTATTTCGTTAAGTGACGAAAAACAGACAACTAAAAGGACTTGGACAGATATGAAAAATTAAAAAAAACACCCACGAGCGTCCGGCGGAAACTTCTTGGCCTGCGATAATAAAATTTTGTTTTCAGGAATTTGTACTGAAGGAAAATGAATGTGTTTTTCGTTCATTCTTCGAGGCGACAGACTGGCTGGAACTTTGGAGATGTTTCTTTTTGAGGCCATGTTAAGAAGACCACACATTCTGATAATTAGCGATAAAATACCTGACGTAAACCACGTGTAGAACAAGAGTTATGACCGCCATTGTCATATTGTCCCGTTCGCGGCTGGAGAAATGATAAACCTTTAAGGGGAAGAAAAGGGAAAGGGAAGAGATAATTTTTTTTTTTTAAGCAAGATATTTTTTTTTTCCTGAAACAAAGCCGCAGATTCGTCCACGCCCGACTAAGACATCATTGGTCGAGTGGTGATCACGTGATGCACGAGGGAGGCTGTTGCCGCCCATCTGGAGGATGAGTAAGAGAGGTTGCCACGAAGATGTGGGGAGGGCAGTTCACGCCCCTCTGAAGTATGATGAGAAGGTGGGAGTGAGGAAAGGTTCCCAAAAAAATGGAAAAAGGTGGAAATTCCTAACCAGAGAGGTGGATATGTATTTAGAATTATCGAGGAAACCCCGGTGCCGACAAACTCACCCCGGTTTTGGTCGGCGCCCATATAAACGAAGCCACAACGAGCAGAAATGAGTCGAGTCCCAGCAGTTCCCAGAATCAGTCTCCGGTTGAGGCAAGCCTCGCAGATAGCTGACCAGGATTCACGCACACACTCCGGACCCATCTTCAAACCAAGAACAATTATTTTGAAGAGCGACTTAGATCCAGATCACCGAAATAAGTTTTTCTTTTGACTTTCGTCCAAAGACCCACCGAAACACCAATTTCTTAGAGAGCAGACGACTTGAAGTGTTAAAACTTGCCTAGCAGAAAACGACGTGTCACAATCCATAGAACGGGTCGGGAAATAGATGCAGTCCTATGTAACGAACAACTAGACATAAAGTTTGTTACCTTTTTCTTTGATACTTTGAACTTTTGAGTTTTCATTTTATTGCCTTTTATGCGTATTTTTGTGGTATCACCCCCGTTGGACTCGGTTTGCAGTACGGCCCCGATGACTGATTGATTTCCTCTGCCTAGATCAATTCACAACGTGGGTAGGCAGACTGGGAATCAAAGTGGGACGTCACAGTTGGTACCGTGGTAGACTGTGATAGAACGACACGGTTGGCGCTGCGACCAGGGGACGACGTCACATTGTCACAAGTTTTGATTTATCTTGAAGATTTAAAAACTAGCAAAATTTGATTTATTACCAAATTTATGTTAGAGCAAACACACATAATAAAGAAGTAATTTATACAAAGAATTAACGAGCAATGTTAATGAGATTAATAATGAAATCACTTCGCTAACAAAACTTAATGAGACATTAACTTACTATCAGTTCCTTGAATAATATGATCCTTATATTTGAGTTATCGTCAGATGGAATTGACGAGTCAAGTACTTTCGAAAATTTCAAGATGTCATCTTCGGGGCGCAAGTTTTTTTTCCATATACAGGCAAATCCCTAAGACGAAATATATGTAGTGTAGACATATAATAGCTGCATACTGAAAACGGCATGCTGTACTGCTTGGCATTCACGCCGGAACCTGCAATACCAACATTTGAGAGTGTTTGAGTGTCAATCTGAGGACAGTTCAGAGGATTCAGAGAGTTGAATGATATATCCAGTCAATTATGATGTTTGGAGTGATCACTAGTGATGGTAACGTTATGCTTCCCATGTGACCTCCTGTTCAACACGTTGACCTACATCAAGTACCTTGAGGAGATAGTGGTGCCGTTGGCCGAAAGGATTGACGCTGGAAGATTCTGTCTGGCAACATCACTCTCCACCAAGTTGCACAAAGAGAAGAATCCAGTCAGACAATTTCTGCGACCACATTACTCCTTACATCTGGCCATGTGTTTCACCAGACTGGAAACCTCTTGATTATTATGTATGGGGCGCAATTGAGGAAGAGACAAACAAAACTCCTTGAAACACTAAAGATGAAATAAAGGCATTCAATAACAGACGAGATGACAATCCAGAAGAATTTCAGAAAATTCCGAAATCGTCTGGAGGCTGTGGTTGAAGCCAGTGTTGATTATATTGAATAAATTTACTCTTTAGTATTTCCAGATAATTTTGTGTAATTTTGGTAAATATATCTGTTAAAATGAAATGTCAGACTTATTTTCGTTTTTGCGTAATTTAGACGACAATTTATCCATTGCACGCAGCATGTGCATATATATATATATATATATATATATATATATATATATATATATATATATATATATATATATATGTACAATTGTTTTTAAATTTAAAATTCTCAGTCTTTCTTCCCCTCGTGCACATGTGTTGCCACAATCAACTTAAACAGATGAAACACGTTATACGAAAGATTTTTTCACTTTGTTCTATTTTTCCCTTAATATATATATATATATATATATATATATATATATATATATATATATATATATATATATATATATATCAGTGGAGCCTGTCGCCTCTGAGTGTTGACTTCAATATACATTTTTTTATTTATACTCACATACACTCTCTCTCTCTGATATTAAGCACTTTTATCCCATAAATATAGCACACATTAAAATTATATTTCTTCATATATATATATACATATATATATATATATATATATATATATATATATATATATATATATATATATATAGAGAGAGAGAGAGAGAGAGAAAGAAAGAGAAAGAGGGAGAGGGGATGGGCAGGGGAAGAAAGAAAAGTGAAATCTGTATGGTGCTTAGAACTGTCGCAGAACTTGTCCGTACGCCTGTTCCCACACACAGATTTGCATTCAAGGTTTACTTTCTCATTCAGTGACCAGCCAAGCTTTACCCATGTATCATTGACGCGTACACACACACGGACACACACACATACGCGCGTGCCGCGTGTGTGTGTGTGTGTATGCACGCGCGTCGATTTTACTGTCTTTAAAGTACAATTTGGATACGCCATGAGCGGACGTACGTGAGAGAATCATGGAAGATTATAATTTAAAGACAGCAAAATCGACCTTGCTGACCGGTCGCTCCTCTGTGGCCATATCGGTTAAAGGCACGTCAGGCTATATAATGGTTCCGTATAGGATACAGGTTCGATTCCTGTCGGAGGACGAATATTTTCTATATTTCTCGGAGATTCGGGCCGGTAAATGTTGTTTAATACAGTTTATATAAACAGCATTTACTTAAATGTATTTATGTATAAAAAGAATGTATAGACATATATATATATATATATATGAAGAGAGCGAGGATGTGGTATTCAATCCTTCTTTTATACATATGTACATTATGTCTCAAAGGCTAGCCCCATGGTATATGTATTTAAAAGATCGTGCGCTAAAAGTACAAAAAATATATAGAAATAAAAAGATACAATTTTGTGCATCCATTGTAATTGATAAACTAAAATATGAAAAAAATAAACAATTTCACCTCGTTCTCTAATTAAAGGTAGTGATCTTTTATACTAATATCCATTATTCGTTTTAGAATTCAATTTAAATCGACAGAAAATAAATGAATTCTTAAAATGAATGTTCATGGTGTACAAGATTACAACTCACCTAAAAAAATGTCTTTCAATTTATTATCATAACGTGAACTCAGCACAATGTTAAGTTTAATAAACAAAAAATATAATTTTACCTACACTTATATATATATATATATATATATATATATATATATATATATATATATATATATATATATTAATTTTTCGATTTTTCTATCATATGCATGATTCTTTGAAGGTCTTCTTCTAGCTATGGGAACAAAAGATATAATAATATGAGCAACCTCTATTTTAACGTTGCCTCAATTCATTTTGTGCTCCGTGTTAATACACACGATGCTATTACCAGCAGATTCTTTTGTAGAGAGAAACCTGCATTATATAGAATCAAATCTGAAATATCTATATAATCCTAAAATTAATCTTGTATATATGTATGTGTTCCCGAGATACAACTTAAACAATGTATAATACATCAACCAATCTGTGAACATATTTGTACCTTGCAGTGCCAAGTTTCATTAAAATTAGACATGGGGTTCTTCAGTAATGTCCGTTTTCCTTTTTTCTTTTTTTTTATGGCATTTTAATAGAAAACACATATTTGTTTTCAATACACATTCTTATGTCAATCTGCGTCTATAAACGAACACTTGCTTTCTATATTCCAACTATTGTGTTTGTGAAAAATAATAAACATTCATAATACATTATGACAAGGTTATTAAATAAATTTAATTATACATAACAAAACATTTATTTAAACAATTCACTCTGCTATATTAGAACGCTTTATGAACAAAAATCTCAAGTACTCGACAGGTGAAAACGCTATTTGAGCGTGTCATTGTAAAACATAATCCGTATGGCTAAAAAAATGTCACATGGCTTGATGGTACATAAATAATTAGATGTACGCTGGTTTTCCGCCGGCAAGTATTTTGATATAATTATGAAGAAACAAGTATGTATAATAAAAAATATAATTATTATTTTGAAAAAAATTACCTAGAAAAACAAAACTAAGTGCACAATAAGGAGGCATCCATACTTTATATTATTTCAATAAATGTGCATCTCATTAAGAATCTGTTTGTTTGTTTTTTTTCGTAATGACCTTCACCTTTGAAAATTATAATATGGTAAGTACTATAATTGGTATAAATTGTCACCCTAAGGATACTATTACTTGAATGGAAAGGCCTTTAGTATGTTATCAGCTTGCAATTATTTTGTAAATAAAGCAAACTTTATCCTACAGGGCAATGTTTGTATTAAAGAGACGTTTCAAATTAAAGCTGGATTATCCTCCTGGAACAATGATAGGCCTTCTATGTTATTCTGGTATTGTTTGGTTTGTTTTTTTTTTACGGTATATCAACCTCAATGGGTTATTTAATGCCGACAAGATTTTTTTTTTTCAAAAATGTATTGCTAGCAATATATTTTTTTCAAACATATATTGCTGGTAATATTCTTTTTCTTCAAAAATGTATTGCTGGCAATATTTTTTCTTCAAAATTCATTTCTGGCAATATTTTTTCTTCAAAATCCATTGCTGGCAATATTTTTTTACAAAAATATATTGCTAGCATTAAAACCTATTTTTACACTTTTATAGCGTTTTGACTCCAGTTGTGGGGTCGGTACTTATTTTCCCATAGATGGGAATCTAACAGCTGGTACTACCCCCGGTCAAGGTGGACCTTGGAACACAAGCAAATATGAGGTGGTCTCACGCTCCTCAAAACCTCCTGATCAGAGGCCGTACTGTTAGATGTAGTTTTTCGTCTTACCCAGGACGCTTCATTTGTGGAGGCGGTGGGAGAAGGTCTTAGCCTTCTGCAGGGGTGCAGTTGGCGTATTCTGAAGCCCCAACCGACAGGTCGTTATTCTGGGTTTGTAAATTTATTCTTCGTTCTGGAAGACTGCTGTTTAATAATTTAACAATCTTTTAATTTACAGTTGAATTTCATTAAGGAAATAACGTAAAATGATCGAATACACCATATTGTTTGTCTAATTCCCAAATACATCTTTTCCAATATGACAGAATATCATGGACAGCTAAATAATAAAGTTATAGAAATTAAAATGGCAAAAGTACAAAGAAAAATAAACAAATATTTGTTTTTGATATTTTGAAATTTTATGACTTCCGATATTTCTCTGATTTGGTTAAACCATTCTTTGCTTTTCATTCAAAAGCATCAGCGAAGATAGAATGATATTTTTTTTATTTTACATGACAACAATACTGATTACTTTCACAGAAAATAATGTATTATAATGTACAACACCAAATATCATGACGTTTCACATTAGATCATTCCGGTGTAATGGTGGATCTCGCGGCTGTGTCATTGCTGTGGGTTGAAATATAAGGGTGGTGCAAAAATAATGACGTAATAATGTCGTTTTTGACGTTAAAAAATAGGTCAAAAAACGACATTATTACGTCATTATTACGTCATTATTTTTGCACCAACCTATTATATACTTTGGCTTGACCCTGGTGAAGGTTTTATATTGTACATTTCAAACATGACAAATTATAACGTCTCAGTAAGCGAAAAAAAAAACGCTACAGTTGTGACATAATTACTCAGTATTTTCTACCTTGTATTGCAAATACAAATTAAAATATGTGTAATCTATCTATCTATATATCCTAGTCTGTTCAGATCTATCTATCTATCTATCTATCTATCTATCTATCTATCTATCTATCTCAGTCTGTTCATTATCTATCTATCTATCTATCTATCTATCTATCTATCTATCTATCTCAGTCTGTTCATTATCTATCTATCTATCTATCTATCTATCTATCTATCTATCTATCTATCCCAGTCTGTTCATTATCTATCTATCTATCTATCTATCTATCTATCTATCTATCTATCTATCTATCCCAGTCTGTTCATTATCTATCTATCTATCTATCTATCTATCTATCTATCTATCTATCTATCCGTATGTCTGTCTGTATGTCTGTATGTCTGTCTGTCTATACAAGCGCATACACACGTTTTCTGCTGTGTTTGTTGTGTGCTAAATTGTTAGCAAATATTTCTCGAAATGTTTCAAAATAATTGGGCTCACATGATCCTCTTCCATAATACAAAACAAATGGCGTCTCTTCCACCATTTTTTTTCCTTTTCTGGTCGTGAGTGGAGACTGACTTGCATTTAGCGAGATAACCTACAACAGGCGTCAATTTTGTGGCAAATTAAGCCAATTATTAGAGAACCATTTGTCGCAAAGGGTTTGGCCGAATTTACATAACTCTACAGGAATTCCACTCTCAAAATTGGGAGAGAGGCTAACCTTTGACTTCGAGATCAGTTCAAATAATTCCGGTCGTTGTTGCTTGAGGCGAGTGTACATTATTCGGCCAGATTAGCTTTGGGCATCACTGCAAGCTATTTGTTAATATTGTGATTATTTTGGAATACTCAGGCCATTCCCACAGAATTTGCTTAAAATATCTTCGTCGTATATTAAACCCAGGAACGCATGCATGTGTTAGTACAAGGTTACGGATAAAGGTGACTTGTCAAATTTGCGTTTACATCAATAGCTTTAAGACAAACCTGGGAGGTATCATGCGTACGATAGGCCGGAAAACGAAATATATATATATATATATATATATATATATATATATATATATATATATATATATATATATATATATGTATGTATGTGTGTGTAAATACAACAAAGTCCGACAATTATTTTTAAGACATTTTTTATGTTTATCTATAAAAATAATGTATAAACATAAAAATGTCTTAAAATAATTGTCGGACTTTGTCCATTTCATGATGTGTCACGTCATTTGTTTACATTTGGATACGCATCGAGCAGATATGAATGTACGCGAGGGATTTATGGAAGAATCTAGTTTAAAAACAGTAAAATCGATCTTGCTAATCGAACGATTCCCTGTGGCTCGATCGGTTAAGAGCACGTCAGGCTAAATGACGATTCTGTATAGGATACAGGTTCGATTCCTGTCAAAAAACGAATATTTTCTATGAAAATTTCTCGGACATTCAGGCTGGTAAATGTTGTTTAATACTGTTTATTATAAAACAGAGCATTTACGTAAATACTTGTATCTATAAAAAAGAATGTATAAACATCCAAATGTCTAATGTATATATATATATATATATATATATATATATATATATATATATATATATAGAGAGAGAGAGAGAAAGAGAGAGAGAGATATTGAAATAAGGAAATTAAACGAAGCTGATACATTTAAATATGTATGTAAATATATATGAAGATTGATCAACATATATGAACGTCGTTGAAAAGGTCTTTGCCTAACGAATGAGTGTTTCCAAAGAAGTTTTAATATTTGGCTGTACATATATATATATATATATATATATATATATATATATATATATATATATATATATATATATATATATGCAAGGAGCGATGGATAAATTGTCGTCTAAATTACGCAAACCTGAAAATAACAATGATACTTCATTATAACAGATATATTTGCCAAAATTAAACAAAAATATCTTGAAATACTAAAGAGTAAATTTATTCTATAAAACCCTCATTAGCTTCAACCACATCCTCCAGACAACTTCGGAATATCCTGCGACTCTTTTGGACGGTCGCCTTGATGAATGCTGCCATAATCCTTACCTTCAATTCATTTTTGGTCTTACAAGGAATTTTGTTGGTCACTTGCCCAACTGCGCCCCACTCATAATAATCAGGGTTGTTGCAGTCTGGGGAGTTAAGTGGCCAGATATGGTCGTGGCAATTGCCTAAAAGCTATGACTGGGTTCTCCTGTTTGGTTAAGATGGTGCAGAGTCTTGTTGCCAGATATAGTGTCTTCCAGCAGCCACCCATTTGACCCAGGACAGCTGTACCTCCTCAACGCACTTGATGTAAGCCTCCTTGTTGAGTTATGTGGGAAGATGAATGGAGGCATTACATCGCAATCATTGCTGATCACTCTAATTACCTTCGTGATCACCGTTAGACTCATCCAACCCTTTCCGAATCCTATGCACTCTCTTCAAATTGACGCCCAAAGACGTATTGGAACTTCCGGAGCGAATGCCAAGCAGTACATCATGTCTTTTCCAAATTGTTGACAGAATCACTTGTATCATGGTGCTCTTTTTCTCACAGTCGGTGCCCAACTGACCCTACTATACTGTACAGTCGACAAAAATCAAAACCAAACAACACGTATGCACGAGATTAAAAATATAATAAAAAATATAAAATGGAGGCGATTTACACATCGCACCCTCCCTCCATCTCTCTCTCTTTATATATATATATATATATATATATATATATATATATATATATATAGAGAGAGAGAGAGAGAGAAAGAGAGAGAGATATTGAAATAAGGAAATTAAACGAAGCTGATACATTTAGATATGTATATAAATAGATATGAAGATTGATCAACATATATGAACGTCGTTGAAAAGGTCTTTGCCTAACGAATGAGTGTTTCCAAAGAAGTTTTAATATTTGGCTGTACATATATATATATATATATATATATATATATATATATATAGAGAGAGAGAGAGAGAGAGAGAAAGAGAGAGAGAGATATTGAAATAAGGAAATTAAACGAAGCTGATACATTTAAATATGTATGTAAATATATATGAAGATTGATCAACATATATGAACGTCGTTGAAAAGGTCTTTGCCTAACGAATGAGTGTTTCCAAAGAAGTTTTAATATTTGGCTGTACATATATATATATATATATATATATATATATATATATATATATATATATATATATATATACCAGGACTTTACCACTTTATTTATCTGAGAAAAGAATTTTTTTCTCTTCCATTCCATTTCATGCGTTAATTTAAATTAATTTACCAGCTTTTATAAATTTTCTATTCCCATAAAAAAAAATTGTTAAGTCCTGGGACGAAGCCGGTTGTGTTATTTTTTTTTTCTTTTGAAAAATGCCTCATAAATTTTGTCTTTTCCTAACTATTATTAAATTCTGTACCACAAAAAACAGTCGCGTCCGAAAATTCAGAACTTTAAACTTTTCTTTCTGTGCTTCATTTGTGGCATTATGGTTAATAATTAATATTTAATAAATGTTTTTCATACTGATTATATTGGCACCCTTTTGTTTGTCCTTGTTTTATTAAAAAAAAAACCTATGTATTTTACATACTACAAGAAGCACACGTAGACCCTTTCTTCTAATTATATATATATGTGTCTGTGTGCGTGTTCGTGTCTGTATAAACATGCTGAAATATATACATACTTACATATATATATATATATATATATATATATATATATATTACAATGAATCATTCACACAAAAAGTAGATTAGTAAAGTTAATGATACAAAATGGCGATATCCCTTCGCTAACAAAATTTTAAAGGTGCATTAACCTGCAAATAACTCGATGAATGTTATGATCCTTGTTTTTTAAAATTATAAGCTGTATAAGGTCTTTTTTTAATACGTAAGTACTTTCAACTCTACATTCAGTCATCTTCAGGCATGGAAATTATTTTGTTTTTGGTAAAATTCAGGTAGCATCCGAGACGAAAAAATTAAATGCGAACCGAAATATTTTTTTTTTTTTTAAATGTGTCATTGTTAACGGATACAAATGTTTGGAGCGTGCACTCGCAAAGATAAGGTTGTATTTTTTGAAAATTTAAGAGAGTGTGTTTTTTTTACTAATATGGCAATTTGAGAATATTTTTAATCGCATAACATTAATTTTAATTATCATAAAAGTTATGGAAACGAAAAAGAAAAAAAAAACTTAATAAAATCGCCTGGACTATTTTAGCAAAGACAATTTTAAAAACAAAATTAACTCTAAATTAAAAATTTACCGAGTTAGCGCCCCTCACCTTCGTGAGCATGCGTAGTCGACTAAACGTAAAAGTCATTTTAGTCTTAATTGACGGACACTTCAAGCGAAAAAGTTTCCATCTTTTGCATACTTTGGGAATTTATTCTTGTTAACAGATAGATAGATAGATAGATAGATAGATAGATAGATATAAATAGATAATGAACTAAGATAGATAGATAGATAGATAGATAGATAGAAAGATAGATAGATAATTGATATAAATAGATAATGAACTGAGATAGATAGATAGATAGATAGATAGTTAGATAGATAGATAGATAATTGATATAAATAGATAATGAACTGAGATAGATAGATAGATATAAATGGATAATTAACTGAGATAGATAGATAGATAGATAGATAGATAAACAGACAGACAGATAGATAGATAGATAGATAGATAGATAGATAGATAATTGATATAAATAGATAATTAACTGAGATAGATAGATAGATAGATAGATAGATAGATAGATAGATAGATAGATAGATAGATAGATAGATATGAGAAAAGAGTAAATCTCTCGATTCTCCCTGGTCTTACCATCTGTGAATGAGATAGCAGGGTAAACTGGGTTCTCTAGACTTGGTGCCAACAAGTTTAAAATTCTGAATTACATAGCGTGGAGAAAACAATAGGACACCACTCCCTATGTTTCCAGAAAAGGTATAATATTTATATATAATAAAAATGGAATCTGTGAAGTACTCTGATTGCCTGCATATTAAATATCCATGGCATTTTAAGACTGAAAACGATTTCTCTTTCCTTTGAAAATGAATTAGTAGACATTACTGGAAATCAATAGTAGGCATTACTTTCATAGCCCAATCGCTCTCGCTCTCTCACTCTCTCTCCCTCCCTCTCTCTCTCTCTCTATACATATATATATAAATATATATATATATATATATATATGTGTGTGTGTGTGTATATATATATATATATATATATATATATATATATATATATATATATATATATATATACAGACATGCATATATGTGTGTGTGTGTAAGTGTGCTATCCACGGACAGACTGTTTCGCTGTATCACAGCTCATCAGTGTGGCTAGACATTCGATTTCCTCAAGCCAGTGACTTGAAGTGCTCGATTCATTGAAGAGCTTTTGCATCAGAAGTAGCAGACACGGTTTATAAATTCGCACATTCAGTCATCTTCAGGCTGATTGTTAGGTTAATGCATTTTTTAAATTTTGTTAGAGAAGGGATATCGCCATTTTGTATCATTAACTTTACTAATTTACTTTTTGTACGAATGATTTATTGTAATATAAATTGAACTGCAACACATATTTGATTTAAAAGAACTGATCCAACGTTCAAAATTTCGGGACAACAACTGAGACATTACTGTATTTATTGAACAATTTAGTTCATGCAACATTGACTGATAAACTCCTACAACAACAAAAAAATTCTTAAATTACCATATTAGTAAAAAACGCACTCTCTTAAATTTTCAAAAAGAAAATTCCACCTTAGTGTTGCGAATGCACGCTCCAAAAGTTTGTATCCGTTATCAATAACACATTACAAAAAAAAAAAAACATATTTCGATTCGCATTATATTTTTTCGTCTCTGAATTTTACCAAAAACAAAATAGTTTCCATGCCTGAAGATGACTGAATGAACAGTTGAAAGTACTTGCGTATTAAAGAAAGACCTTATACAGATTATAATTTTAAAAAACAAGGATCATAAAATTCATCGAATGATTGGTAGGTTAATGCATCTTTAAAATTTTGTTAGCGAAGGGATTTCGCCATTTTATATCATTAACTTTACTAATCTACCTTTTTGTGTGAATGATTCATTGTAATATAAATTGAACTGCACCACATATTTATATATAATTTTAGTGATTAATATACCCTCATATATATATATATATATATATATATATATAAAATATATAAATACATACATACATATACAAATATATATTTAAAAAAAATCCCAAGCGGATAGAATCCAGGTAGAACTCAATGTCCAGGACAAAGTAAGAATATAATAAAAAGGCTTAAACGCTAATATTCCATGGTTATAATTTATTACATTGGTTTATTTATTTTATTTTGTTTTACGTCATATCAACCTCAATGGGTTATTTAATGCTGACAAACATTTTTATTGCTGGTAATATTTTGTTTTGTCAAAAATTTGTTTCTGGTAATATATCCTTCAAAATTGTATTACTCGTAATAATTTTTTCAAAAAGTGTTGCTAGTAATAGTTAACTATTTGCCCATACCTGGGACCCTAACAGGTACTACCACCTCGGTTCAGGGTAGACCTGGGGACACCAGCAATTAAGAGGTGGTTCCACGCTCCTCAAAACCTCATGATTAGAGGCCTTGTTGTTGGATGTAGTTTATCGTCTTACCCAGGACGCGGATGTAGTTTAACGTCCTGCCCAGGACGCGGATGTAGTTTATCGTCCTGCCCAGGACCATTATTACATTGGAATCGTAAATCCAATTCATCAGACCTGCAAATTCAAAAAGAAATCAGAAAAAATAAGTCCGGGAATAAAAAAAATTATATGTATATATATGTATACAGAGAGTGAAAGGGGGGCTGGGAAGATTGAGGTCATGCCTGAAGACTGACTTCATCCTTGCAACGTACTCTCACGGAGTGGTGTTTCCACATTTATATTTCATATTTACATACACTCTATCTCATACCCATAACATTTCGTAAACTATATTTTCACACACACATACACGTTCACAGACACGGACAGATACACACACACACACACATATATATATATATATATATATATATATATATATATATATATATATATATATATATATGTATGTATGTATGTATATATATTTATCGCGCGTGTCTTCTCTTATTCTCGTATACGTGCATAGATAAACACGGGATTGCCACAACGTTACGCGCATACAAACATACATAGAATTTCATGGAAAAGGACATTATATCTCCGAAGCTGCTTAGCCTGGCAATGGTACTTGACAAGAAATCATTTCATTTTCAGTCCTTAGAAAGGAAACAAACAGGTCTTGTGACTTTACGCTTTATATTTCATACAAGCGAAATATGTAAGATGTGGATGTCCATCCTTTATATTTGACTCAAATTTAACAGTCTTGACATCTCGGAACATTTGTTGAAGCCCATCAGGAAGGCATCAATCTGATCCTTGAAAGGAATATTTTCAAGGAAGCTTTCTGACTAAAAGTTGTCTGCACATGCGCAAGAATATATTTGCCAAGAGATACACTCGTTTTCTATCCAATTTTTATTGATATATTTTTGTTTTTATTGTATATATTCCTAGTAATTTTAAGTTTTTATCCTATTTTATTACTATATTTTAGTTTTTTTTATTTTTTATATTCCTAGTAATTTTATGTCCTTTATCCAATTTTTATTTCTATATATTAGTTTTTTTTATTGTATATATTCCAAGTAATTTTTAATTCTATGTGGTTTTCAGTTTGTTTCCGCTGGATCATAAAGAATGATTTTAGATTATTACAACGAAATAAATCTCAAACACATTTCCTATTTTCAAAATGAATCTCTTTTTTAAAATGTAGGAAGGTAGTCTAGAAAGTATACTAAAATTTTAAATATCTTCTGTTTTTCACATAATTAGGCACCGGCTTTGGCAGAACGTCTATCAACCATTCCTGTCAGTAACCTTAAATCCGTTATTTGGCACTCTGCGACTTTTGTCTTTTTTCCCAAAGCTAAAATCCCTATTGAAAGAGAAGGGGATTACAGACGCTAGATAATATCAAAATTCATCCGAGTCAGCTGATGGTAATCCCGAATGAGAGTGATTTGAAAAGTGGAACGTACAATGGGTTAACGGGTAATATAATGAGAAAAAAGGGATCATTGTCCAAAGGTGGTCATTTTTAATTAAATTATTTCTGATTAAAATTATATTATATATATATATATATATATATATATATATATATATATATATATATATATATATATGTCTGTGTGTGTGTGTGTGTGTGTGTGTGTGTGTAGAAATGATCTAAATAGATACGAGCGACCATATATGTGAGCGATTCTGTACACATAAATATGAGCGAATGACAATTTATTTAATCAATGGCGTAGGCAAAAGAGTTCTCATTGTAGTTAAACAGAGCTGTAAAGTGTATATTAGTAATTACACATATACCCACGTTTACAGGTCGACTCAAGAGTTTCACGGTTTCATATTTATATGCGTCGATTTATTGTCTGTCTGTCCATTAATCTGACTGTATATGATTTTATATTGACGGTGATCTATCTTTTCATATTTTGCCTACCTACCTACCTACCTATATATATATATATATATACATATATATATATATATATATATATATATATATATATATATATATATATATATTGTCATCCACAGACAGACTGTTTCACTGTATCACAGCTCTTCAGTTTACCTAGACGTCCGATTGCTTCATCAGTTGGAAGATTCTACCCCTAGGAAATTTTAACATTTTCCGTACGAAATACGCCAGGAGAACTCAATTCGTACTTGGTGAGTAATGCATTAATAGCACTAGGAGCCACTCTCATTTTCTCTCGAAAGCATATATATATATTGTCATCCACAGATAGACTGTTTCGCTGTATCACAGCTCTTCAGTGTGGATAGACGTCCGATTGCTTCAAGCCAAGATGGAAAACCCAACTGATTTGACGTCAGTCAGAGATCTTAACCCTAGTTTATCGTCGCGTGACAGAGGGAAAAGGAAATTTGAACGTTTTCTATACGAAAACTCCGAAGAACACACTTCGTACTTGAAGAGTAATGCATATATATATATATATATATATATATATATATATATATGTGTGTGTGTGTGTGTGTGTGTGTGTATGTATATGTATATGTATGTATGTATTGATGCATGTTTCATAAAATATTATAGACAAGTTTTGTCTATTTATTTCAAGTAAGTTCCTTTCATATTGTCTGATAAGCTTAATAAAATTATCATTGAAAGACGAAAGGAAATCACCATATTGATACATGTTTATATCAACGGCTTCCCATACTTAATACTTCTCGTTTTCACTCTCGCGTGGTCATGTGTGACGTCACGAGCTGCGAGCTGCAAGTGCCAAGTCCTGTTTCATCCTCAAGCAAAATTTTAGGAATAAAAAATGAAATAAAAATCATCTGGTATACCCCTCCGTTCAACCAAATGGTTAGTATTAAGCTAGGACATAAGTTCTTAGCTTTAATTGAAAAACACTTTCCTACTAATAGCAGACTTAGCAAGATCTTTAATAAAAACACCTTAAAATTAAGTTACAGTTCCACTGAAAATCTAGAAAGAATCATAAAAAAACATAATAATAACATCCTGGAAAAACACGCGCGCTAAAACAGTATTAATAAAAATCCTAAACTAAAATCAGACAAAAATAATGAAAAATTATGTGATTGTAGAAACCCAGAAGACAGCCCGTTGGAAAATAAATGCCTCATAAAATCCGTGGTATACCAATGCACTATCTCATCCATTGAGAGTCCTAACACTGTTAGGATATACATTGGTTCAATGAAGAATGAATTTAAAATTAGATGGAAACAACACAAAAGCTCCTTCAATAATATTAGAAATAGAAATCAGACATCTCTATCCAAATATTTTTGGTATTTAAAAGAAATGAATAAAACACCAAAAGTGAAATGGAAAATAATAAATAGAACAAGAACTTGTAAAACCTGGGATGACCCATCGCCTTTATGCCTACATGAAAAACTACACATTATTAAGTTTCTAAATAATGAAAATTTATTAAACCATAGACATGAGTTAACGGTTTTCTGTCGACATCAACAAATTTTCGCATTAAATAATTAGCATAAAAAAAAATTAAATTTCAAATTCTAATAAAATGTTTAAAAGCTTAACTCAATCACAAGATAGAAAAATCCTTTATGAAGTCGTCAAAAAAACAAATTGTGGTTCAGTGCGATGCGTTTCAGTACGAAACAACCCATTAGGGAAAAAATATATAAATAAAAGGATAAATTTAATTAATAAAATAAAACAAAATTCTCTTAACGACATATTATGGTGCCAAAAGTAATCTTTCGCTGTGACTGACCAGACGATGTACGCACATGAATGCGATCATTCGCCTTGAAATGGATGCCCCCACCCTACCTCGGCTTCACCTCTTTCCTAAGGTGACTGATATGTGGATACAAATTAACTCTTAGGTCCCTTATCAAAATAGTCACTTCAGCCATTTCCATAGTAATTAATTTTGCGAATGAACATGCGTTAATTTAAATTAATTTACCAGCTTTTATAAATTTTCTATTCCCATAAAAAAAAATTGTTAAGTCCTGGGACGAAACCGGTTGTGCTATTTTTTTTTAGCTTTTTCTTTTGAAAAATGCCTCATAAATTTTGTCTTTTCCTAACTATTATTAAATTCTGTACCACAAAAAACAGTCGCGTTTGAAAATTCAGAACTTAAAACTTTTCTTTCTGTGCTTCATTTGTGGCCTTATGGTTAATAATAAATATTTAATTTATAAAGATGCGTAAATTTCAAGATTGGTTATTCCTAAATATTCGTTTGAGGATGAAACAGGGCTTGATACTTTAACTCAATTTAATTTTAATAATTATATTGAGGTTTTCGGCTCTCGTTTTTGAAACATGAGAACTCTTATGTAGCGAAGGAATCATATTTTGTTAAAAATAATTATAATATATATATTTATAGGCAGAGAGAGAGAGAGAAAGAGAGAGAGAAAGAGGTAGAGAGAGAGGAAAAGGTAGAGAGAGAAATTGAAAGATGGAGAGTGAAGAAGAATCTAAAATAAGTGACGTATTGAAAATCAAACCAAAACAAAATTGATGAAATTTCTATATCTTCTCTTTCATTATTTCTTTCTTTTTTTTCTTCGTCGGAATTTTGCACAGAATACAAAATTTCGTCTACTCCAGATGAACGTGATGAAAAACTACTGCGGATGTCAAAGTTGGAATCTTACACGCTTGTTGGAAGTGATTTCCAAAAGCGAAAACCGTTTTATACACCAAGTGAAAGGAAAATGATTTCCTAAGTCAAAAAGACACAGGAAGTGTTCTTAGCTTTAATACTTATATCAAGTGCACTGAATTGAGAAAAAAACAAAAGAAACGGATATAAAAGACTATATATATACTCACACACACACACACACATATATATATGTATATATACTCACACACACACACATAAATATATATATATATATATATATATATATATATATATATATATATATATATATATATATATATACTTACATTTACATTACGACTCGTAGTTTCATGCTTTAGTCATTCATCAGGTACAAAAAGTGACGAACTCTTCAATACGGTGTTGTTTTTTTTTTAATTTCTGGGTCTCACGTCAGCAACGCTACATTGTAGCCTGATTCAAAGTTCAAGATTATTATAAATATAATATCATATTGCTGTATAAATTCAAAATATAGATTGCTAGTAGGGAGATATCGAATTTCATGTAATGTAAGGTTTGAAGCCCCACTCAAGTTAAGCTGTTACTGGCAATAATAAAGTCTAAAATACTACCGATTTGACTTATGTGTCTTTTCCCCTTCCAAATCTGCATTCCCGCTCTCCGAAGTCATCGATTTGTTCATTTTCTCTTCAAAAATCCTAAGACATGATTAACATGCAGCATAATTTTTCTGCTGAAAATTCGTTGTTGGCAAATCTCTTCTGTTGAGTTGTACGAAGAAAAGCAATGTCTCTATCAAAGAAGACTCTAATGGAGTTGCAATCCGAAAAAATAATATAGTCTATACCAATTCCTTTGTGGATGGTTCAGTGTCCCAAATTCTGTATTTGTGACTATTTACAATGTCACCTAAGAAAAAAAAAATTCGATTCATCCAAGAAGAATTTTTCGTGAAATTCCGGTTCGTGACTGATTTTTTTCAAACCTTTTATTAATGTCATATTTTATTCATGCCATTATTTTTTTCATATAATCCTGGTGTCTTCTTAAGTTTCTCCGGTAATAATTCTGCTGTAGTTTTTTTTTTTTTTTTTTTTTCTTTAGAATTTTTATGAACCATCATGTAGCAAATGTCGATTTCTTTTATAACAAATCTCAAAAAAGATATATTATAGATAAAAAAAAGTCTTTTATATCCGTTTCCTTTGTTTTTTCTGAATTCAGTGCACTTGATATAAGTAAAGCGAAGAACACTTCCTGTGTCTTTTTGACTTAGGAAATCATTTTCATTTCCCTTGGTATATAAAACTGTTTTCGCTTTTGGAAATCACTTCCAACAAGCGTGTAAGATTCCAACTTTGACATCCGCAGTAGTTTTTCATCACGTTCATCTGGAGTAGACGAAATTTTGTATTATGTGCAAAATTCCGACGGAAAAAATAAGAAAATAGTGAAAGAGAACACATAAAAAAATGATAATAATTATTTTCATCAAATTGTGTCTATTTGTTTCGTTTGATTTTAAATACGTCAGTTATTTTAGATTCTTCTTCCTTCTCTACCTCTCTCTCTCTACCTCTCTCTCTCTCTCTCTCTCTCTCTCTCTCTCTCTATATATATATATATATATATATATATATATATATATATTGAACAATAAAAGATATTAAAAAATTAAAATATTCAGACACACTGGGTTGTAGATTAATATTCTTTCGTTTTTATTACTATTTCATTTACATTCCTCGACTAGTTTCGGCCAACATGGCCATCATCAGGAGAAAAATAATTTTCTGCTTGTTGGTAGCAGTGAACTACTGAAATGAATGTCTTAATGGAGAAAATGAATTTTTGTCAGTAGTTTTCATTTGTTTTTTTATTTTTTTTAACATGAATTTTGGTCAGACCATGTGTCTGTCAAACAGTCTTTTTTAAGTTCTTATTTAAGATAAGAGCTGGATGGATTCATGCTGCTCTGAATTTCCTTGATCATTTTGACATTTTTATTGGTTCCTGGAAAGGAGATGTGTCTCTGTTAAGTGTGTGTGTTATTTGTTTCTTAGTGAGTGAATACGTATGGTGTGTGTAACCGTGTATATTACTATGGGTGTGTGTTATCATTTCGCTCATTAGGGAGTGAGTGAGTATGATTTATGCGGGTTTGTGTATAAGTGTGAGGCCTCAACACCTCCGTATGTATGTCTGTCTTGTGTGGGTGAGAAATGTGGGTAGGTCCTGATTTGTGGGGTTATATATTAATACTATCTATATTGTTAAATTTGTGGTTTAGCCCGGCTGGATAGTGTGTTTTTAAACGGTGTACCCACTTATTTTCATGGAACTCTAAAATCTTTCTAATGTTATCTGATCTGAACTGTTCTATTCTCTCAATTATAGTGAATTTGGCATGGGTTTTGAAATCGTGTTTTTCCAGGCGGAAATGTTGTTCTACAGGTAATAATCTTTCATGGGAAGTCGACTTAATTCGATTGCGATAATTATTAATTCTGTAGTGAAAAGGCCATTCAGATTTTCTTACATATTGTTTCTGGCATAGTGTGCATTATTGGAGATAAATTATGTTATGACTTCTACAGTTAGAATCGTGGTAGATTTTGAAAGTAGATTTAATGACTGAGCTAGTGAATGAATTCGTGTGTCTAATGTGGTTGCAGCATAAGCTTCTTTTGTTGTTACATGGGTTGGGATCTCTATATATGGGTGGGTGTTTGTATGTGTGGACGAGGTAATGTGACAGTTATTTTGAACGATAAACGATGTTCAACTTTTGTCTGAGTTTGTAAAAAGTCTTGGAAAGTCATGAACTCGCAAATCCTTGTAATCTATTCAGAAAATATCTAATCACAGGTATTCATACAACGAGTTACTGATAAAAGACTGTGCAATGAATGCTATATAACGAAGTATCTTTTTTTTAAAGATTTCTTTTGATCTGGCGGAAAACCGCAACTGTGTGTGTGTGTGTGTGTGTGTGTGAGCATGTGTGTGAGTATGTGTACATGCCTTCCACCGCCCTCTTTTTAGGAGATTTTATTCACCATAGGAACAATGAATTGTAAAACGAGTCTCCTAACCTTTGCTTCCTGGCGAATTACTTAACATTCGCCTGAATGGTGTGAATGAATCATTTACAAAACGCTGAAGAAATGTATTTAAAAAGACGACTCCACGATTTACTTTTGTTAAACAAAATGGCGAGACCTAAAATGCCTGCGTCAGTCTGTGTTCGTGATGTGCGGCAGTGATAAGGAATATGATATATTAAATAGATTCAAATGGTGCAAATTCTCCTTTTGGTACCTCTAACGAACACACAAAAACATGCAAATCCTATCCAATATAATCAAAGTCAGGAAAAACAAATTGAAAAAAAGCTAGAAATTAATCAATGAGCCAGGCTCAATGTTGAGCGTTCTTTCCGTTGTTGGCAAAGATGTCGACCAAAGGCAATCTTAACCCTCATCAAATGGACTCTCCTCGTTACATAGAAACCGATATTTATTAATGCTTCATTCGTGAAGCACCCAGAGTCGATCGAAATCACCATTCGTTTTTATCTGAAAAACATAGCACAATGGCAACGATCTTGCATAATTATTTCCTGATTTTATTCTAGTAAAAAGAGGTGGTAGAGAAATGATGTAATGCTCAGTCACCGGTTGAACGGTGGTAAAAGAATGGCGTAATGTCCAGCCACCGGTGGAACAGTGGTAGAGAAAACTGACGTAATGCCCAGCCATTGGTTGAACAGTGGTTAAGAAAAATGACGTAATGTCCAGCCACTAATTGAACGTTGGTAGAGAAAAATGACGTAATGTCCGGCCACCGGTTGAACAGTGGTAAAGAAAAATGACTTAATACGATAGATGACGTATAATGAACTGCTCAATATGAAAATATTTTAGAAATACGATGAAAAAAAGGGATAAATTAACAAGTTTCCGAATATTTTTCTGTGAGAATTTGCATCGAATCACAGAATGACGCAAATATTTAATTTTCTTTTTCACTTACTAATTTGAGTCTTATGATGACACGAAATAAAAATGTCATTTATTTGAATGACTTTTAATTATCTGCGATAGTTTCAGCTGAGACAATATTTAAGTTGACTTTTCTTTTTGAGTGGGTGCGTTTGATTGGCGCCAGGATTTAAGAATTCGTTGAAGTGGCATCTACTTGGCTCAAAGACAAACTCAACGTCAGCTGATCCGCAAGAAGTGTTTTTTACGTTAATAATTACTTTTTTTCTGTCATTAACAACATTTCCTTTTCATTACCATATTACTATCAAGAAACAGGAAAATATCGTTGAAAGCTAAGAAAAGGGTGCTGAACTGCTATACAATAAAAATTCTCTTATGTAACTGTGAATGCTGGACAATATTTGCACAGTTGAGTAGGAGAGTTGAAGTGAAAGTTATTCTACAGAAGGATGGTGAGGATCTCTCTCTTCCCTTAGGCTGTCCGTCATTGCTGACGGCGATGTTTCTATGCCTGCCCTCGTCGCCCGTTACCCATCACCGCAGGACTTTTTGAAAAAAAAACGAGAGGAAAGACAAAGTCCGCACTTAGAATTGTTTAAGGTGGTTCTAAGATTGCGCAGTCCCAGCCACACGCATTTGGCTCCCGGAAAAATGATTTCAGTGGCAAGGAGAGTATCCGAGACCTCCGGGGTTTGTCTGAGGGTTGCAGCTGGCTGCCCAAGTCCAGGTCTTTTCGGGTCCACCTTAATACATGCCCACTAATGCACACAAAGTATGGCTACCGAGAGGTTTCGATGGCATTTCTTCCACCAGGGTCCCACTACCCTTCTTAGAATCTCTTGGTTAGCGAGGTTACTTTACCGCCGTCCAGCAGTCGGCATGATGAGAATGCCATGGATAGAATGAAAGCAACAAAAATTGAAACAAAAATCCATTGAGCAGATATCAGCTATTTCTTGCTGATCGAAAGAAATAGCTGATATTTCTACGATACATACAGATCGAAAGAAATAGCTGATATTTCTCGGATACATATCAAGAAAAGAAGGCTTGGAGAATTTTAGCTTATTGTAAAGCAGGCGCGTGTAATCCACTTCAAAAGCTAATGTAAATTGATATCAAATCAGAAGATAGGAAGAATATTTTTTAAAAAAAAGCCTAAACATTGCTAAGAGCTTCACAGCACTAGAAATTGTGGAGAGCTATGAATGCGCACGTCGACATTAGCAATTCCAGTTGTAGCTGGAGCCCTCGGATTGATTTGAAACGATTTCAATAGACTAATTGAAGGAATCCCTGGAAGTCCATGCCTTAAAGAAATACAAAAAATTGTTCTCACAAGTACAGCCCACGTCTTACGAAGGGCTTTGCTATGTAAAATATGTGCGATTTTTTTTTTTTCAAAACTGCTCAGTGGAAAATGCCATGATAGTATTTCTGAACTTAGGTCTGTGAGTGGGACCCGGAAAGAAAGGAATATACACTAGAAATCAAAGGAAATAAAACAACGACAATAATAACAATAATAATAACAATAATAATAATAATAAGAAGAAGAAGAAGAAGAAGAAGAAGAAGAAGAAGAAGAAGAAGAAGAAGAAAAAGAAGAAGAAGAACTTTGGAGGTTCCAATAATTCCAATTGTAGTTGGAGCCCTTGGTTTGATTGGAAAATGTTCCGATAGACTCAGTGAAGATATTTCTGGTATGCCTTAAAGAAATACAAAAAATTGTACTCGCAAGTGCGGCTCACTCATTACGAAGAACTTTTTCTATATAAAATGTGCGTGATCTTAGCTTTTCTTTTGCTTTTTTTTTTTTTTATTTTTTTATTTTTTTTTATTTTTTTTTTTTGTTTTCACAAAAATTAAATGAGCAGTGGAAAATATCACAAAATCATTTCTGACTTTATGTCTCTGGTTGGGACCCCGGAAGGAAATCTGTATACAACAGAAATCAAAGAAAATAATAACAATCATAATAATAATAATAATAATAATAATAATAATAATAATAATAATAATATTGAAAACATCTGATAGATGTTTTGAGCCCCCAGCCAACATCTTTGAAAAATGTTGAGATAATAAGTAATTACAATGTCCTCAATGTCAGAAATCGGGAGAATGGGTAATCTCAAGACAACAACATTACCTGTTAGTTTTGGTGGGGCTTCGAAAGAAGCAAAGAAATATGTAGATCAAATGCCTGGCAGCCCTAAAATATAGGAATTGCAAAAAACCATACCGCTGGGTACTTCTCGCGTCTTGCGTAGATTTCTCTTCGTGCAGTTACACCACAATTACATTTTCCCCCGATTACATACCGTTTCATCTGTTTGCATCTGATACAAAATAACTTGTTTCTTGAAATCTCTGGTTGATGAGACTAACGCGCAACTTGTACCACGTAAAATAAAAAAGCGAAGCAGAATAATAATAATAATAATAATAATAATAATAATAATAATAATAATAATAATCATCTTATATCAGGTTACACGATATTGGCACCCACTGAGTATGAAACCCGGCATGACAGAGTGGGCCAATATCTTCTACGGGAAGGAAACTGAAAGAAATTGGTATGAACACCACCCAGACCCCATTATAGAGATAGGACCTGTTACAATTCTATGGGACTACACAATACACACTGACAGAACAATCAAAGCCAACCGCCTAGACATTGTTATTAGAGATCGCAAACAAAAACAAATGTGCATCCTTATTGATACGGCAGTCCCTGCAGACTGAAATGTATCTTTGAATATCTTCAAAAAGCTATCAAAATACCTTGAAATCGAAATCTCAAAAATGTGGCACTTGGGAATATCAGCAATCCCTGTTGTAGTTGGGGCCCTAAGATTGGTTGGAAAAGATTCAAGTAGACTAATTGAAGGGATTTCTGGAAGACTATGCCTTAAAAAATGCAAAAAATTGTTCTCACAAGTACAGCCAACACTTTACGAAGGGCTTTATTTATGTAATATATATATATATATATATATATATATATATATATATATATATATATATATATATATATATATATATTGTCGCTGGAAAGTGTCATTGTGACATTTCTAACCTTAGGTCCCTGGGCGGGACCTGAAAAGAAATGTGTAAACGCCAGAAATCAAAGGAAATAAAAACAATAATAATAATAATCACAATGATTAGGGAACTGGAACAAGATGAAGCCTATAAGTACCTAGGAACTAGCGAAAGAGATTGTATACAGCCTACCCAACTGAAGGAGAAGGTAAGAAATGAGTACTACAGGTCTGTGCGCCTGGTACTGAATAACGAGCTGGATTCATAAAAAGAGTATATCAGCCATAAACACATTGACTATCCCTGTAGCGCAATACAGTTTCAACATCCTTAACTGAACCATAACTGATATTAAGCGAAGGGTCGCCAAAACGAGGAAGCTTCTCACTTGCTACCGCATGCATCATCCCAAGGTTGATATTGATCGTCTGTATGTGCCCAGATCCGGATGAGATAGAGGATTAGTTCAACCAGAACTGTCTTACAAAACTGCAACAATTAGCCTTCAAAGATACCTGGAAACTACAGAAGACTGGATGATGGTATGTATCAAAGAACATGAAAGTAGTAAGTGACTTTATTATTTTGAGGAAGCAAACAAGTACAATATGTAGTTTCAAATGGGTGTAGAAATAAGTAAAGCACAATATATCGACTGAAGCTGCAAAATACTTTAAAAAGAAAGCAAAAGCAAATGCAACAGACCAGGTACAGAAACAATGGCAAGATAAACCGCTTCATGGCCAATACTCTGCCCGCACCAAACAAACAGATCTAGACAAACCCCGTACCCATCAGTGGCAACGTAGTGCAGGGTTGAAAGCTGAAACTGGAGGTTTTATCCTTGCTGCACAGGACCAATGCTTGTAAACTAGAAATTATCAAGCACATATACTAAAATATTATGTTAGCCCAAAATTCAGATTCTGTGATAAATATCCAGAAACAATTGATCATCTTGTATCAGGTTGCACGATATTGGCACCCACTGAATATAAAACCCGGCATGACAGAGTGGGCCAATATCTGCGCTGGAAAATTTGCAACTACTATTGGAAGGAAACTGAAATAAATTGGTATGAACACCACCCAGACCGCGTTTCAGAGATAAGACCTGTAACAATTTTATGGGACTACACAATACACACTGACAGAACAATGAAAGCTAATCGCCCATACATCATTATTAGAGACCGCAAACAAGTGCCTTCTTATTGATATGGCAGTTTCTGCAGACTGCAATGTATCTTTGAAGCTGTCGAAATACAAGGACCATGTAATCGAAATTTCAAATATGTGGCACATGAGAACATCAACAATCCCCTTTGTAGTTGGAGCCTTCGGATTGGTTGGAAAAGATTCCAATAGACTCATTGAAGGGATTAATAGTAGCCCATGCCTTAAAGAAATACAAAAAAAAAATTTCTCGCGAGTACAGCCCACACATTACGAAGGGATTTATTGATGTAAAATATGTACTTTTTTGTTTTTTGTTGTTTGTTTTTTTTTTTTTTGTTATTTATTTTAATTGCTCAGTGGAAAATGTCATGATGCCATTTATGACCTTGGGTCTTTGGGCAGGACCTGGAAAGAAATGAGTACATGCCAGAAATCAAAGGAAATAATAATAATAATAATAATAATAATAATAATAATAATAATAATAATAATAATAATAAGCGGCAAGTAGGTTGAGAGATGACCGAAAAGTATAACTTTTATTCCCTTGCTCCTACCCCTCTGTTTAATGAATTCTTCGATATTCCCCCTACCAATCTGTAGTATAAGTCCAGCCTACCCCATAAAATTTGATAAGTATCTGTCGTTGGCGACGGAAAATTGAACATTTGTGGAGAGTCACTTGTGCCATGCTCCGAAGTTGTAAGAAATGGTAAATGTAGCATCTTTGAATGATACTTTTCCTTTAGTTTGATATGATTGTAAATCCTAATGTCTCAAGTTAATTCCTTGCTTTTCAGTCCCCTTTTCTCTCCTCTAATAATTTTTTTTTTTTAACTTGTATTTCAAGTTTTAATCCACACCCCAGACCTTAAGCGGACAACCGTGTCCATTTTTTTTTTTTTACCCTAGGCATCTCATATCTCTGTCGGTGCGTGTATATGTACATGTTTGCTAATCTCTCTCTCTCTCTCTTTCTCTCTCTCTCTCTCTCTCTCTATATATATATATATATATATATATATATATATATATATAATGAATGTACATGTAGATATGTCCACACTGACAGGGATCATACTGTATTATATCTGTGTTTTCTGTTTTTTTTTTGTTTTTTTTTTTGTTTTTTTCATGGCTACAGGTGTAATTTTCCTACAATGCTCTGCCCTTTGTCTATCATCTCTTTGAGTGAATATTCTAAAACATATCTTTCAGCGGCAAGTAGGTTGAGAGATGACCGAAAAGTATAACTTTTATTCCCTTGCTCCTACCCCTCTGTTTAATGAATTCTTCGATATTCCCCCTACCAATCTGTAGTATAAGTCCAGCCTACCCCATAAAATTTGATAAGTATCTGTCGTTGGCGACGGAAAATTGAACATTTGTGGAGAGTCACTTGTGCCATGCTCCGAAGTTGTAAGAAATGGTAAATGTAGCATCTTTGAATGATACTTTTCCTTTAGTTTGATATGATTGTAAATCCTAATGTCTCAAGTTAATTCCTTGCTTTTCAGTCCCCTTTTCTCTTCTCTAATAATTTTTTTTTTTAACTTGTATTTCAAGTTTTAATCCACACCCCAGACCTTAAGCGGACACCCGTGTCCATTTTTTTTTTTTTTTTTTTTATCCCTATATACTGAAATCTAATTATCCCACTTGGAGGTGTCTCTCGGACTTATACTAAGTTAAAACTTAGTATTATCTACCCAACTGAATACCATACACTGTTATGAACTTTTAACTTCGATATATTAATAAACCCACTATCTCAAATCTGGTCTTGCTCTTGGACCTTCTTCAAGTCTCGTCCTAAAGCTGGTAATCTGAACAAAATTACCCCTTGGCGGTCAAGGTTAAAACGCATCTCTACCAATTTCAATGAATACGAATAATATCTCATACCGGATCGGCCGTCAACCGGGACAACAAGGGCCGCGTCCCTCAGAGAGGAACCAGTCTGAGGTCGAAAAGTCTGTCACTGGAACAAACTCTTCCACACACGAAGAGACACTAGGTCACCAAACCCGGATTATCGCCAACCTTGGACCAAGTGTCTCAATGCCAAATCGACTAGTAAAAATGAAACGAACGAAATGGAGCCGCGAAGAGTATCGACAAGTTATGACATCCTTCTTCACTGCACTCGAAAACCCAGCAAAGAACACCACCAATCAAACATACCAAATATGGAGAAATATGGTGGGAAATTATATAAGACCTAACCTCAATCCAAACATGCTTGCCAATGCCCGCAGAGATATCATGCGAAACAACAGACTCTCAAAGGCAGAAATAGATAAGATAAAATTAGATATAAGGCAAAATACTATGATCCATCACTCAAACTCTGTTGAGACGAATGTTGAAATAAAGAATGCGACAGAGGATGAGGTGGACGCTAAAGCGAATGAAATACGAAATCATCTCCCAGGAAATGAAACCGAAGATTCTGCCTTAGACACAACCTCTAGTTCTCCAGAAATTGTCACTGAAGATGACTCCAGGTACATTAATTTAGAATTCCTTGAAAACCACGAAGCTGAAATCACCGAAGCGAAAAATGACGTCATCCAAGTACTCAGCAGAGTAACTTTCATACAATTGTCAGACAGAGACCAGCTCCCGAAAATCCATATGACAAATCCCAACAAGCACATCGTGAAAATATACAATGCTGCCCTGGAAACACTGTTAACAGATAAACCACCGGGAAACATAACAGAAGTTAAAAACGTCATATACGCAACAGCTCTAGCAGCGACTCGGAAGCTTGGTGTCAAGACAATAAATAAAATTAACAGACACAGAGAACCAGCTTGGAAAACCAAACTGACACGAGAAATAAAACATATCAGATGTGAGCTGTCTATATTAGATGAGCTTATCAGAAACCCTAATATTTCCACACGTAAATCCAAAAAGATCAAACGGAAATATAGCATTAAATCCCTTATTGATATTCCATCGATCAAGGAAATGCTGAAACAGAAACTTCAGCTAAAAGCACAGAGAACAAGACGATACGAGAAACGTTGTAGATTCTATCGCCAAAATAAAACATTCCGAACAGATCTTAAGAAATTTTACAGGGAAATTGGAAAAACGCCTATACATGTCGAAACGCCACCATCGATTGATAATGTACAGACATTTTGGGAAAATATTTGGAGTAACCCAAAGGAATGTAACCCAAATGCAGAATGGATACGGCGTGAAGAAGAACGACTGCTGGATACACCTCTGCAAGAATGGGTAAATATATCCACAGATGATGTTAGGCAAGCACTAACGAAATCCCAAAAATGGAAATCCCCAGGAAATGACAAGGTGCCCAATTTCTGGCTGTATCATCTCTCATCTACCCATGGCATACTTGCAAAAACATTATCAACGCTTGTAAATAATCCCAATAAAATCCCGGAATGGGTTACTGAAGGTATTACATACCTCATACCAAAAACAACTGAAACAGACGACCCGAAAAATTATAGACCGATAACATGTCTTTCCACAACGTATAAGTTGATCACGTCTGTACTGACGAACCGTACTTATTCCTTTTTCGAAACAAACAGCATTCTCCCGCTGGAACAGAAGGGATGCAGTAGAGGTTCATATGGCTGCAAAGATCAACTTCTGATAAATAAAATGATCCTGGAAAATTGCAGGAGACGACGCAGAAATCTCAGTGCAGCGTGGATTGATTATCGTAAAGCCTTTGATAGTGTTCCACATTCTTGGATCCTTAAGGCTTTGGAAATGTACAAAGTCTCCCCTGTGGTATTAAACTTTCTTAAGCACAGCATGGGGATGTGGAACACAAAACTATACCTTAGGCACACCGGGGGCACTGCTATATCCAACCGTCTGAATATCCGACGTGGAATTTTTCAAGGAGACTCTCTGTCACCCCTTCTGTTTTGTTTATCCTTAACCCCTCTTACACATGAACTGAACAACAGTAGCTATGGTTACAAAATAAATAAGAAAATTTTCAATCACCTACTATACATGGATGATCTCAAACTCTTTGCCAAAGACGACAATGAGTTGAAAGGCCTCCTCAATATTGTAAAATACTTTAGTGACGACATAGGTATGGACTTCGGATTAGATAAATGTGCAAAAGTAACATTCAAGAAAGGTAGAATTACAGAAACACCCTCAATAGATTTAGATTTTGTCACAAAGATTAGGGAATTGGAGCATGAAGAAGCTTATAAGTACCTAGGAATTAGCGAAGGAGATGGCATACAACACCCCCAAATGAAAGAAAAAATAAGAAAAGAGTACTACAGGCGTGTACGTCTGATACTAAATACTGAACTAAACTCAAAAAATAGAATATCAGCTATAAACACATTGGCTGTCCCAGTGGTGCATTACAGCATTAATGTCCTTAACTGGACCATAGCTGAAATTAAGCGAATGGACGCCAAAACGAGAAAGCTTCTCACTTGCTATCGCATGCATCATCCCAAAGCTGATGTTGATCGTCTGTATGTGCCCAGATCCGAAGGAGGCAGAGGATTAGTTCAACTAGAACTGTCCTACAAAACTACAACAATTGGCCTCCAAAAATACTTGGAAACTACAGAAGACTGGATGATGGTATACGTCAAGGAACATGAAAGTAGTAAGCGTCTTTACTCCGTAATGAAAGAAGCCAACAAATTCAAACTGGAGCTTCAAATGGGCGTAGAGATGCAACTACAGCACAATACACCGGCTGAAACTGCAAAATACTTGAAAAAGACAGCAAAGACGAATGCAACCGACCAGATACAGAAACGATGGCAAGATAAACCGCTTCATGGCCAATACTCTGCCCGTATCAACCAAGCTGATGTAGACAAAACCCGTACCCATCAGTGGCTACGCAGTGCAGGGTTGAAAGCGGAAACTGAAGGTTTTATCCTTGCTGCGCAGGACCAATGCTTGCTAACTAGGAATTATCAAGCACATATACTAAAATATTGTGTCAGCCCAAAATGCAGATTCTGTGATAAATATCCAGAAACGATTGATCATCTTATATCAGGTTGCACGATGTTGGCACCCACTGAATATAAAACCCGACATGACAGAGTGGGCCAATATCTGCACTGGAAAATCTGCAACTTCTACGGGAAGGAAACTGAAAGAAACTGGTACCAACACCACCCAGACCCAGTTACGGAGATAGGACCTGTTACAATTCTATGGGACTACACAATTCACACTGACAGAACAATCAAGGCCAACCGACCAGATATTGTTATTAAAGACCACAAACAAAAACGGTGCCTCCTTATTGATATGGTAGTCCCTGCTGACTGCAATGTATCTTTGAAGATATTCAAAAAGCTGTCAAAATACAAGGACCTTGAAATAGAGGTCTCGAAAATGTGGCATATGGGAACATCAACAATCCCTGTTGTAGTTGGAGCCCTAGGACTGGTTGGAAAAGATTGCAGTAGACTAATTGCAGGGATTCCTGGAAGCCCATGCCTCAAGGAGATACAAAAAATTGTTCTGACAAGTACAGCCCACACTTTACGAAGGGCTCTATCTATGTAATTTTTTTTTTTTTTTTTTTGTCAGTGAAAAGTGTCATGATGCCATTTCTAACCTTAGGTCCCTGGGTGGGACCCGGAAAGAAATGTGTAAACGCCAGAAAGCAAAGAAAATAAAAATGATAATAATAATAATGCAGGTTCTGTGACAAATATCAGGAAACCATAAACCATCTAATGTCGATTTTCTGTTCTTTTGTCAAATGAATATAGAAATAACAGATTGAGATACACTAAGCACAGTGTGCAAACAGTCTGCAAAAGAATTTAATAAAGACTGGTTTGAACAACACCCAGTTCAGATTGCAGAAACAGAAGACATGTCAATTTTATGGGATTACACCATTTTTACAGACCGAAAGTTTGATGCAAATAGGCTGGACCTAATTGCCAAAAAAAAAAACGAAAAGAAAAAACTTGCCTCCTAATTGCTATGGCGTGTCCAGTGGACTGTAAAATAGCAACAAGGAATTTGAAAATCTATGGAAGTATAAAGAGCTGGAAATCGAAATAGGAAAAATGTGGAAATTGAAAACAAGAATAGTACAATTCATAGTAGGTGCGCTTGGAATGATAAAAAAAAGAACATAACAACACTTAACAAAAAGTTAAGTTTTGAACCTCAAAATATCCCAGGCAAAAGTAATAGTAAATACAGGCAAGAAACGAGACCAAATGTAAGAAAGGGTGATTGATGTTAATGATATAAAAAGCAAAAATAATAGAAATTAAAAACAAGAATAGTAGCAGTTATATTAGGTTCGCTTGAAATTATAAAAAAAGGAACACAACAACACAAATCTCTGAAAATTCTAGCTTAAGAGAAATATAAAAATACAAAAAATGTCTTGAGAGGTACAGCCCACACATTAAGAACTTTGTCCATGTAAGGCTAGTCATGTTATGTGGGTTAGAAAAACAAAACATGGAATGTAACCATAACAACAGACCTGCCTTCGGTTTTTTCACTGACTTGGTAGGTAGTGTGACCAGAGCAGAAATCGAAGTAATAATAATAATAATAACAACAAGAAGAAGAAAATAAGAAGAAAAAGAAGAAGAAGAAGAAGAAAAAAAAAAAGAAGAGAAAGAAGAAGAACAACAAGAAAAAGAAGAGAAAAAGAAAAAGAAGGAGAAAAAAGAAGAAGAAGAAGAAGAAGAAGAAGAAGAAAAAAAAGAAGAAAAAGAAGAAGAAAAAAAAGAAGAAGAAGAAGAAAAAGAAGAGAAAAAGAAAAAGAAGAAGAAAAAGAAGAGAAAGAAAAAGAATAGTGGACTTATGAATGGTAGTAGATTTGCCTGTAAAATAATTTTTGAAGTAAAGCTCTGTAAAAAAGACGAAAATACCGATGATACACTATAATGGAGTATTTCCCAACGTGGGCCCTGGCACCCCCTCGTGGGTTCTGTTATGTTGAAAGGGGGGCAGTGGGAGTTTTTATTTCATTTAAGGGGCGGTAAACATACTCTGTATATGGGCATTTGTCGATTTTTTTTTCAATTTTCCATAAAATATTCAATACTGGCTACTGAAAAATATCTAAAGCTGTGGGAAGCTTTCAAACTTTTCTTCATTGCTTTTCTAACTTCCTATATGGCTAAATTCAACGGAGTTCCAGAGCTTCTTACTAAACAACGAAACCGCCTCCAAAGTACAAAACGAGAAGATCTACGATTACTTCCAAGATGAATGGAACCTAGAGTAAGAGCCTTAGCCAGTAAGCACCAAAGTCAGCCATCATATTGAGGAAACATTGAGATAAGCTATCAAATGAACCTAGAGTAAGAGCCTTAGCCAGTAAGCACCAAAGTCAGCCATCATATTGAGGAAACATTGAGATAAGCTATGAAATGAGCCTAGAGTAAGAGCCTTAGCCAGTAAGCACCAAAGTCAACCATCATATTGAGAAAACATTGAGATAAACTATGAAATGAGCCTAGAGTAAGAGCCTTAGCCAGTAAGCACCAAAGTCAGCCATCATATTGAGGAAACATTGAGATAAGCTATGAAATGAGCCTAGAGTAAGAGCCTTAGCCAGTAAGCACCAAAGTCAACCATCATATTGAGAAAACATTGAGATAAACTATGAAATGAGCCTAGAGTAAGAGCCTTAGCCAGTAAGCACCAAAGTCAACCATTGCATTGAAAACATTGAGATAAGCAATCAACTAAAAGTTTTCTTTAATATTTTAATCATTAGCATTTATAGCAGAAATGAAAACAACAAAAAATTGTTTTTGCCCTAATAAATAAGTGTTATCTTGCTAGGAAAGATGAATTCAATATAAGTTTAGAAATTTAATTTGACAGAGGGATTTTAACAAAAAATTTTGTTCCCAAAGGTGGCGCTGATTAAAAAAATAGAAATTTCTGCTCTAATAGGATTTGCTGATAAATATTTCTCATAATGGCAACGACGAGGCTCGAAGTTGTTCCAAGAAGGAAAGGTTATGTTACAGTAAAACAAAAAACGATGTTTATTTTTACTTTTTCTTAAATTATTCCCATTTGTCGATGGTTTAGGGATGCAGTTGAAACCTCAAATTACTCAGCGTTCTGTCAAATTTCCTACCATTTGAGCCAAACAAGACACGCTCTTATTTGGCAGAAACATGGGAAGAGAGAGAAAGAGAGAAAGAGAGAAGAAAGAGAGAGAAAACGGTGAGAGAAAGATTAAGAAGGAAAGAAGAAAAATCGTCTGGTTAAGGCAAAATTGTTTTTTTTCCTTCATTTTGCTTAAGTTTTATAAACTTGTTGACCTCTCGGTTTTCCCCACTTGTAAGACTAAGCAAACATTTGCTTTAACAATGGGCATACGGCCATTTGTTAATAGGTTTTGCCAAAAACTTAATGGATTATGCATTTGCTTTAAGAAATGCGTTAACAATTAGAAACAAAAACAACTGCCTTTACTTACAGTTTTAAACAGAAGAGGCATGTTCTGCTTTTCTAGGCGAATTTGTTTTCTCTGATCGATTTGCAACAGAAAAATTAAACAGAATAGAAACAAAATGGAGGCAACTTTATAAAAAAATGTTTAAAAGGGGAAAAAGAAAAACAGTAACAGTTTTTTAAAGCCAGGCCTTGATTAAATGCACAATAGTAAATATTATATTACCCTACTTACCATTTTGTCATATAAAACATTGGCATCTACAATGAAAACGCAACGGA
Organism: Acanthosepion lycidas; assembly: GCA_963932145.1. Lineage (NCBI taxonomy): Eukaryota > Metazoa > Mollusca > Cephalopoda > Sepiida > Sepiidae > Acanthosepion > Acanthosepion lycidas. The sequence goes on along the minus strand of OZ010574.1, from coordinate 6,343,371 downwards.
GGCATAAAAGAAGAAAGGAAAGAAAGAAGGCAGTGGACTTTTAGAAAATATTAACTCTTTGTTAAATCAATATATATAAAGATGTAGCCTCTGTCTATCTGTTTGCTATCGAACTCCACCTAGGGTTTTGGAGATAGGCCCCCGCAAGCATATACATTCTGAAACTATATTACCCAGGGTACTTGGATAAGTATATTTCATTTTGATCAAAGAGGATCACAAGAGAGGGCACAAATTCCCCAATTATTTTTTCCCTTTGATATAAATTAAATTTTAATCTGAGCAAGGGAATAGCTCCTACGATACTTGGATAAGTATATTTCACTTGGATCAAAGGGGTCCTTCGGTGCAATAACCCCCAATGATATCTTTTTCTTTTGATATCAATTAAATTTAAATTTGAACAAGGGAATGACTGCTCTCCAACATACAGGCGAAAGCCAGAAGATGGTGTTCACATCGGCAAGATCAAAAAAGGCAATATAGATGTCAAGTTGATTAAGAAATCACCAATTAGCCTTACAATATATATTTCTTGCGACAATTCAACTGTCATATCAATGTTAAAATCTGCTGATCAATTCATTCAATAAAGTATTGTATCAAATACATATCAAACTGTTTTTGCACGAATATCCCACTGACTTTTTTTTCCTTCTGATTTAAATTAAATTTAAATTTATGCAAGGGAATGACTTCTCTCCAAAATATAGGAGAATAAAGCCAGAAGATTGAGGTCACATCATTTTCCTCCACAAAATATATAACAATGATTTAAAATCAATCGTTATTTTCTTATGTTTAATCATCATTTTTTAAGCTTACGCATGCCATAAAAAATGGCGGATTTATTTAAGTAATTTTGCAATTACAATGGTTATACTTTTTGCGTGGGTAATAATCAACTCTATAATCGCATGTGAAAAACAATTCTGCTTTCTAAATCAGTAAAAGTAAAAAATATCCCAAGCAAACTACCACCAAACAAAAGGAACAAATTTATTTGCCTAATTTCACCTTCTAAAAGAAAATTCCATTGTTATGAGATATTTTCGTTTATTGACGAATACCTCATGCTATCATAAGAAAGCAATATCCAATTATCAGATGAGATCAGGTTGTGTGGCCAATAGATGAATAAAGTAACATTGTATTTCATGTTACAGGATTGAAACTCTGAATATTACATTGTTCAATTTGCCACTTTGCAATTAAAAACTAGAATCTACAAGGGAAGCGTAAGGAACGAATACAATAACATTGAGTATCCGGCTTTGTGGATTTTAAAATGTCGATGTAGGTATACTGGTTGGTAATGTTCAATAATTTTATCGATTTTCAACGATCCTACACCGGCATTGTTAGATGTTGAGAGTTTGTTGACAGATTACTTTAGAGTTTCAGTGGTGTTTTTACATCGATGAAGTGGTGTAATTTTTTTTGTAATAATCCAATTTGTTCAAATTTAAGTATTCGATTGGATCGAATTAATGGTAGATAGCGGCTCGGATTGTAGAATCGAATTCTAATCGAATCTATTCATTTACGTGCTAATACCCTTGGGAAAGATATGAATCCTCTTCTTCTCCCTCCAGCTATGGGTAAATAGCAGGACAAACCAGGTTCTATAGCCTTGGATGGCAACTGGTATACCGCAGAAAGAAATGGCAACCTACTGGGGTAAAAATCTGCCTTGTCAGTCATATACCGAAAGATAAATCATTGCCTAAGAGTGTATCACGCATGGCACATAACTGAATCGGAGAGCCGAGTTCGAATTCCAGTCGAATGCATTACGTTTACTTACGTACTAATACCCTTGGAAAATGTATGAATCCTCATATTCTTCCCCCAGCTATGGATAAATAGCAGGACAGACTTGGTTCTATAGCCTTGGATGGCAACTGGTCTACCGCAGAAAGAAATGACAACTTGCTGCGGCAAAAAATCTGCCTCTTCAGTCATGTATTGAAAGATACATGATCGCCAAAGCTTGTATCACGCATGGCAGATAACTGAATTGGAGAGCCGAGTTCAAATTCCAGTCGAATCGATTACATTCACTTACTTGCTAAATACGCTTGGGAAAGCTATGAATCCTCTTCTTCTACCCCCCAGCTATGGGTAAATAGCAGGACAGACCGAGTTCTATTGCCTTGAGTGGCAACTGGTCTACTGCAGAAAGAAATGGCAACCTACTGCTGGAAAAATTCTGCCTCGTCAGTCATGTAGTTTTCGATACAGGATCGCCAAAGCCTGGTACATAACTGATTGGATTTGTCAGTTCTTCTGATGACGATATCATTTTTTATGTTCTTTAGCAGCGATTTTGAGTTTTGAAAGATTTCTTGATGTTATCGACTTGGAAAGTGCCTGGAAAACAGGCCACATGTTGACCCAAGCGTTCCGTATATGGAGTTTTTCGGAGGCCGTCGATGGTTGTGTTAGCACGAAGTCACAAGTCATCGTGGCCGAGGGTGTGAGTGTACTGATCTTGTTCAAACAGTTAATTATGCCAGGTGAATGCGCTCTCTCCCAGTCAAGCGATTCATAGGTGCAGAATAAACCACAGGTGGGATCTTTAGATGTTAAACAAACGGAAATGTGCCTGAACAGGCGTCCGCAACAGGGATTGGCTAGCCTGCCTAACGGACGAAAGATCGCAAATCAGTAGTTTCCATCATATATATATATATATATATATATATATATATATATATATATGTGTGTGTGTGTCCGTGTGTGTGTCCCTCAGTTGAAATCATGAAATGATTACGAATTTAAATTATTATTTTTGTATTTTATCAAGGGAAATCATAATAAAATTTTCCTAGCAAAATAACGAAGTACCTTAATTATCTCCTTCAGATAACGAACGTGAAAATTAATTAAATCACTAGCAATAATTAATAGATTGCCCGATCGAAGGCGGGAAAACGTATGACGTTCATTTAATCAAGGCGTCGAATTCAGTGATTCGGACAGTGTGAGCTGAAAACAATGGAGACACCAAAGATTTCAAGAAATAGGTTTTGATAACAAACTGCACTCTACCAGCAGACGTCTGGGATGACGACAGAATGGTTTATCTGGAAGGAACGTATGCAGCGCTATGTCTCGTCGGTGCTAGCATTTAAATTTGGTCGTGAAACAAGGAGATATACCATATATTACAAACTATTTGATGCAGTTATAAGATTTCAGTTTGAAAGAGGAAAGAAAAGAAGAAAACGGCAAAGAGGAAAAGAAGGGGGGGGAAAGGAAGTAAAGAAAGAAAGAAAGAAAGAAAGAAAGAAAGAAAGAACAGAAACATGAAATATTATGAATATAAAGAAATGTGGAAAAAGTAGTAACATGAAAAGAAAGAAAAAAAACGCGGAAAGAAAGAAAGAAAGAAAGATAGAAAGAAAGAAAGAAAGAAAGAAAGACTAAGAAGGATATAAAGAAAATGGATCTAAGTGAAAAACGAAAGAAAATGAAGTAAAAAAAATAAGAGATGAAAGAAAGAAAAGTGTGAAGAAGAAAGAAATATGGAAAGAAAGAAGAAAGAAAAGATGTGAAGAAGAAAGAAATATGGAAAGAAAGAAGAAAGAAAAAATGTGAAGAAGAAAGAATTATGGAAAGAAAGAAGAAAGAAAAAATGTGAAGAAGAATGAAATATGGAAAGAAAGAAGAAAGAAAAAATGTGAAGAAAGAAATATGGAAAGAAAGAAGGATGAAAAAATGTGAAGAAGAATGAAATATGGAAAGAAAGAAGAAAGAAAAAATGTGAAGAAAGAAATATGGAAAGAAAGAAGGATGAAAAAATGTGAAGAAGAAAGAAATATGGAAAGAAAGAAGAAAGAAAAAATGTGAAGAAGAATGAAATATGGAAAAAAGAAAAAGTAAAAGATAAAATAAGGACGAAGGAAAGAAGGAATAAAGAAGAAGGAATAAAGAAGAAGGAAGAAAGAAGAAAGAAGAAAGATAGATGGTAAATAAGTAAAGATTAAAAGACTTCCTAAATAAAGAGATTGGAAAGAAGAATACTGATGTGAAAAAATAAATAACTGAATTTAAAGAGAAAAAAATGAAAGAGAAAACCAAGAATTATGAAAATGTTTCGCTTGGCTTAGTCTGGTACCCAGCCTTGATATAAAGTACCACCTTTGACTCTCAAACTTATTAATATTAATGGCCTTCAAGATTAGCTGGTTGACCAGTTAGGAACGGTGAGTTACTAGAAACGATTCCGCACACCGAGAACCCCAAAAAGCGTTTCGACAAATCAAGGCGTTTAAATCTTTTCTGTACTGAGAGGCATCCATCTCAGTTCCATACAGCGGGACATCAAAAATGATTTGGCACATCGAAGTGTTCAAACCAATTCAGCACATCGAGAGACTTAAACCTATTCTGTACTGCGAAGCGTCCATTCCAGTTCGCCACGGCGAGATATCCAAAATATCCCAGTACAGCAAAGCATTCAAACTAATTCGGCACATCGAGGCGTTTAAATCTATTTAAGTTCGATACGGTGTGAGGTTGAAATTATTACGGGACCTCGAAGCATCGCACCTATTTCGACACATCGAGATGTTTAAACATCTTTTGTACTTTGAGGCGTCCACACCAATTCGAGCTGTCTAGATGTCCAAAACATCTCGTCACATCAAAGCGCCCACAGCAAGTTCTTCATCCGACTGCCGCCAAAAAACAAATGATACCGAATGTTGTAAAGAGGTGAAAAAAAAAAGCGAAAGAGTTCGGAAGAAAACGGAAGGTAACTGAAAAGTACAAAGATTATGTTGCGCCAATTTTATAAGTGAGGAGCTTCTAACGTCAAGATTTAAAATTTTGGATTATATCTGAACTTGAGGAATGCGTAACGACCTCAGCCATGAAGCAGGCTAACATTTTAATTTGACTGTTCTTTACAATGACTTCTTTGCCCTAACACGAATTACAAATTTAATCGACAGAATGGGGAAATTTGTTGAGTTTTTATTTGGGAAATCAAATCGAATTACAAAATAAGTTTTCTGTCGGGAACAAAGGTTTATTTACTTAATTCCTGTAGAAATCGATTCGTGCTTAGTGTGGGGAGTAGGGGAGATTTGGTGTTTTATTTATTTAGATACACGTTTGCCGAGGTAGAGAGGCTAAAGTGTTGAAAATCCAAGTTGGGAGAGACTTTGCAAAATTTATCAAAAAACAAAAAGAAAGAAAAGATGGAAAGAAAGAAAAAAGAAAAGCGAACGAACGAAAGAAAGAAAGAAAGAAAGAAAGAAAGAAAGAAAAGAAAAGAAAAACAGAAGCCTACACCCATATGTAGGCAAAAGAGGAATAAAGAAATGACTAGAAAGAAAGAAAGAAAGAAAGAAAGAAAGAAAGAAAGAATAAATGATAGACAGAATGAACAAGTAACAAAAAAGGAAGATGAAAAGAAGTAAAAAGATAGAAGATAAAAAATAAATAAGAATTTAAAAATGAAGCCCAAAAGAAAAGAAAGAAAGAAAAAAAAGAAAGAAAGAAAAAGAAAGAAAAAAGAAAGAAAGAAAAAGAAAGAAAAAAAGAAGAAAGAAAAAGAAAGAAAGAATAAGAAGGAAAAAGAAAGAAAGAAAGAAAAGCAAGCAAACAAAACAGTCATAAAAACGAACCCTGAAAAAATAAGAGAAACAAAGCTAGAAAGAAAGAAAGAAGGAAAAAAAGAAAGAAAAAGAAAGAAAGAAAGAAAGAAAGAATGAGAAAGAAAGAAAAAGAAAGAAAGAAAAGCAAGCAAACAAAACAGACATAAAAACGAACCCTGAAAAAATAAGAGAAACAAAGCTAAGAAAGAAAGAAAGAAAGAAAGAAAGAAAGAAAGAAAGAAAGAAAGAAAGAAAGAAAGAAAGAAAAAGAAAGAAAGAAAGAAAGAAAGAAAGAAAGAAAAAGAAAGAAAAGCAAGCAAACAAAACAGACATAAAAACGAACCCTGAAAAAATAATAGAAACAAAGCTAGAAAGAAAGAAAGAAAGAAAGAATGAAAGAAAAACAAAGAAAAAGAAAGAAAGAAAGAATGAAAGAAAAAAGAAAGAAAAAGAAAGAAAGAAAGAAAGAAAGAAAAAGAAAGAAAGAAAGAAAAGCAAGCAAACAAAACAGACATAAAAACGAACCCTGAAAAAATAATAGAAACAAAGCTAGAAAGAAAAGAAAGAAAGAAAGAAAGAAAGAAAGAAAAAGAAAAAAGAAAGAAAGAAAGAAAAAGAAAGAAAGAAAAGCAAGCAAACAAAACAGACATAAAAACGAACCCTGAAAAAAAATAAGAGAAACGAAGCTAGAAAGAAAGAAAGAAAGAAAGAAAAAAAGAAAGAAAGAAAGAAAGAAATAAAGAGAGAAAGAAAAAGAAAGAAAAAGAAAAGAAAGAAAGAAAGAAAGAAAGAAAGAAAAAGAAAAAAGAAAGAAAGAAAGACAGAGAAACATTGACCAAAAAAGTGTAACAAGTTAATGTGTGGAAATTAAAACCAAGAAAAACCGAACTCAAAAAGTAGAGATAATTTTTTTTCAGTCGACAGGAAACCGGAAGTTAAGCATCTATTTTGTTTTTATTGTTCCGAGAAGAGAAAAAAAAAAGGTTTCCTGTGTTCTCAGAAATTCAATCTATTTGATTCTAATTTTCTTAAAAACAATAAAGAAATACTATGCAGTAAATGTACGCCATGCAAATGGAAACCTGTTGATTTTTTTCCCCAGATCTTCATTAAAATGAGCACCTCACTTTAATTTACTTAATTCTAAACACTTAACATCACGAAAATTGGATTTTCATTTCGCAACAAAGGTAAACCGATGTAAAATTACCGCGGCTCTTTTATTAAATTTCTTTAATTAAATCTAATTGTTTGTTGCGCTAAAACAAACACTTTCATTTTATGATCGTTCTTAGGTTGTCTATCTTTCGCAAATATTTCGATTATTTTACACCGACCAGAAAAAAAAAATTATAATTATATGCCTTCCCATACGGGCATAGTCATCTTGGTCGTTATGCACCCAACGTCACGGCCCCTGCGTCATCCGGCCTTCTTTAGATATAGGTCGTCGTACTTTGTAATTTGAAAAGAATCCTTTATTGATTCTCCGAGATAGGTTGTCTTTTTCCCGTTACATTAAATATCAACAGTTTTTCCCGTTGCATGTAAGCAGTTACACGATTGGATTCATTGTCCGTTATTGGCGTTTTGTTTGTGACTTTTCCTCACCACCCAACGCAGGGATTGAACTTGTATAATGAGACACATGGTCATGTAGATGATAGAATGGGATGAAATTTATCTGGTTCTCTGGCAGTTACAAGTTCAGTACCTGAGTCGGGTAATAGGAGATAGATAGATAGATAGATAGATAGATAGATAGATAGATAGATAGATAGATAGATAGATAGAGAGGAACCGGGAGAGACATATATATATATATATATATATATATATATATATATATATATATGAACAGACTGAGATAGATAGATAGATAGATAGATAGATAGATAGATAGATAGATAGATAGATAGATAGATAGGAATAGAGAGAGACATATCTATATATATATATATATATATGAACAGACTGAGATAGATAGATAGATAGATAGATAGATAGATAGATAGATAGATAGATAGATAGATAGATAGATAGGAATAGAGAGACATATCTATATATATATATATGAACAGACTCAGATAGATAGATAGATAGATAGATAGATAGATAGATAGATAGATAGATAGATAGATAGATAGTTATGCGTTTCCATCTCCCTCCGCTTGTGTGTCTATAGATGACGTAACGTATATGGGCCGTTGAAGCCTGTGTCCCAGGGAAATTCTGCATCTGTCTTTGCATAATTAATTTGTCCGGTCAGTACAGAATTAAAGTCTTGTACGTGCGATAAGAAAATATTTTCTTATCTGCAAGATACGAGACTTGCCAGACCGGAATATTCACCACTGCCCAGCCACATTATCATCTCCAATGAGAAAATGAACAAACGAAGAAAAAAAAAAGGCGCGTCATTATAATCTGAGGTCAAAAATTAGATGCAACCATCTGTTTCCTTTCATGATACTAAGCAGGACAAACTGAAAAAAATTTCACCTCAACACGCTTCGAAAGATTTGACAAAACATTAATTTTTTTAAAAAGGTTTCTTTGTTGGTCCAACAACTTACAAAAGAGACTCAGTTCAAATTGCTACTCAGAGTTTGTTTGTTTTTGTTTTTTTTGCGACGTTATCATCAGGGGGGGGGGCTAGTAATTGAAGAGTAGCGATTTGAATTGAGTCTCTATTGTGCAATGTTGTTGATTAGGATTACAGCTCTGTCTTGGTCATTTCGAGCACCTTCGACCATTACGTAGAAAGGTTTCTGTATTTTGATATATATATATATATATATATATATATATATATATATATATATATATATATATATATATATATTGTATGTTTCCATTTCTGTCGTTTTTTTTTCGTTGCTTCTTTTGTTTATTTTTTTTTTTTTTTTTTATTTCCTCAAATGTTTTTCGTTTTCTCGTTTCAACTGATTACGTTTTGTAAGGATTGTGCTGGTTGAGTTTGTAAGTTTTAACAGCACTTTCGATTGTTATATATATATATATATATATATATATATATATATATATATATATATATATATATATATATATACCGAGTGTAACAGCAAAATTGACCAAATCGTGTACAACATGGGATAATTGACCATCCCATAAAATTTTCAACATCTAAAAAAAACAGTAAACTAATTAAGTTTCTTTTTTCCAGGTTTTCATATAAGACATTTAACCATCTTGACACCATTTGTCGTAAGAATCACTGGATAAAAAACCTTTGAGTTATTCAGCTAGAAAGAGAACAGGATAACATCATTTTATTTCAACCCCCATTCGTGTCTTCCTAACTGAGCAATGATGAGAGGAAAAAGATTATTCAGGTCTTCAGTAATGGTATCGACATTCATATTCTGTCTTCCATCTCCAAAGTCGATTCAAGAACAATCAAGAGAACGGTAAATAAGTTTAGAACTGAGAACAGTAGAGAGGAAAACTGGATCAGTATGAGGGATCATCATTTTCAACTTATTGTTCGAAGAATGGTCCAGTAGTGTTGTAAAAACCTCGGAGTATTCCAGTAAGATATATTTAATCATTTTTAGGATACAACGGTTCAAACCTTAATCTAACAAATGGACAATTTTGCTGTTACACGATTCCGATAATTTTGCTGTTACACCCGGTATATATGTGCGTGTGTTTGTGTGTGTGTGTATATATATATATATATATATATATATATATATATATATATATATATATATATATATATATATATATTATTTACATTGTTTGGACTAATGTCCTCATGTTTGTCGCCATATTTATTACAACGTTTCTTCAGGTGGGTGGAATGTCGAACTGAACCCCTTATTTACCTCATCTCAGAAATATAGACATATATATATATATATATATATATATATATATATATATATATATATTGAATTTAATCGTTTTATTTCAATATTTTTTTTTTAATAGTCATATCTATTGGTTTGGAAATGTAATATAGGGACCGCCGCTGAATTTTCTATACCTAAAGTTTAAAATTCCTTTTTAAAAATGAAAAAGCATTCTTGAAGATTTCATTTTAAGTTTAATTGAAAGCTAAATGATTAAATTTGCTATTTCCATTAATTAAAATATCCTGGTGTATTTTAAATAATAAATTATATAGATTGCAATCTCAACTTTTCGGTCGATTTAAGAAGATTTTCTTAAAAGCGGCCATTTTCTTAATTTTAAGAAATTTGTAAACAAAACAAAAATATCGATTTTTAAAACTTTCCAAAAATAAAAATATATATTTGTGACACGTTATTAGTAAAATTAGCAAATTTAAAGTTGAATTAATCTGATTTGAAACAAATATTACTTCTATCATAAAATATACTATACAAGCTTTTTTTAACAACGCCTCCTCTTTTGATCATGTCTTGACATTAGCGACATCACTGATAATTTACGAGGTGATGACAGCTAGTATGGATGACAAGAATTGACAAATTTACGAAATCTAAGTGAATGCATTTTTTATTTTTAACTACCTAGTAATTTTTACAAATTAACATAATATTTTCAGCAATTATCTAATATTTTATTGGCTTTTAGTTAGGTTCAAACGTAACGGAGATGCATTACGAAAAAATAATAAAATTTAGAATAATATAAAATGTTCTTAGAATAATTTTAAAATTTAATAACCAACATAAAATACCATGATAGAAGTAAAAATCAATAATTTATGAAATGTTACGGTATTTTATTTATTATTAATTGTTATCATGATCGTTGTTTTGTTATTAAATTTTTATAGTACTTCAAATTTAAAACTTACTTTGAAATTTTGAAAGGATGATTTATAAAGAGGTTAATGATGAAACAGAATCGAATAAGGAAAGTGTCACGTGACTTTTTTAAGGATTATGTCGTGTATAGCTTCCCATAGGTAGTGATTGGGAATTCTCTATACATTAAAAATTCTTTTTAAAAAATTCCTTTAAAAAATATATTGGCTCAAACGATTATTATGAGCTTTTCAATTTTCAACTTTGTTTAGGGTCTTTTTTTCATCGTCCTATACTGCTGTTTGTGACCAAATAGAGGTACCTAATGTAGTTTATCTTTTGGGAAAGGAGATAATTAAAAAAAATAATGAAAATATTTACGCAATATCGATGTTGCATTCTGGGTAGCAAAGTGTAGTGTATTATCTTACCTTTTATTTGGTAAACGGTAACGATTATATTTCAACTTCTATTTTACATACGCTCTATCTCTGATATTAAACACTTTAACCCATAAACATAGCATACATTAAAATTATCTATCGATCTATCTATCGATCTATCTACTTCTGTTCAATATCTCTCTTGTTTTGTTCATTATCTATCTATCGGTGTCGTTCTGTTCATCTATCTATCTAGTTCTGTTCAATATCTATTTTGTTTTGTTTATTATCTATCTAACAGTGTCGTTCCTTCTGTCTGTCTGTCTTTTTGTCTGTTTATCTATCTATATATCTATCTAGCTCGTTCTGTTCAATATCTATCTATCTATATATCTATCTGTCTGCACGATTCCGACTTTGTTTCACTGTAAGTTATGTGGCCAAGCGGTTAGGCACGCCAGATCCAATGATAGTTCAAATAGGGGATGCGCTTTCTAATCCAGCATATCCTGCGCATATTTTTCTGACAATATTTCTCGAATATTCAGGCCAGTGGATGTATTTGGATAAAAAAATATAATGTGTAACTTTAAAAAAAAAACATGGTTTCTATTCGAATATGAGTATCCATCAAAATAACGTTTAAAAATGAATTAAAAATATGTCAGATTTAATCCATTTCCCATATATATATATATATATATATATATATATATATATATATATATATATATATATATATACAGGGTCTCCATAAAGTTCGTGTGAACTTTTAAAAATTTATAACTTTATTTGTATTTGCGATAGAAATAATTTGTAAAAGGATTAAAAAATAAGTAAATCTAGATTTTTTAAAGTTTTATTGAAATTTTATTTAAGTTTACACATGTCTAAGTTTACACATGTCCTCCATCATTAGCAATACAAAGGGTAATACGATTTTGCAGTTCACGGAAAACATCTGATTTACAGTAATGCCTGAAATCACATTGTTATTTTAGCTATACTTAAAACTAGGTACATTAAACGTTATAATTTTTTTAAAGTGCGCACGAACTTTATGGCCACCCTGTATATATACATATATATATATATATGTGTGTGTGTGTCTATATACATAGATAGATAGATAGATAGATAGATAGAGAGAGAGAGAGAGAGAGACAAGCAGACAGACTGGCAAACATAGAGAAACAGATAGAGAGTGGTAGACACAGAAATTAATACTGCATGGAGACTATCGGTTTCACATCTCAAACAATCTTCAGATAATGTTGACTTATGCGCTCACACTGTCTACATCTATAAACGCTTTTTGATATTGAGAGTTCGCGGCCTTAAATATAACAAATTTTAAATAATATATATATACATATATATATATATATGTTTGTGTGTGATCTTCAAAAGTTTTCAAACATTTCTAGGGTAGATATTTATTAATATCAAAGAAGTACAAAATGATAATCTCTTTCAAAATAAATTTCCTCTGACGTCAACGTACTTGTGGCGCTGCAGACACTCCGCGTTGGCCCCATGGAAGTCATCCAAATGTGAACATGTCTAGGACCCTTGTTACAGCCTCCATTTTCTCAGTGTCTTTTCTTGAAATGATTTCCCATGAGGTTCTCCTTTAGTTTGAGAAACAACCAAAAAATCACAGCGAGCAAAGGTCTGGACCGTGGGTATGGCGAGGGACACTTTTGATGTCCATCAACTATGTCCCTACTGTCGACAACGTGTATTTCCTTCTGTTCGCCCTGGGAACAAACTTTGCTCAAATTTTGCGCATGTTCAGACCATCGTGAATCATCTTATGCACAACTGCCACACCAAAGACAAACTGTATGCTTATTGTCTTTATAAACACACAACCGTCTTCATCGAAAGTTTTCTCAGCCAGCTCTGATGTTCTGACGCCTCTCTCGCTCTCTCTCTCTCTCTCTCTCTCTCTCTCTCTCCCGTATCACTCATCGTCTTAAACACCCACCCCTCCCATCTATCGTCCTTGAACCGTTTCTACTAGCAGAAAATAAAAAATAAAAAACTGATCCTTGGCTCATATAAGTTAATCTATACTAGCATTATATGTGGCGTTTTTGCCCAGTTTAACACAAAACTGTAGCCAGCGTCCAAATTGTCTTCACGTCCCGACTACATTGTGGTAACAAGTCAGCTGTGAAAAGCAGTTCATTGGGCGTGTTCAAAGAGCTGTTACAGCCGTCTGCTTCAGTCTGGAATAACAATAGTTGGCAAGTCAGCTTATTAGACATATAGTAATGATATACGAAAATTACGGTAATCGAGTCCAGTTGTAACTGCGTCTGCATAAAAGGTCGCAAAACTTCTGGAATGCACCTCGTACACTCATAATAATAATAATTTTCTAAAACTTCTTCAAAACAAGTACATTCCACCCTACCCCGATCCCTGTCTCATGCTTTTCGTCTGACTGAAATAATGAAATAGATAATTTCTGTATTAGTTTTTCGACCATTTTTTTCTTTAGTTTTCACAGTTAAATTTCTATTTCTGACACTAACTCAGTCCACGCCGGTGTTTTCATCTGCCGAAATAAGCTATTCCCCATATGAGGTGATTTGGGATTTTATTGTTTATTAAATATCTGCTCTGTAATAATAAATACATTGAGCTCTTATTGTGCATCAGTTTTAATATTTTATATTGCTAGATCCACTTGTATTGTATACCAATGGATTTGTGTATATATATATATATATATATATATATATATATATATATATATATATATATATATATATATAATCGTGGGGTTAGAACGTTCGCTGTCTGACCATGAGACCCGGGTTCGAGTCTCACCATGGTCGATTTGTCAGGACGGAGACTTCCTGATGTTGTGGGATTGGGGAAAGTGCCTGAAAACCATTTCCACAGACTGATACAAGTCTTGTGAGCGAAATTGGCTAGACGAAACTCTTAGGTGGTGGGGGCGTCGATAGCTGTAGCCGAGGGATTGGGCGTGCTGGCCTTGTTCAAATTGTTGATCACGCTAGATAAAACGCTCTCTCCTCAAAACTATAACTAAGGTATGCTCACCATAATTGCAGTATAAAACACAACTGGGCTCTGTGAGTGTTGAGCAAACACAAATGTGCCCGAGCGAGCCTCTGCAATAGGGATTGGCTAGCCGCCCTAGTAGACGGGTATACACGAATACGAGTGGCCAACTATATATATATATATATATATATATATATATATATATATATATATATATATATATCTTGAACTACAGAAGGGAAGACTTGTCTTTGAAGAAACTGAACTTTGTAGTTTCATTTGTTATTTTACCGACATTTTTGGTCAGCCTTTGTATTGGTTAAACGGACCCTTTCCTCTTTTTTTTTTAATAGAGAATGGCAGATCTTGGTGTCTCAGAATTCCCTCCTTAGTCATTTTTAGTTTTATTGGTTGCTGAGAAGTGGGTGTGCGTGTTAAGTGTATGCCATCTTATAGGTTTGGGGGAGTGTATGTGTTATGAGCAAGTACAAGCAAACAATCTCTTTGTTTACAAAGAACAGGTCACCTGGACCTGATGTAAAGCGTCTCCAACACCTTTAGATGGAATAATGAGTGCGAACTGGCCAAAATGGAAAACCAGTTCGCACTGAAATTCATCGTACAAATGGGATTCTTTATGAAGTGATCCGCAATCGAAGACCCATACGTGTTACGAATGGTATCGCCCAAAGAAATGTTTTATTCAGCATTATAGCAGATACGTGTTGTTTAATTCTAACGCCCAACCGCTGTGTCGTTCTACCTATGTAATCGCATTTAATTTGCAAACATAGAGATTGTTTGCTTGGACTTGCTGTGCTGCGTTTCTAGCATCTTTGTTGGTGTAATTTTTATAATAATTTATTTCTCCCTGTCCAATCATTCATGTCATCCATAACAGACTTTTTCTTTTTCTTTTCCTGATAATTTTAGTTCCCCGTTAACAGTTCTGATGAGAGGGGACGAAACCGGTCGACTGGTGTGTGTTTTTGTTTTAAATCTATCATGGCCTACAATATAAAATTTCTTGTTTTTAATGCCTTAATAAATATATAAATATATATATATATGTGTGTGTATGTGTTTGTGTTTGTATGTGTGTGTGTGTGTGTGTGTGCGCGAGTGTGTGCGTGTGTGTGTAAGTACATGGGAACGGATTGAATAAAAGGGGAAAGCACCCGTCGTGGAATGGTATATAATAAAAGTTAGAAACTGAAAATCATAGAAAGAAATGCATTAATAAACAAAACAAATTAAATTATTTTGAACTGTCGTTACTTTAACACATTCCTGTAGGAAAAAAAAGACCCACCGAGATCGTTGATGTTCTCTGTGTTTGTGTGTGTTTGGCTCTCTTTCTTTCTTCATTTTTTTCGTGTTCGTTGAATGAAAAAAAAATAACCTGTCACTAATTTAACAAACGTCTTTATTTCCATTTTTCCTTTCACTGGTAAAAAGAAATGTGCATTATTTGAAGTTCATTCTGCGCGGACATCCAGATTACACATTTGCGCATGCGCTTAACTATCACATTCGCCATTATTCATTTGTCTGTTTGCGTTTGTCGTCTTTTTTCTCTCCCCCTCTCCCTCTCTCTCCCTCTCTCTCTCTCTCTCTGATGATATTTTCCTTTGATCGCAGTTGCAAAAGCTTGTAATCTGTAATGTCGTAATAGAATCGCTAGTTATTGACTTTTATTTAATTATTACTTTCCTTTGTTTTATTTCATTTTCTTTTTGAAGGCATTAGACATTGTCTAATGTATACATAATCTGCCAGTTCTTCGCCTGAGGCTTGCGTGTATTTAGAATAATGCAATTCGTTTATATTACTTTCTTCGTTATGTTTTTTTAATTTCACAATTTGTTTGCCTCTTACAGCCATGGCTAATATTACTCACATATTCTGAACTGTTAGCCTCATTTTTTAACCGGATATTTTAATCAAATGAAGACTTTAAAAAGTCCGATATGTGATACTTAGTAATGAAATATCAGACTAGATGAGAAAGAAATTGGATGAGTTTCTTGATGATTATTATGTAAAAACATTGCTAATGAAAATGACATCATTTTTTCCCGATTTTTAATGTGATTTATATTAAAATGATACAATATGCATTAAAAATCAGGAAGAATGAGATTCTCAGTGACCAGGAATTAATATAAAAGTGTTACTGACAGAATAAGGCTATTATATTCATAATCCAAATGCATTGTAAATTATTTTTCAATTGAAATGCATTGGAAATCAGGATGAATGGCATTGTCTGTGTATTAATGTCCAGGAATTAATTCACGCGATTCGAGATATTTTAATACTAGCAGCCATACCCAGCTGGTGGCTCAGAAAAAGCGTTCAATTAAAATGGAGCAAAAAAAGCATCATGTTTAGATGTAACAGAGTCTATCTTCTTCAATTACTTTAAGTACTTTCATTAAAAATCATTTTGAATTAATGCAGTTAGTGATATAACAGAAGTAGTTTGTATTTATTCAATCGAAGTTAGCCAAGGACATGAAGGGATAAAAACAGGCAATATGAAGAACCACTTCAGACTACAATTATTTTGGAGTTTTTGAATTTCAATTTGTCAGTATGCTACCAGGGATACAAAAAGGGATATATTTATAAAGCAATTGTTAAGTTTGATGAAAATTGGTTGAAAGAT
>OZ010574.1:6216900-6321900 GCA_963932145.1 Acanthosepion lycidas | reverse complement strand
ACAAGATCAACAAAAGGGAAGCTAGAGGCTGAACAAATAGAACCACAAGAAGAACCTACAGAAACTGTGACCCCATCCTTAAGAAGCTCAAAGCGGAAGGTCGTTTCTGGTAACACTATGGAGGTATATATAAAAAAAATAGAAAAGCGGATTGGCTATATGATGTACTTGGTGAAAGGCGAAAAATTCACGTGCAGTAACCAGATCAGCTGACGTTTTTTTTTTTTTTGGTTGACAGCGGTCCCGCGGAAAAAACGCCGATGGAGGTGATTTTCAATACGTTTGATCTAACAACGCCTGCAACGATTTTACCTGAGGTACGCCGATCCAGGTGAAAAAAGAAAGGCAACTGATCATTTAAAAGTGGATCAGAAAAACGTAGGGGATACGCTACGATGTTGCTAAAAAAAAAAAAAAAGAAATGATATATTTTTTTTTTCTTCATTTTTCTTGTAAAAAATGAAAAAATAAATAAAGCAAACTGTTTACTCCGACGGAATAAAGTCCTAGCGGGGGTAGGGATGTTATAGTGGGACACACCTATTCTTTAGTTAATAGACTCTCCCACCGATAATAAGTAGGAGTAGTAAGAGTAACGATGGAGTCGCTCAGTGGGTCGGTCAGTCAGTCGATGCCGGACAACCGTTAGTCGGATACTAAAGTATCAGCGACCGCAACTAGATTACTCTGCGTCATTACCTATTATATCAAGTTCCTAACGTTTTGTAAGTCGAACCTATTTTAGGGCCGACTTAGTACAAATACAAGCGTCCACTGTGAAACCACTCCATAACATTTTCTCATCGTGTTTTTATTGCTTTCTATTCTTTTCCATCGCTATTTCTTTCGTTTCCCCCTTTCTTTTCTTATTTGTCTTCCCCTTATCTTCATTTTAACCTTTCTTTTCTCCCCCACCCTCTCTCTCTTACTCTCTCTCCCTCTCTCTCTCCCTCTAATTTCTATTCTATTTTAATATCATTCTCTTTTTTTCACCCATTTTTTCTTCTTCTATTAACCGTCTCCGTCTTTCCTCTTCTTCTCTCCCGATCGATTTCAACTCTTTTCACTTACTTCTGAAAAATCTGCTCATTTTTTTATTATTATTATTATTATTATTATTTATTTCTCCGTCCTCACAAACTCTCACTCTATTATACCGTCCTTTCGTTGCCTACCAGTCTCAGTATATAATCCACAACACCTCGCAGTAACCCATTGATTAATAGAGAACTGGCCGATCGCTTCCAGCTGGTTTCATCGCGGCCCCCCACATCGTTTTTGTCTTGTTAGTTGTTCTTCATTGTAGTATCACTCGGCAAACGGCCACCGGTATTAGCAAGGCACCCACAACATTTTTACCCGGGTAGGATTCATATTTCCGCTTACAATCGCGTAATGATGCGGATGTAAACCGTAATCCTGAATAACTGTCATTCTAACTTGTATTTCATTTCTTCTTAGCTTCTTTGTAAAACAGGGGAGCGTGTGAAGTTGGGTCAGGAATCTTTGGTCTATTTATGTTAGCGCTTTTCCGAAACTGAATCCTGAAAATTGATCTGCAAATCGCGTTCAAATGGCCGCTGATGAATGAATTCGAAAGAAATTTGAGTTGAAAGCCACCAGCCGAAAATAGGAGGCAGATCGAGTTAGGATTTGAAGTATTTCACCACTCAAGATGTCATCTCGGATTAAAGTTCAGATGTAAGTCGATGGTCAGCTATTTTAATTTTCATCAAACAAACGCAAAGAGAAGAGCGTTTTCTGGATAGGAGGGCGCTTCACCGTCCCAAAAGGTTTTCAACTTCACTTCTTTTATTCGCCTCATGCATTAGAATATATTTTTGTTTTTCAAGATGGAGTCGCCTTCGCCATATTTTAGCTCTGGATAAAACTTACAATGTATATATCAGCCTTTCTGTTTTTCTACAAATTGAACACTAAGCTACACCCGAAGAATTGTTTCCCCAGATGTTCGCTCACCCAGTCTTCTACAACATCAATGCATATTAGATAGTTATCGATATATTTGACGACAGGATATATCACAAGAAGTGATCCATTAGTATAGAGTAAATAGTAAACGGCTTTCGCCGAATTTTGAATTCCGTATATAGATTCTTGTATTCGCTTCTAACAAAACTGACCCCCTCCCCGTAACTCAGCTTTTCGGAAACAAAATGTCTGATATTTTGTTTCCGAAAGCTGAAAGGTATTTTCAGTGGTCAGTAATTAATGTATTAATTACTGACCACTGACAATAGCTTTTGTCATAATGTTTCATATATGATATGTGGCTCACCTCAGACGTTGTAAAAATGAGCTCTGTGCTCAGTGTTAGATCAGAGCTTCAAAGAATCTGGATAATAATGCTAGTTTGATATTTCGGTTTTATATGAAATGACAAAAACAATCACTCACTGTGTTGAAATAATTCCCACTCAGTTTGGGTCGTCAAATATACGGTAGAATTTGCCATTTTTGTCAAGGTTAGCGTAAAGGCATATCGACACCCTTATGGGTTATTTAAAGCCGAAACGCAATTCACTTGCAAGATCTTGATTACAATCTTTCTTTGTTTCTTTTAATGCGCCGTATCCTTTCAGGACTTAGGCGATCATGGCTCTCCCCT
Organism: Acanthosepion lycidas; assembly: GCA_963932145.1. Lineage (NCBI taxonomy): Eukaryota > Metazoa > Mollusca > Cephalopoda > Sepiida > Sepiidae > Acanthosepion > Acanthosepion lycidas. The sequence continues at coordinate 6,319,271 of OZ010574.1, read as the reverse complement.
TCTCCCTATCCCTTGTAGCCCTAAATAAGTTTCATCCCTCTGCCACCTCCCTCAGACCACGTTCTGTCATCCACTTGCTTAAGCCCGTCAGGTATATCATGAGTTGTTTTCCCTTGTCTCTCTTTCCTTCTATTCGACCTGTGGGTATCAGATTTTCCAAACCCTCTTTTCTCATTACATACCCCAGAAACTTCAGCTGCCTCTTCCTGATGTTAAGTATAAGCTTACTCCTTGTTTGAATTCTCTCGAAGGCCTCATCGTTGCTCACACGCTCGGTCCATGGTATACTCAGCATCTTTCTATAGAACCACCTCTCCGTCGCCTCGAGTCTCTTCTTTATCTTTGAGGAGACCGTCCAACATTCACTGCCGTAAAGGAGTATAGATGTCACGTAACAGCTCAGTACTCTTTTCTTTGTTACCAAAGAAATCCTCCTGTCCTCTGCACAGCTTTTGGAATGCGTCCTTGGCCATACCAATCCGTCGACGGATCTCAGTGTCGCACTTGCCGTCCTCTGTCGAAAATCTTCCCAGATATTTAAACTTCTGCAACTGCTTGATTGTAGTGTCCCCGACCCGCAAATCGCATTTCAGGATCATCATTTTACAGATGACCATGCCTTCTGTCATTTTGTAGTTTATGCTTAGTCCCTTCTCCTCGCTCTCCTTTGCTAGCTTCTGGAGGAGATTTTATAATTTTCTTTCCATGTTTGCTATCAGCACTGTGTCCTCTGCGTATCTTATGTTGGTAAGATTGTGGCCGCTGATGCTGAATCCCTCGCTGTATAGGTTAGTCATTTCTATTCCCGTAGCACAACCACAAAAATGTCCTGGGTACGACAATAAACTACATCCGCCTCCTGGGTAAGACGATAAACTGCATCCGCGTCCTAGGTAAGACGATAAAATACATCCGGCGTCCTGGGTATGACGATAAACTACGTCCAACAGCAAGGCCTCTGTTAATACGTGTTTGAAAAAATAATGTTACCAACTGTACGTTTTTGAAAAAATATTACCAGCTACACGTTTCTTTTTTTTGTTTTGTCTTTTTTTGTTTTGATTTTTTTTTTTTTTGAAATAATGGTTTTGCCGGCTACAAGTTTTTCAAAAAATAATATTATCAGCTATACGTTTTTGAGGAAAAAATATTAACAGAAATAGATTTTTGACAAAACAAAAATATTACCAGAAAAAAAACCTTGTAGGCATTGAATGACTCATTGAGGTGTTGATATGCCGTTGAACAAAATAAACCAAACGAATCTAAAGCAAAGAATACATATTCTATTCATACGAATCTATCCTAAAAATGTTGCCGACATTAAATAACCCATTGAGGTTGATATGCCGTAAAACAAAATAAACCAAACGAATCTAAAGCAAAGAATACATATTCTATTCATACGAATCTATCCTAAAAATGTTGCCGGCATTAAATAATCCATTGAGGTTGATATGCCGTAAAACAAAATAAACCAAACAATCATCAACGGCTTCCAACAGTTTCGGCTACCTAGTTTCACTAACAAGGCCTGGGTCAGCGGTTTTCTGGCACTTTCCAACGGTGTCGCCCGCTGGAATCGTCGCTTGAGGCAGATGTTATCAAGAAATCACCCCCACTAGACAAATCAATTACGGTGAAATTCGAACCCGAGCCTCGTTGACAGAAGGCTAATTTTCTAACCATTCGGCTACGCGTCCATTGTTTGCGGGGTCCAAGCTCAACCACCGAACGTAAATAAAGAAAAGCATTTCTACTGTAGTAAAAGTATAATAATTTACAAATCAAATTTAAGACTTCTAAAATGCATTTTTAAAAAATGTTTTTCATCTTATATTCGGTATATCTGTTTACATGTCAAGGCAATATAAAATGTCGGAAGCTTCTTGTTTAATATAAACTCTTTCTTCTGTAATTAAGGATTTCCCCTACCTTTAAAATGTGTTTTACCTGTGCGATATGGGATTGGATTTCTACTCTATAATCATTTATTAATAATAATTGCTTGATGACAGTCTATTGATTGTCCTAGCGCTGTGGTTAAGAACAGTGCATTTTTACATCGTTGTCGTTGGAAATCTGACCGCGGCTCGAACTCTGCACCGGGTGTCGAGTCAGAAAGACGATCACCTACAGTTTGGATTCCGTCTGCTAATTGTAAACGTGTGTCAGCTGAGAGACAGAGGATTGATTTGTTGTAGTTACTGTGTACTGACCAGTCGAAGGACGGCTAGAAACCGCACGTCTCTTTTATTGTTTTTTCATTACTCGCAGTATGCAGCACGGACAAGACGTGTCTCGTTTCCCTTTTGGTGGGCTTCTTTGTTCTCACCTGACCACGTGTCGCACAAAAACGACACCGTATATGAATGCCCTAAGCGAGCATGTCGAACAAGCCGATAAGAAATTCTTCTCTAATATATGTCTCTCATCATCTTCAATAGATCTTTAAACGCACAACATACGTACGAAAAAGGACATCTTTATATACACATTTCCGTTTACCTCTTTTTATGAAGATACTTCTGGACAAATAAAAACGAAAAAGAAACCATGACAAAAATCCCATTTCACTTTTGACAGCGATGAATTGAATTCATGTGTCTGCCTGAAATTGTTCAGCAGATATGTTCCTAAATTGTGTTGATAATTCATTTTATCTTGATGGACCAGGGCTTTAAATTACACTAAAGAAACATTTGAATCGGAAGCACGGTCATCTTGAATAACATAGATTTGAATGCAAGATCCATGCATATACAGATGATATAACCTAGTATTAGGCGTTTTACTTCCAACATTCGTGATGATAGAGCTAATTTCTAATACGACTATAAACTCGACTAACATTTCAAAAATTAAACAAACAAAGACTCGATGAGATATACACGTGACGTCCACACACCAATCAAAACAAAACAAACAAAATTTAAAAGTTGATGCAAAACATAAACACGCTGCGTCTACATAGTCAAAATTTATGATCTGGATATTTTTTTAATCTCATTCTGTCGAGTTATATCGGACATTCACGAGTCTATAATACCAACCATTACTCTCTTGCATTAAGGTCGGAAGGTCATTACGGGGGGGGGGGATCCTGTGTCATAACATAGTTGTTAAATGTAGGTTGTTACTGGGCAACCAACCGTCTTGCTCCATGGCTAGTTCTCTAGAGCAGATCAATCGCAAGTTCTTTGTTCGCCAGCAGTGTTCTACAAAGTAAATTCTGCGTTCGCGTAAGATTGTAGAAATATCAGGGATGGTTCACTGTGCTATTTATCGTCAAGGAACTAGAACAGTCTACCCCAGTGAGCGAAATAAAGGTTTCAGTTCGACATTCCAACCACCTGAAGAAGGCTGGAGCGTACAACGGCCGAAACGTTGTAATAAATATGGCGACAAAGATGAGGACAATAGTCTGAATAATGTAAATAGTGTACATAATACCTCATCTCGGAAATATAGACAGATACTGAAGGGCCGAAACGTTCTAATAAATATGGCGACAAAGAAGAGAACAATAGTCCGAATAATGTAAATAGTGTACATGTCAGAAATATAGACAGATACTGAAGGGCCGAAATGTTGTAATAAATATGGCGACAATGATGAGGACAATAGTCCGAATAATGTAAATAATTTACATAATACCTCATCTCAGAAATATAGATAGATACTGAAGGGCCGAAACGTTGTAATAAATATGTCGACAAAGATGAAGACAATATTCCGAATAATGTAAATAATGTACATAATACCTCATCTCAGAAAAATAGACAGATACTGAAAGGCCGAAACGTTGTAATCAATATGGCAACAAAGATGAGGACAATAGTCCGAATAATGTAAATAATGTACATAATACCTCATCTCAGAAATATAGACAGATACTGAAGGGCCGAAACGTTGTAATAAATATGACGACAATGATGAGGATAATAGTCCGAATAATGTAAATAATGTACATAATACCTCATCTCAAAAATATAGACACGTGCAGAATTGATTTCGCTTCCAAAATAATTAATCAAACATGTGGCATTTATCACGGTTGCCTTCATGTTTCTTATTTATTAATTCTTTGGGGTTTTATTCATATTTTCAGCCCTTTATATATTTTGCTGAAATGATAAACTATGTTATGGAAAATGTTTGCTTTGAGTCGCAAAATTATGTTCGTCTTCAAACTCTGCCTAAATGTAAGGCGACAAAATGTTGATGTTTCTTTTTTTAGCTTCTCAATATATAAAGATTGTCTCTTCGAGTATTTATTTCTGTATTGTCTCGTTTAAAGGTGAGGAAGGAAATGTTTTTACTACTAATGTTTAAAAATAACGTTGCAACGACGAAGAATTTATTTCGTGTAAATGGTTGAATCAGAACGTTTTTTTTACTTAATTTTTCGAGAGGCATTTTATCTGTTTTTTCTTTAAATCGATTCAAACGATATCTAAAAGTATTGTTGTCTAAAATCTCTCCAAATACGACCCGATCAAAAACATCTGCTTCTACGAAAATTTGCCAAATTCTGCAATGAATCGCGAGAACTGAGCCAAATCTGGTGCATATATATATATATATATATATATATATATATATATATATATATATATATATATATATATAATACCTAATCCGAAGAGGTCTTTTTAATATAAAAATATTAAAAAGTCAAATCCCCGAACAGAACTCAAATTTATATTATATATATATATATATATATATATATATATATATATATATATATATATATAATATTAAGTTGGTGCAAAAATAATGATGTAATAATGTCGTTTTTGACGTATATTTTAACGTCAAAAAACGACATTATTACGTCATTATTTTGCACCAACCTAATATATATATATATATATATATATATATATATATATATATACATATATAAAGTAGTAAAATGTTTATTATTTAAAAAACCATTGAACTGAGTGGCCTTTTTACAAGTTTTCAGATAAGACGTTTAGCCATCTTAATATTGTTTGTCGTAAGAATCACTGAAAAAAACCTTTGATTTATTCAGCTAGAAAGAGAACAGGTTAAAATCGTTTTGTGTCAGACCCACTGTCTTCTCAAATGAGCAATGGTGGGAGGTAAAAGGTCATTCTGGCCTGCAGTAATGGCACCAAGTCTCGTACTCTGGCTTCGATTTCCAAAGTCTATTCAGGGAATCATGAAGAGAGCGGTGAATAAGTTTAAAAAAAGAGGGAACAATAGAGAGGAAATCTGGATCAGGAGGTCACAACAGAAAAAGGGATCAGGAGGTCACAACAGAGAAAGGGATCATCATTTCAACTTAAAGCTGAAGAGATCAATTAGAAAAGATCCAACTCGGTCCATAAAACGTTTGGCACGTGAGAGAGGAGTTTTTGCTAATGACAGTTTAAAGAGCAGTGAACAAAGATTTAAAAATGAAATCGTACGTGAAACTCATGACGCACCCCCCCCTTGTTACTCCAAGACAACATTTAGAAGGTTAAAGATCATCTTGAATAAGTTGGAAAATGTTCCTGGAATAGTGTACACACACACACACACACACACACACACACACACATATTTATATATATATATATATATATTGGGACTCGCTGTCATTTGTCTCTAGTTCCTTTTTCATTTTTTTGTTTCCTCAACTTCCTTTTTCCTGTGTTAATTTTAAATCTCCCGTTGAAGCCTGAAGAGCGGGAGCGAAACCGGTTGCTTCGCCCGTTTTTAATATCGTTTAACATGAGGTTTTACTAAAAATTTAATATGGCTACCAGATTTGGCTACCTGCATCTCAAGCCGCCCAGGAAGCGCGTCAACTGGTTTCACCAGGAACTCTTGTGGTATGGAAGACATAACTTCTTGTACTTGCCTTTCAAGTTCTTTCAAAGTCTTGGCTTGATATAGCATACTTGCCTCTTTAACCAACCGTAAAGAAAAAAGTTACAGGGTTTTAAGTCAGTAGTCTTGGCTGGCCACTAAGCAACCAGACTAGACGATGTCATCTTCCGCTTTAAATTTAGACACCCCAACCTTGCTCTGACTTGACATCTTTGAATGTAACTGAGATATTGATACAAATTATTAAACCTTACGCCCCTTTTTTTTTTAAATAATTGCTCTAACCGTTATCATAGTAATTTTAATTTTAATAATGAATATGCTTATAAAACGCGTAAATTTTAGGAATTAGTTATTCCCCAAAAAATTTCGCTTGAAGATGGAACAGAGCTTGGTACTTTAATTCAATTTAAATTCAAATAATTTTATTGAAGTTTTCGGCTCTTGTTTTGAAACATGAGAACTCTTATGTAGCGATGGAATCATATTTTTAAAATAATTAATAATAATAATATATATATATATATTTATATAAGTGAACATTGATGTCAACAGACTGTTTCATGCTGGACACAATCGTAAGGCGATTATATATATATATATATATATATATATATATATATATATATATATATATATATATATATATATATATATATATATATATAATTACGCTCTATCTCTGATATCGAGCACTTTATTCCATAAGTATAGCACACCTTAAAACTATATTTCTTCATATATATATATATATATATATATATATATATATATATATATATATATATATATATATGCGTAACTTTTTACGTGTTTGTGTGTGTGTTATGAGGGGGTAGACATTGTCCAATATCTTTATTTCCAGTAAAATAAAGGGTCCTCAAGACATATTACCAGATGGTCTTTCAAAGACTTTGGGAATTGTAAAAAACTGTTTGTACAAGAAAGACCCACAAAAGAAGCGGTTGTCTGCTACTTGTCCGAAAATGTAATTTTTGTTAATTTTATTTTGCTATTTTTTTAATCATTTCATCCTAAGCAAGGCAATAAAGCCACCAACACTCAAGGACGGTTAGTGAGTGTGAAAGAATATAAAAAAAGACAAATATTATTAAGGAGAGAGAACAATAAAAGAAACACGATAATAATTGATATAGCATTTAAATTTTTAAGGATCAAATTTAACTGGAAAGCAAGAAGCCGAAAAGACTTCTACAAGTGAGAAGTGCTACAATAAAATGTTAGCATACAACTTACAGTTATGTCTATCCATTTCAACTATAAAATGATGAGACCTTGCCGCCAATCTAGTACTGCGCTTAAATTCATAAAGTCTAGGTACCAAAGAGGAACGATTACCATGAAAGTATTTGTAGAAAAGGCAGAGAGAAGATACAATTTTTTCTGGATACATTTTCTGGCCGCTGATTTTCTTGGTTTCTAGTGAACAATTCTGATGATAAATTCAATACAAATACTTCTTTCTTTCTTACTTTCCCAACCCTGTTTCTTCTTCGAGGTCCTTCAGCTAATGACCTTTCCTTGTAACACGAGATAAGCATCTCCCTTCTTAAAGGATGACAATTACTCACTTCTTTAGAGGTCATCAAGCTGAGAATAGAATCTAATTACATATACAAGAAAAGAATCAAATTTACCAAACATGCGTTGAGGATGGAAGAAGCTGAATTTCTGTTTTTCACTTTTTCTTTAAATCTAAAAGATTATGGCATTTGAAGAATTTCAGAGGTAAAAATAACGAGCTTGAATCAAATCTGTAAAACGCCGTTGGAATAAAACATCTTGAAATAGAGTCTAAATAAAAAAACAAACGGTAATCAGTCTTCCAATGCAATGGAACAATTGAAGAATTAAATAATTGATCAGTTTAGTTATTTTCAAAAGAACAAAACAAAGAGAATTGAATTCACTAATTAAATTTTGGCAAATATTCTTGAGTTTTCATATATTCTTGTAAGGGATGCAAAAAAGTAAAAGATTTAACAGGTGTTTCATTTTTCCATTTAATCACTACTACATATATATATATATATATATATATATATATATATATATATATATATATATATATATGTGTGTGTGTGTGTGTGCGCGCGCGCGTGTTTATACATATATATATATATATATATATATAATGCGTAAGTGGCAGGGATTATGAATCCAAGGATGACTTATCAATATAAAAAATGTTAAAAAGTCAAATCTCTGAAGGGAGTTCAATGTATAAATTTATATACAGAGTAATATATATATATATATATATATATATATATATATATATATATATATATATATATATATATATTAGTAACATTTACCGGCCTGAACGAATATTTTCAATGAAAATTTCTCGGACATTCAGGCCGGTAAATATTATTAATACTGTTTATTATGAAAAAAAGCAATTACTTAAATATTTGTATCTATAAAAAGAATGTATAAACATAAAAATGTCTTAAAATAATTGTCGGACTTTGTCCATTTCATAATACATATATATCAGTTCCCAGGAAACCGACAGCCCAACAACAGTACATGTGATTTGATTATAGTGGTGAAGGTTTCGTGCAGGACCATCCACACTTTTTGAAGGGCCAAATACAGAGACCTGCTGCACTACGTGCCACAAAGGTCCCCAGGTCCTCCGCAGGTTTTGAATTCAGAGTTGTCCTTCTCCTAGACCAGTTGCCATCCAAGGCTATAGAATCCAGTCTGTCCTGCTATTTACCCATAGCTGGAGGGAGAAGAAGAGGATTAATATCTTTCCTAAGGATATTAGCACGTAAGTGAATGTAATGGATTCGACTGGAATTCGAACTCGGCTCTGCGATATATATATATATATATATATATATATATATATATACGCACACACACGCACGCACGCAAACACACACACATATATATATATATATATATATGTGTGTGTGTGCGTGTGTGTGTGTGTTTGTGTGTGTGTGTACCGGATATAACAGATAAATTATCCGTGGTTTGTCGTGATTCCCAACCTGATGAAACGTTTACACGCTGAAAGAAGTAAAGTTTTGTAGTGGATATGAGCCTATTCTAATATAACACTGCATATATATATATATATGGGCAAACGATATATAAATTTTTTATATATCAATAAAAATTTGAGCAAAATCTATAAATAAAAGAAATATAAATAAAAACTATAAACGAAACTTAAAAACTTTTACTAATAGTAAAATTAAATCGCTTCATCCGCAGTAGATTTGCGTCCCTGGGTCATACAACGTTTCACTTTTCTTGGCAGATCTTCTGTAATACCAATATGATGGAAACAAAAACATAGAGAAAAAAATCTAAATGAAATCAGCTAGATTATATACCCCGAACACATTTAAAAAATAAAATTATATTTAAACTATCGATTCTCATTCGTAGTCACCAACAACGTAAATTTCCCATCATTATTACACATCATTATAATAATAATCAATCAAGAAAAGACTTAAACTTCTCTTGCTTTCGCTTCCTCTTTTTAATCGAGAAAATCCTTCCGGATCAATTGTCTCCCTTTATTAAGAACTTTCGGCCTGAAGAGATGAATATAACAATATTCACGAAAAAACATTATAACCGAAATGGATCTTTAAGGTTTTTTATTGATATATATAGATAGATAGATAGATAGATAGATAGATAGATAGATAGAATGAACTGTAAGATATATAATCCGGTGTTCTTATTGATATTTTTTATTTTTACAAAACAGTGCCTAATGTAAATTTACAGAGCATAAATATTACGGTACATATATATATATATATATATATATATATATATATATATATATATATATATATATGTATATATATATCAACTGATTGAAAATATGTTTTTTCGCCACACAGTAATAGCCATGATTCAAAAATGGAAGCCAAAACTTTAAATTTAATTATATTATTAAATTAAAAGCATTCTTCAAAAGAATATTGCAATCAATATTCGCTGAAAGGTGAAATGGAACTAATGCTTTCAATTTAATTATATAATTAAATTTAAAATTTTGGCTTCCATTTTTGAATCATGGCTATTACTGTGTAGCGAAAAACATTTTCAATCAGTTAATTTATAATATATATATATATATATATATATATATATATATATATATATATATATATATATATATTCAGATATATATACCGTACCTATGAACACTAATAGGTATGTCCCAATCCTCATAAATACGTTGAGCACTATTGTAAATCGGAGGGGATTAATATACTGTCTAAGTAGTCCACCACTAGCAGTGGTTTACCTACTTCACGCCGCTGGTGAGTATTGTATTTTGTTGATATTAGAAATATTACCATTTTCATATTCAACTTCCGTTTTGATTATTCCTCATTCAGTAACACTTTCTAGGTTACAACAATATATATATATATATATATATATATATATATATTTATATATATAGTACATCAATATATCAATATTATTTATTTTGGGATATTACACCCAAACATGTCAAAATCGCTACACAATTGCAGTCGTTTTTTGATGCTTATCAACGCATCTCATCAGGCGATTATAAATTACTGGCGAGTGAATGATTTATATAGATTTAAAAACAAAACCCAGCGGTTTTTTCGCAAAGAGTTTATAATGTTTGAAGGCTACGTTAAATTTAAACTAAGCGAAGAAACAAAAATGAAACATTCTTTTTTATAAATAACTCATGACCCCTAGATTGGCAGCTAACGGCAACCAGACATAAACGTCACAGTTCTATGATTTCATAACTTGCGATGGAGAGACGAGTGATATCTGTGGACATATGCTTGGCGTATCTTGTCATAGACATAAGTTTCACCATCTCAATTCACCTTTTGAAATATTTTTGTGAAAACGGTGAAGTTTCTTTAAATAAATATTATTTAAGACACCAGTTACATTTTCAACTTCATTATCCCATATACATATATATATATATATATATATATATATATATATATATATATATATATATATATATATATATATTGTGTATCTTTAGGCAGCAATTTTTCATTAATGCATGTTTCATTAAATAATATGGACAAGTTTTGTTTATTTATTGTAAGTTCCTTTCATATTTTCTGATAAGCTTAATAAGATTATGATTGAAAGACGAAAGGAAATCACCATATTGATACATGTCTAAATCTAATCTAAGCTTAAGAAATATAATAAATATTATAAATATAATCTGCTCCCTACGACTTCTCACATATCTCGTTGAACAGACTTATATCTCTTTCTCCCTCTCTTCGCTTTTCCTTCCCAGTCTTGGAAGGATATCCCTCTTCGTCTCCTCCATCTTTTTCCTCCCTCCATTTTGAATACATACCGGCTTTCCATCCGCTCCCCCGCAATTTTGAATTAACATAAATTATGTAGAAAAAGATTTTTATGCCTGGTTAAATTTGTATTAATTTTTTTTTTTTTTTTGAAAATGTTTGGTCCGATGAGATAAAACCGTACTATCGGTTTTAATGAAATAAAATATTACCATGATCTTCGTTTTCATAATATATATATATATATATATATATATATATATATATATATATATATATATATATATATATATATGGGGCGTGTGCGTGTGTGTGTGTGGTTGCGTATGTGCGTGTTTTCCTCGGTGTAAGTAGACAAAGAGTGCTTGTATACTGTCCCTATATATCTATCTATATATATATATATGTGTGTGTGTCTGAAGATTTTAATTTTTGAATGTTTGTTATTGTTCAATATTGGGCGCCCCGGCATGGTGTAATGGTTAGCAAGCTTGTCTGAAAAGTGAGTTTGATCTTCACTAGGTGCCCCATACTTTCAACCTTGGAAAATCACTATATATATATATATATATATATATATATATATATATATATATATATATATATATATATATATCCCTCTTTTCCTATATATATGCAAACATACAGATAAAATGAAATCGAGGTGCGTCAAACGCGTTAACAATGAAAATGACAAGCAGATGTTAGTAGTCTGTGTGAGGGCACCTTCCCCTCTCCTCGTCAACCGTAACCGTGTCACTCGAGGACATATTTGCCACTGTTCGCTAACATGTCTGTTCGTGTAGCCACTGGCTAACTTACTACACTTTATTTCGATATCAGCCCTTGGCTTCGAACTCACCTCTACCGTCGATATTCTCTGCCTGTTAATGTGATCAAACCTACCTGACAATAGAGTTAAACTATGTTTGTTCACTCACAAAAGCCAGTGCGTACGCGCAAAGAACGAAAGAATTGCCGAGATGCTCGGATGTTGTGACTTTAGGCCTGTTTTCTTTTGATCTAAGCGACACCTGGAACGTCAATACTCCTACTGAATATGTCGATGTAACCTATCATCAATATTTTGAATCTCCTGTCTAACTATGTTTATACCTATCCATTTTCATATCTATCTATCTATCTAGATATGTTCATATCTATCTATTTAGATATTTATCCACGTAAGATGAGAACGAATGGTGCACAATACCCACGCTAGTAAAATTTAATTTAAATAATTTTTAGATATCTATCTAGATATTTTCATATCTATCTATTTCTCCGTCTAGATATGATCATATCTGTCTGTCTGTCCATCTATCTATCTATCTATCTATCTATCTATCTATATATATATATATATATATATATATATATATATATAGAGAGAGAGAGAGAGAGAGAGTGAGAGAGAGGGAAAGAGAGAGAGAACTGTTCATATTTATTTATCTGTGTAGGACTATTCGTATCGATTTTTCTATATCTGTTCATATCTATTGATTATATATTTCTCCCCATATATATATATATATATATATATATATATATATATATATATATATATATATATATATAGTCGTATTCATATGTTAGCTCTATCACTCATATTGATTGCTTTCCACTAAGTACTGCGCATATCAAATAAAATATATATAAAATATACACGCACACACACACGTATATATATATGTGAGAATGTGTTTATATATCTATCTACTTATCTCTCTCTCTCTCTCTCTCTATATATATATATATATATATATATATATATACATATATATATATACGAACATATATTATACAGTTTTCCATTTGTCTTTATTCATATATATATATATATATATATATATATATAATTTAAATAAAAACAGACCACTTTAAGGTTCCATGTAATAAATTATTTCACGACAGCCCTTTTAAAAGGACTGCGGATCATCAGACTTTACTTCCAAACAAAAAAGAAAAAGAAAATTTACACAATTTTGACATTTTTTAATACGGCCCGTCAAAAATGTGTAAATTTCTTTTCATTTTTCGTTTCAACCTCTGGAAGTAAAGTCTGATGATCCGCAGTCCTTTTAAAAGGGTTGTCGTGAAATAATTTATTACATGGAACCTTAAAGTTGTCTGTTTTTATTTAAATTATTTGCTCTGGATTTACATTGAGCTCTCTGGATTTTATCCTCCTTAGGTTTACCCATACGGATTACCTAGTTTTTCATAAACTATATATATATATATATATATATATATATATATATATATATATATATATATATATTCTCGACATATCCACGCAGATAAAAAAAATGATATCGTGATGCTTCAAGCGTGTTTGAAATTAAAATTATAAGCAGATGTTAGCTGTGGGTGTATTAAGCTCCACACATTGACCATGACGGCATCACTGTAGGACTTATATATATATATATGTGTGTGTGTGTGTGTGTGTGTGTGTGTGTGTATGTATGTATGTATTAATGTATATTTGGTTAGTAACCTTTCTTTTAAACAGCTTTCGTTAAATATGGCAGACAAGGAGAATAATATTTTGTATTTGTTCTACGACAAGTGAGTAATAGAATTCGTTTATTAATACAGCTGTATATATGTATATTATACAAGGATAATAATTTATTTTTTAATTTTTCTAGCGTTCTTACGTTTTTTCCATTTGGTTGGGAAGTACAAAAAATTTCGAGAAAAATTGTTTGAGAAATCTTATTAACGTAAATGAAAGTTCAAATTGTTATTTAATAAGATTTCTCGAACATTCCGGCCGGTAGACGAAAATAAATAAATATAATTTAAACGGAGGGTATAGATATATATGAATCGACCTAGATAAATATGAAAAGCTAGCTCACTTGATAGATACAATACGAGGCAAAAAAATGGATGCGCCCATATAAGTCAATTTTTGTATTTGTACCAAGTGAGTAATAGAATCCGTTTATTAATACAGGGTACAGGTGTACATTATACAAGTCAAAAATGATTTAGTATTTTGTTGGGTAATGTTTTGCTTTAGTGTATGGTATACACTAAATTCTTTAGTAAGTCAAAGTTCTTCGCCAGATTTTTCCAGCATTCCTTTAATTAACGAAAAAGCTCATCTTCTGTGTTAACTTTCCTATTACGGGCACGGTTTTCCATTATCGCCCAAAGGTTTTCATTTGGGTTATAGTCAGGAGTGTGACTAGGCCACTGGAAGAGTTACAATTTACCCTCGTCGCTCTTCCTCTCTAGATAACTTTTTTTGTTTAAGGCACTATGCTTAGGATCGTTATCGTTACTAAATCAGTTTTCGATTTGTACACCTGTATTGAAAACCTGTATTAAGAAACGAATTCTAATACTCACTTGTCTTGGTAAAAATTCAAAAATCCACTTTTTATGGGTGCGTCCATTTTTTGGCTTCGTCCTGTAGCTAGATGGATGGATGAATTTCATTTAATTCTAAGATAATTTTGAACAATTTTTTTAAATAATATCGAATAATTTCCTAACTTTAATTATAAAAGTATCAAGGTTTTGTACAGAAATGATTAATCAAAATCATTTCTGTACAAAACTTTGATACTTTTTTTGAGAGGCCACCTTCATGGGTGTCCATTTCTATTTTAAGGGAGGTCAGGTAAAAGGATACATTTGAAATATCACTTACTACCTATCCCTTTAGACTAGGGGTCGGCAACCTTCTGTTAACTATGTGCCGACTTAGGGTCTTTAAAATCATTGAATGTGCCAACAGCATACGTATTTTTATACAAGTCAAGGTCAATATACCTGTTCTACAATATATTTTATATAGTAATATATAGCAATGTTACTCAAATTGGTGGTCCGCATCTCTAGAAAAAAGAAATAGCTGAATAGTAGAACAAATCGATGTTTCTTTGAGACTTAAGCATATCAGATATCACATCATATATATAAAACACACGTTCCCAAAAGCAATTTCCATTCCTGCCAATTGGGAATTATTCAAAATTCTCTAATCATACTGATATAAATATTTAATCATGTTCTAAAGTAAAATAGCTGAAAGATTGTTTAGCGTCAGCAAATGTGCTAAGTAAATATCTCTATATAGTCTCTGCTTTTGAGGTAACGCTGTACTATAGGGATTCAGGTCATTATTACTTTGCTGAAATTGATCCACACTGAGTGTCCTCCTACGGTGATTTAATTGCTTAATTCCTAGGAATCGACGTTAAAAAAAAAAAACTAAAACAAGATTTGGAGGAGGAAAGAAGAAGCTTTAACGAAGATTCTGCCTATATCATGGCAAACTGAAAGGGAATGTTTGCTACAAGTCCACTGTGACATGGGCCGGCAACCTTTTGCTATGTGCCGTCTTAGGGTTTTAAAATCATTCAGTGTGCCAACAGCATACGTATTTTTATACAAGTCAAGTTCAATATACCTGTTCTATAATCTATTTTATATAGTAATATATAGTATAAAAATTAAAACAGCTACTAATTCTAATACAGTCTTTTTATACTGGAACATAAAGCAAGCGATTATGACTGTCCACGGCTTCGTTTTCTTTATTTTTTATGAATTTCCATACATACATCGAGCAGATCATGAAATGGTTTCACATTGCTTTCTGCAAAGTTTGGATATAGAGTTTTCCTTCTCTTAGATTGGTTACAGAAGAAGTCTAGAGAATACTGTCAGCCCTGATATTTAACGCATTACTAGCAGTGGGAGAAGAAACGGGTCCATACCCACCAAAGACATAAGTGCGAAAGTGAATTCAAGAACTCGTTACACTAACTTCAGTTTCCTCACTGATATCCTATCGACCAAAAGTGACCTGTTGACCGAGGGGGTATTTCTTGCTCACTTTTTCCTATATTCTTCGGCTTGGTTTGTGTTATTTTGTTTAACGGCATATCAACCTCAATGGGTTATTTAATACCGAGAACATTTTTAAGAGAGATTCGTATGAATAGAATATGTATTTTTTGCTTTAGATTGGTTTGCTTTATTTTGTTTTACGGCATATCAACCTTAATGGGTTATTTAATGACGACAACATTTTTAGGATAGATTCATATGAATAGAATATGTATTCTTTGGTTTGGTTTGGTTTATTTTGTTTTACGGCATATCAACCTCAATGGGTTATTTAATGACGACAACATTTTTAGGATAGATTCATATGAATAGAATATGTATTCTTTGCTTTAGATTGGTTTGGTTTATTTAATTTTTACGGTATATCGACCTCAATGTGATATTTAATACGGACAACATTTTTAGGATAGATTCATATGAATAGAATATGTATTTTTTGCTTTAGATTGGTTTGCTTGATTTTGTTTTACGGCATATCAACCTCAATGGGTTATTTAATGCCGACAACATTTTTAGGATAGATTCGTATGAATAGAATATGTATTCTTTGCTTTAGATTGGTTTGCTTTATTATGTTTTACGGCATATCAATCTTAATGGGTTATTTAATGCCGACAACATTTTTAGGATAGATTTATATGAATAGAATATGTATTCTTTGCTTTAGATTGGTTTGCTTGATTTTGTTTTACGGCATATCAACCTTAATGGGTTATTTAATGACGACAACATTTTTAGGATAGATTTATATGAATAGAATATGTATTCTTTGCTTTAGATTGGTTTGCTTTATTATGTTTTACGGCATATCAATCTTAATGGGTTATTTAATGCCGACAACATTTTCAGGATAGATTCGTATGAATAGAATATGTATTCTTTGCTTTAGATTGGTTTGCTTTATTTTGTTTTACGGCATATCAACCTCGATGGTTGTTTAATGCCGACAACATTTTTAGGGTAGATTCGTATATATAGAATATGTATTCTTTGCTTTAGATTGGTTTGCTTTATTTTGTTTTACGGCATATCAACCTCAATGGGTTATTTAATGACGACTACATTTTTAGGATAGATTCGTATGAATAGAATATGTATTCTTTCCTTTAGATTGGTTTGGTTAATTTATTTTTTTCGGTATATCGACCTCAATGTGATATTTAATACCGACAACATTTTTAGGATAGATTCGTATGAATAGAATATGTATTTTTTGCTTTAGATTGGTTTGCTTTGTTTTGTTTTACGGCATATCAAACTTAATGGGTTATTTAATGCCGACAAAAATTTTTAGGATAGATTCGTATGAATAGAATATATATTCTTTGTTTAGATTGGTTTGGTTTATTTTGTTTAAAGGCATATCAATCTCAATGGGTTATTTAATGCCGACAACAATTTTAGGATAGATTCGTATGAATAGAATATGTATTCTTTGCTTTAGATTCGTTTGCTTTATTTTGTTTTACGGCATATCAACCTCGATGGGTTGTTTAATGTCGCCAAAATTTTTACGATAGATTCGTATGAATAGAATATGTATTCTTTGCATTAGATTGGTTTGCTTTATTTTGTTTTACGGCATATCAACCTCAATGGGTTATTTAATGCCGACAACAATTTTAGGATAGATTCGTATGAATAGAATATGTATTCTTTGCTTTAGATTCGTTTGCTTTATTTTGTTTTACGGCATATCAATCTCAATGGGTTATTTAATGCCGACAACATTTTTAGGATAGATTCGTCTGAATAGAATAAGTATTCTTTGGTTAGATTGGTTTTCTCTATTTTGTTTTACGGCATATCAACCTCAATGGGTTATTTAATGCCGACAACATTTTTAGGTTAGATTCGTATGAATAGAATTTGTATTCTTTACTTTAGATTGGTTTGGTTTATTTTGTTTTACGGCATATCAACCTCAATGGGTTATTTAATGCCGACAACATTTTCAGAGTAGATTTGTATGAATAGAATATGTATTCTTTGCTTTAGATTCGTTTGCTTTATTTTGTTTTACGGCATATCAACCTCGATGGGTTGTTTAATGCCGACAACATTTTTAGGATAGATTCGTATATATAGGGTATGTATTCTTTGCTTTAGATTGGTTTGCTTTATTTTGTTTTACGGCATATCAACCTCAATGGGGTATTTAATGACGACAACATTTTTAGGATAGATTCGTATGAATAGAATATGTATTCTTTGCTTTAGATTGGTTTGCTTTATTTTGTTTTACGGCATATCAACCTCGATGGGTTGTTTAATGTCGCCAACATTTTTACGATAGATTCGTATGAATAGAATATTTATTCCTTGCATTAGATTGGTTTGCTTTATTTTGTTTTACGGCATATCAACCTCAATGGGTTATTTAATGCCGACAACATTTTCAGGGTAGATTTGTATGAATAGAATATGTATTCTTTGCTTTAGATTGATTTGCTTTATTTTGTTTTACGGCATATCAAACTCAATGGGTTATTTAATGCCGACAACATTTTTAGGATAGATTTTTAGGATACATTTGTATGAATAGAATATATATTCTTTGCTTTAGATCGGTTTGGTTTATTTTGTTTCACAGCAAATCAAACTCAATGGGTTATTTAATGCCGGCAAAATTTTTAGGGTAGATTCGTATGAATAGAAAAAGTATTCTTTGGTAGGATTGGTTTTCTCTATTTTGTTTTACGGGATATCAACCTCAATGGGTAATTTAATGCCGACAACATTTTTAGGTTAGATTCGTATGAATAGAATATGTATTCTTTACTTTAGATTGGTTTGGTTTATTTTGTTTTACGGAATATCAGCCTCAATGGGTTATTTAATGCCGACAACATTTTTAGGTTAGATTCCTATGAATAGAATATGTATTCTTTGTTTAGATCGGTTTGGTTTATTTTGTTTTAAGGCATATCAACCACAATGGGTTATTTCATGCCGACAACATTTTTACGATAGATTCGTATGAATAGAATATGTATTCTTTGCTATAGATTGGTTTGCTTTATTTTGTTTTACGGCATATCAATCTTAATGGGTTATTTAATGCCGACAAAAGTTTTAGGATAAATTCGTATGAATAGAATATATATTCTTTGTTTAGATTGGTTTGGTTTATTTTGTTTAAAGGCATATCAATCTCAATGGGTTATTTAATGCCGACAACAATTTTAGGACAGATTCGTATGAATAGAATATGTATTCTTTGCTTTAGATTCGTTTGCTTTATTATGTTTTACGGCATATCAACCTCGATGGGTTATTTAATGCCGACAACATTTTCAGAGTAGATTTGTATGAATAGAATATGTATTCTTTGCTTTATATTCGTTTGCTTTATTTTGTTTTACGGCATATCAACCTCGATGGGTTGTTTAATGCCGACAACATTTTTAGGATAGATTCGTATATATAGGGTATGTATTCTTTGCTTTAGATTGGTTTGCTTTATTTTGTTTTACGGCATATCAACCTCAATGGGGTATTTAATGACGACAACATTTTTAGGATAGATTCGTATGAATAGAATATGTATTCTTTGCTTTAGATTGGTTTGCTTTATTTTGTTTTACGGCATATCAACCTCAATGGGTTATTTAATGACGACAACATTTTTAGGATAGATTCGTATGAATAGAATATGTATTCTTTGCTTTAGATTGGTTTGCTTTATTTTGTTTTACGGCATATCAACCTCGATGGGTTGTTTAATGTCGCCAACATTTTTACGATAGATTCGTATGAATAGAATATGTATTCTTTGCATTACATTGGTTTGCTTTATTTTGTTTTACGGCATATCAACCTCAATGGGTTATTTAATGCCGACAACATTTTTAGGGTAGATTTGTATGAATAGAATATGTATTCTTTGCTTTAGGTTGATTTGCTTTATTATGTTTTACGGCATATCAACCTTAATGGGTTATTTAATGCCGACAACATTTTTAGGATAGATTCGTATGGATAGAATATGTATTCTTTGCTTTAGATTCGTTTGCTTTATTTTGTTTTACGGCATATCAACCTCAATGGGTTATTTAATGCCGACAACATTTTTAGGATAAATTCGTATGAAGAGAATATATATTCTTTGCTTTAGAACGGATTGGTTTATTTTGTTTCACAGCATATCAAACTGAATGGGTTATTTAATGCCGACAACATTTTAGGATAGATTCGTATGAATAGAAAAAGTATTCTTTGGTTAGATTGGTTTTCTCTATTTTGTTTTACGGCATATCAACCTCAATGGGTTATTTAATGCCGACAACATTTTCAGGGTAGATTTGTATGAATAGAATATGTATTCT
Source organism: Acanthosepion lycidas (assembly GCA_963932145.1). Lineage (NCBI taxonomy): Eukaryota > Metazoa > Mollusca > Cephalopoda > Sepiida > Sepiidae > Acanthosepion > Acanthosepion lycidas. The sequence goes on along the minus strand of OZ010574.1, from coordinate 6,298,882 downwards.
TTGCTTTAGATTCGTTTGCTTTATTTTGTTTTACGGCATATCAACCTCAATGGGTTATTTAATGCCGACAACAATTTTAGGATAGATTCGTATGAATAGAATATGTATTCTTTGCTTTAGATTGGTTTGCTTTATTTTGTTTTACGGCATATCAACCTCAATGGGTTATTTAATGCCGACAACATTTTTAGGATAGATTTTTAGGATACATTCGTATGAATAGAATATATATTCTTTGCTTTAGATCGGTTTGGTTTATTTTGTTTCACAGCAAATCAAACTCAATGGGTTATTTAATGCCGACAAAATTTTTAGGATAGATTCGTATGAATAGAAAAAGTATTCTTTGGTAGGATAGGTTTTCTTTTTTTTTGTTTTACGGGATATAAACCACAATCGGTAATTTAATGCCGACAACATTTTTAGGTTAGATTCGTATGAAAAGAATATGTATTCTTTACTTTAGATTGGTTTGGTTTATTTTGTTTTACGGAATATCCACCTCAATGGGTTATTTAATGCCGACAACATTTTTAGTTTAGATTCGTATGAATAGAATATGTATTCTTTGCTTTAGATCGGTTTGGTTTATTTTGTTTTAAGGCATATCAACCACAATGGGTTATTTAATGCCGACAACATTTTTACGATAGATTCGTATGAATAGAATATGTATTCTTTGCTTTAGATTCGTTTGCTTTATTTTGTTTTACGGCATATCAACCTCGATGGGTTGTTTAATGCCGACAACATTTTTAGGATAGATTCGTATATATAGAGTATGTATTCTTTGCTTTAGATTGGTTGGGTTTATTTATTTTTCTACGGTATATCGACCTCAATGTGATATTTAATACCGACAACATTTTTAGGATAGATTCGTATGAATAGAATATGTATTTTTTGCTTTAGATTGGTTTGCTTTATTTTCTTTTACGGCATACCAACCTCAATGGTTTATTTAATGACGACAACATTTTTAGGATAGATTCGTATGAATAGAATATATATTCTTTGCTTTAGATTGGTTGGGTTTATTTATTTTTTTACGGTATATCGACCTCAATGTGATATTTAATACCGACAACATTTTTAGGATAGATTCGTATGAATAGAATATGTATTTTTTGCTTTAGATTGGTTTGCTTTAGTTAGTTTTACGGCATATCAACCTCGATGGGTTGTTTAATGCCGCCAACATTTTTACGATAGATTCGTATGAATAGAATATGTATTCTTTGCATTACATTGGTTTGCTTTATTTTGTTTTACGGCATATCAACCTCAATGGGTTATTTAATGCCGACAACATTTTTAGGGTAGATTTGTATGAATAGAATATGTATTCTTTGCTTTAGATTGGTTTGCTTTATTATGTTTTACGGCATATCAAACTTAATGGGTTATTTAATGCCGACAACATTTTTAGGATAGATTCGTATGGATAGAATATGTATTCTTTGCTTTAGATTCGTTTGCTTTATTTTGTTTTACGGCATATCAACCTCAATGGGTTATTTAATGCCGACAACATTTTTAGGATAAATTCGTATGAATGGAATATATATTCTTTACTTTAGATCGGTTTGGTTTATTTTGTTTCACAGCATATCAAACTCAATGGGGTATTTAATGACGAGAACATTTTTAGGATAGATTCGTATGAATAGAATAAGTATTCTTTGGTTAGATTGGTTTTCTCTATTTTGTTTTACGGCATATCAACCTAAATGGGTTATTTAATGCTTACAAGATTTTTAGGATAAATTCGTATGAATAGAATATGTATTCTTTGCTTTAGATTGGTTTGCTTTATTTTGTTTTACGGTATATCAACCTCAATGGGTTATTTAATGCCGACAACATTTTTAGGATGAATTCGTATGAATAGAATATATATTCTTTACTTTAGATCGGTTTGGTTTATTTTGTTTCACAGCATATCAAACACAATGGTGTATTTAATGCCGAGAACATTTTTAGGATAGATTCGTATCAATAGAATAAGTATTCTTTGGTTAGATTGGTTTTGTCTATTTTGTTTTACGGCATATCAACCTAAATGGGTTATTTAATGCTTACAAGATTTTTAGGATAGATTCGTATGAATAGAATATGTATTCTTTGCTTTAGGTCGGTTTGGTTTATTTTGTTTTAAGGCATATCAACCTCAATGTGTTATTTAATGCCGACAACATTTTTACGATAGATTCGTATGAATAGAATATGTATTCTTTGCTATAGATTGGTTTGCTTTATTTTGTTTTACGGCATATCTACCTCAATGGGTTATTTAATGCTTACAAGATTTTTAGGATAAATTCGTATGAATAGAATATGTATTCTTTGCTTTAGATTGGTTGGCTTTATTTTGTTTTACGGCATATTAACCTCAATGGGTTATTTAATGCCGACAACATTTTTAGGTTAGTTTCGTATGAATAGAATATGTATTCTTTGTTTTAGATCGGTTTGGTTTATTTTGTTTTAAGGCATATCAACCTCAATGGGTTATTTAATGCCAACAACATTTTTAGGTTAGATTCATATGAATAGAATATGTATTCTTTACTTTAGATTGGTTTGCTTTATTTTGTTTCACAGCATATCAACGTCAATGTGTTATTTAATGCCGACAACATGTTTAGGATAGATTCGTATGAATAGAATATGTAATCTTTGGTTTGATTGGTTACTCTATTTTGTTTTACGGCATATCAACCTCAATGGGTTATTTAATACCGACAACATTTTTAGGATAGATTCGTATGAATAGAATATGTATTCTTTGCTTTAGACTGGTTTACATTATTTTGTTTTACGGCATATCAATCTCAATGGGTTATTTAATGCCGATGGTTTATTTAATGCCGAAAAGTTTTTTAGGATAAATTCGTATGAATAGAATATATATTCTTTGCTTTAGATCGGTTTGGTTTATTTTGTTTCACAGCATATCAACCTCAATGTGTTATTTAATGCCGACAACATGTTTAGGATAGATTCGTATGAATAGAATATGTAATCTTTGGTTTGATTGGTTAATCTATTTTGTTTTACGGCATATCAACCTCAATGGGTTATTTAAAGACGACAACATTTTTAGGTTAGATTCGTATGAATAGAATATGTATTGTTTGCTTTAGATTGGTTACTGTATTTTGTTTTACGGCATATCAACCTCAATGTGTTATTTACTACCGACAACATGTTTAGGATATATTCGTATGAATAGAATATGTATTCTTTGCTTTAGATTGATTTACATTATTTTCTTTTACAGCATATCAATCTCAATGGGTTATTTAATGCCGACAACATTTTTAGGATAGATTCGTATGAATAGAATATGTATTCTTTGCTTTAGTTTGGTTTGCTTTAGTTTGGTTTGCTTTATTTTGTTTTACGGCATATCAATCTCAATGGGTTATTTAATCCCGACAACATGTTTAGGATAGATTCGTATGAATAGAATATGTAATCTTTGGTTTGATTGGTTACTCTATTTTGTTTTACGGCATATCAACCTCAATGAGTTATTTAAAACGAGAACATTTTTAGGATAGATTCGTATGAATAGATTATGTATTCTTTGCTTTAGATTGGTTTACATTATTTTGTTTTACGGCATATCAATCTCAATGGGTTATTTAATGCCGATGGGTTATTTAATACTGAAAAGATTTTAAGGATAAATTCGTATGAATAGAATATGTATTCTTTGCTTTAGATCGGTTTGGTTTATTTTTTTTCACAGCATATCAACCTCAATAGGTTATTTAATGCCGACAAGATTTTTAGGTTAGATTCGTATGAATTGAATATGTATTCTTTGCTTTAGATCGGTTTGTTTTTTTTTGTTTCACAGCATATCAACGTCAATGTGTTATTTAATGCCGACAACATGTTTAGGATAGATTCGTATGAATAGAATATGTAATCTTTGGTTTGATTGGTTACTCTATTTTGTTTTACGGCATATCAACCTCAATGTGTTATTTAAAGACGACAACATGTTTAGGATAGATTCGTATGAATAGATTATGTATTCTTTGGTTAGATTGGTTACTGTATTTTGTTTTACGGCATATCAACCTCAATGGGTTATTTAATGCAGACAACATTTTTAGGATACATTCGTATGAATAGAATATGTATTCTTTGGTTAGATTCATTTGGTCTATTTTGTTTTACGGCATATCAACCTCAATGGGTTATTTAATGCCGACAACATTTTTAGATTCGATTCGTATGAATAGAATATTTATTCTTTGCTTTAGATTGATTTGCTTTATTTTGTTTTACGGCATATCAACCTCAATGGGTTATTTAATACCGACAACATTTTTAGGATAGATTCGTATGAATAGAATATGTATTCTTTGCTTTAGACTGGTTTACATTATTTTGTTTTACGGCATATCAATCTCAATGGGTTATTTAATGCCGATGGTTTATTTAATGCCGAAAAGTTTTTTAGGATAAATTCGTATGAATAGAATATATATTCTTTGCTTTAGATCGGTTTGGTTTATTTTGTTTCACAGCATATCAACCTCAATGTGTTATTTAATGCCGACAACATGTTTAGGATAGATTCGTATGAATAGAATATGTAATCTTTGGTTTGATTGGTTAATCTATTTTGTTTTACGGCATATCAACCTCAATGGGTTATTTAAAGACGACAACATTTTTAGGTTAGATTCGTATGAATAGAATATGTATTGTTTGCTTTAGATTGGTTACTGTATTTTGTTTTACGGCATATCAACCTCAATGTGTTATTTACTACCGACAACATGTTTAGGATATATTCGTATGAATAGAATATGTATTCTTTGCTTTAGATTGATTTACATTATTTTCTTTTACAGCATATCAATCTCAATGGGTTATTTAATGCCGACAACATTTTTAGGATAGATTCGTATGAATAGAATATGTATTCTTTGCTTTAGTTTGGTTTGCTTTAGTTTGGTTTGCTTTATTTTGTTTTACGGCATATCAATCTCAATGGGTTATTTAATCCCGACAACATGTTTAGGATAGATTCGTATGAATAGAATATGTAATCTTTGGTTTGATTGGTTACTCTATTTTGTTTTACGGCATATCAACCTCAATGAGTTATTTAAAACGAGAACATTTTTAGGATAGATTCGTATGAATAGATTATGTATTCTTTGCTTTAGATTGGTTTACATTATTTTGTTTTACGGCATATCAATCTCAATGGGTTATTTAATGCCGATGGGTTATTTAATACTGAAAAGATTTTAAGGATAAATTCGTATGAATAGAATATGTATTCTTTGCTTTAGATCGGTTTGGTTTATTTTTTTTCACAGCATATCAACCTCAATAGGTTATTTAATGCCGACAAGATTTTTAGGTTAGATTCGTATGAATTGAATATGTATTCTTTGCTTTAGATCGGTTTGGTTTTTTTTTGTTTCACAGCATATCAACGTCAATGTGTTATTTAATGCCGACAACATGTTTAGGATAGATTCGTATGAATAGAATATGTAATCTTTGGTTTGATTGGTTACTCTATTTTGTTTTACGGCATATCAACCTCAATGTGTTATTTAAAGACGACAACATGTTTAGGATAGATTCGTATGAATAGATTATGTATTCTTTGGTTAGATTGGTTACTGTATTTTGTTTTACGGCATATCAACCTCAATGGGTTATTTAATGCAGACAACATTTTTAGGATACATTCGTATGAATAGAATATGTATTCTTTGGTTAGATTCATTTGGTCTATTTTGTTTTACGGCATATCAACCTCAATGGGTTATTTAATGCCGACAACATTTTTAGATTCGATTCGTATGAATAGAATATTTATTCTTTGCTTTAGATTGATTTGCTTTATTTTGTTTTACGGCATATCAACCTCAATGGGTTATTTAATGCTGACAACATTTTTAGGTTAGATTCGTATAAATAGCATATGTATTCTTTGGTTAGATTGGTTTTCTCTAATTTGTTTTACCGCATATCAGCCTCAATGGGTTATTTAATGCCGACAACATTTTCAGGTTAGATTCGTATGAATAGAATATGTATTCTTTGCTTTAGATTGGTTTTCTCTATTTTGATTTACAGCATATCAACCTCAATTGGTTATTTAATGCCGACAACATTTTTAGGATAGATTCGTAAGAATAAAATATGTATTCTTTGCTTTAGGTCGGTTTGGTTTATTTTGTTCACAGCACATCAACGTCAATGGCTTATTTAATGCTGACAACATTTTTAGGTTAGATTCGTATGAATAGAATATGTATTCTTTGCTTTAGATTGGTTTTCTCTATTTTAATTTACAGCATATCAACCTCAATTGTTTATTTAATGCCGACAACATTTTTAGGTTAGATTCGTATGAATAGAATATGTATTCTTTGCTTTAGATTTGTTTGGTTTATTTTGTTTTACAGCATACCAACCTCAATGGGTTATTTAATGCCAGCAAGATTTTTATTGCTGGTAATAATTTTTTTTCAAAAAACTATAGCTGGTTAATTTTGTTTGAATAATGTATTGCTAGTAAAAAAATTTCCTAAAAACTGTTGCTGGTATTAAAACCTATGCTTATACTTTCATTGTTTTTTTTTTGGTGGTGGTTACCACTTTAACTATATGCACACAGCTGAAACCCTGACAAGTACTACCACCCCGGGTCAGGGTAGACTTGGGAACACTAGCAATTAGCATGTGGTTCCACACTTCGCAAAACTTTCTGATCAAAGTCCTTCCCGTTGGATGTAGTTTATCGTCTTACCCAGGAGGTGGATGTAGTTTATCGTTTTACCCAGCATCCTGGTGCAGTTCCTGGTCTTACCCAGGATGCCACTATTCGTCTTCGGGTGCATAAGAATGAAAGACGCCGATGTATTTCTATGAACGAGCGCTAAGAATGCTTAGGATCTTGTACGAGAGAAATAAAGATTTAAAAAAAAAGGAAAAAGAATGGACTACAAGGAAACTGTACTGCAAGAAATCAGAAAATTATTGTAGAAAGATTTGGGACATGTAAGGAGGAAAGAAAGCTTGAGAAATTTAATGCTCACAAGGCCATAATGAAGATAAGAAGAGCAAGTAGAAAAATAAATCCGTGTGGTTTGCACCCAGGTTACGTGAGATACTGAACGCAAGGGAATATTTTAATTTTGTTTAAATTTTGCTATAAAATTGAAAACGGATGAAAATGGGGAGAACGATTGCAGTAGAAGAGAAATCATGAGCTTCGATGCTCTTCCAGTCTCTCCCCTTCTGTATTACTTTGGATATTCGGCAGTTTCACCATGGATACACATCACGCACCTGAATAGGTTTTCTGACACCACTCCTCTCTCTCTCTCTCTCTCTCTCTCTCTCTCTCTCTCTCTCTCTCTCTCTCTCACAGAAATAATGTCTATTGCATCCTTATTAAAATAACGTGAGAAAAAGACTAAGACAAATTGTCTGATGATGAATCGATTAGGTCCCAACTAAGGAGTTGCCGATGAGCCCCATAAGGCAAAGACGTCATGCAACGTAACAGTGGCCTGCATAACATGTTTGAGTGGATGGATAGCAGAAAAAGGACGCGGAGCAAAAGTTACTTAAACAAAAGAGAAAGAAAATGTGGAGAACCATAAACGCCTGAAAGGACATGTCATATAAAAGACGAAAATATCTCTATTTCAATAACGTTTCCATTCAACTCATCATATATTCTCACCCACTTTCCTACGTACCATTCTTTTCTTTCTTTCTTTTTTTTTTTCGACTAGTGGTCTTCTGCTCCAATTACTGTCAAGAATGCTATCGTATCTTGCCTCAGTTCTTACACCTGCAACCCGAATCCAACCAGTTTCATTTACATATCCCAATCGTGGCAAAAGTTCAAAAGTCTAGTATTAGACAAGCTTTGAATCATTTCACTATCCGCAATCGTCTTGCTCTACTGAGGCCGGCTATTTTTTGCTTCGCTGAACAGCCACATGAATTTCTTCTTGTCGTTCGGACTGTCCACGGAAAGTCGCCTATCATCGTGTTACCATGTGAGCGTGCATAGCACCCTTTCCCAGCTTTCGGTGAGCAAACTCGTGAATCGGAATGCCATATAGGTTAATCAGTCGCCGATCGGTGGAAAGCTCAGGCAAGAGCCGCGTTGTCTGTTTACCGTTGAATCGGTAAACCCAGCTCAAATTCCCGGCTAGTCTGTTGCGTTCACTTTCTCACAGATGTCGTTGAGAAAGGCATGGATCGATATCTTTTCTTCGCCAGCTATGGATTAAATAGCAGGGCAGGCTAACGAAGTCCGAACCAATAACTACTACAACGCAAAGAAGGTATTTAGCTGTTTCAATTTTCATACTATACATACAATAATATAGTGGGTGTCCCACCACAAAAACTGCTGGTGAAGCACTCTTCGTTCCTTCTAAGTGTTACAGGGTCGACCACCTGTTTACATATCGGGGGGGGGGGCATTCACTGGTAACGTGTGAAGTCCCTGGGCCTGGTGGCAGTGACTTTACCTTCCAGGTCAACTTGTTAACGCACCTGACTTGCCTGATGCTGTTTTAATACCGCACTGAGATCAACATCGATTTCCTTCACATTTTTAGTGTGTCAGTTACATATAGGTTATCACCACAGATCAATTTTCTTAACAAAGGCTCCTTATTGAAATTAAATTCGATTCAAAACGTCTGGTATTTTCTGGGCGGGAAGCAATTAACCATGGCCACTCGCTCTACAATTACATACTACAGTAACAACACTTCGACTCTAAAATAGTGTGTTCTAAATAAATTCTGTTTGGCAAATATTAGGGTAGTTGGACAATCTTTTTTCTTTTTTTTTTTTTCATTTTACCAAAATTACGACAGTTTTATGAAGAAGGTACTGTAAATGATCGAACTTGTCAAAAGTGGTTTGCAAAGTTCCCTGCAGGAAATTTCTCGTTATCAGTGCTATACGGTGGGTAAATTAATTAAGGCATTTTCATTAGTCTCAGGTTAGTATCTCGACTTCATAAAATATTCACTTGTTACTGAAACAGGAGCAATATCACCTGATGTCGGAGAAATCCTCCCCACGCTGCACAAGGAGATCCTAGAAATAAAAACACTTCGACGTTATTTTTACTACTGTAGTTAGTTCGCGGCATATTAAGAACTACATATTCGGAGGATACTGAAGTAGTGTAAAAGATCTCGCCGTAAAAAGTTGTGTGATACAATAGACACCCACGTAGAAATGAAAAAGGCGATTTTATCTCGGTTTTATCTCGATCTCAAGTGTTTTATTTTGACAGACCAGCAGATATTAGGTTGTTGCAAAAATAATGTCGGTTTTTGAAGTATTTTAACGTCAAAAACCGACATTATTTTTGCACCAACCTAATAGTTCCCTTTTGAAGTTCGGTCTTCTAAGCAGCATACACTTTAACTGAAAAATGGGAAAAATAGCGAATTTCGGAGATCAAGTGGCAACAAAACAGGTTATAGGGTATATCAATACAATTTGAGAACCAGTAATAAGAAGTGCCAGAGAAAACCGATAATAACAACAAAAATTGCAATATGAACTCTGGTACAATACATGCAATGATAACAGTAAAAATTGCAATATGAGCACTGGTAAAATAGTTGCTGAAGACATTAGGTTTATAATACCCAGTAATTCGTTCGCAACTGTACTCAATTTACCTTAACCACCAACTAAATACTTGTAAAAAGTACTCTAAAAATATTTTCTCCCGTGTATTGAAGTTTGTTAATTGAAATTCAATGAAATGAGTGAAAATTGCTTTTGCTATTATAAAGCTAAATACTCTCGCTTCTTTTCGATATTACTTCCTTCTTTTCAGAAAAAAATGGTGTAGATATTATTTGAATTCCTGAATTTCAATCATAATCAAAAGCGTAAATGCCAACAAGATCTTTTATTTATTTTTTGTATTTTTCTCAAAGTAATACTGAAAAATAGTTTATATTGATTAGTATGGAAATCAACGATTTCACTCTAAGAATATGAAGCGATCAACAAAGCAATATTTAGAAATTTTAATTTCTAAAGGCATTTGTCGTAAATTCGTATTTTACTTCTTAATTTTTTTTTTTGGCGGTTCTTTATTTGAACAGTATAGTCCTTTAGTTCCGGTCACAACTCATTGTAGCTTCTCCCAATGTTTCTTTCTCGTCCAACTCAAAGACGTGAATACGGTTTCTTTTCCACTCTTACCCGACGCTACGGCCTATAGTTATTTCTTCAATGGACTTTTGTTTGGACCAGTGAATTTATAAATAGTGTCGACTTCTTCGTTATAAAAGCAAAAGCAATTGTATCAAAATACTTCACCGTGAACTTGTGAATTCGTGAATATCTGGAAAATTGCGACTGAAAAAGAAACCGTAATTAATTAAAGGGTTATTCAAGTTTTCTTCTTTTTCTTTTTGTTTCCTTTTTTCTTTTTCTTTTTCTTTTTTTTCTTTTTTCTTATGCTTTTGTTTTCTTTTTCTTCATCCGCTTGGGTTTCTCTTTTATCTTTTGTCCGCTAGTCATTTTCTATTTCTTTTTCATTCAACTTCTTTTTCTTCTTCATTTTTTTCTTTTCCCTCTTCCTCTATTCATTCTCCTTAAGCATTATATCCTGAATGAATACGCTTGGGACGATTTCAATAAACACTATATTTAGTACCTGTTCAAAGGATATCTGTCACGTGCAAAATATCTAAATTAAACAAAAGTAAACTCTGAATTTCTCGTTGATTGTTTGTTTTGTGTGTGTGTGTGTGTGTGCGTGTGTGAGTGTGTGTGTGTATGAACGCGTTAGACAACTACACGACTAGATAGGTTGCCGCAGTTTTCCTTTTGTTTCGACAAACATCAATGTACTTCATCAACTAAATTTAGAGAATAGTGTGTTAACTTCTTTGAAATATATAATTACAAAGTAGAGTAAATTTAAAATTATTCAATATTTGTTAATTTTCATTTTTATTTAAAATTCGTAAGATTTTCTAATGAATAGCGTACTACGAGTTTCATAAGGACATTGGAAAACATAATTTATACAAGTTCGGTTTAAGGCCAACGCAAGAAATTTGTTATGCATATCTCTTATACACACACACACACATATATACACACACACACACACACATATATATATATATATATATATATATATATATATATATATATATATATATATATATATATGTCGGAATATATAAATTCTAACGTTCACATCATTACTTCAAAAGAGGGCTCGATACCGATAGTAGAGCAATAATTATTTATTATAATTTTATCGTACAGACAAAAGCATTTTATTCACAACAAAGATACAACCGAACATTAGTAAAAATTTGATCAATCTTAAGGACAATGATGCTAAAAATTGTTTTTAAAGAATACAAGAATACGAACTGACACGTGAAGAGACAGTTCTTTAAAGGTGTCTGACATATGAAGACGCGCTGCTTGAAAAAAGATGAAACTAATTGTTTATGAAAGCTGAAACTAATGGCTTATGAAAGCTGAAACTATTGAATGATTTAAAGATGTTCACCAAAAACTAGGAAAATTATTCAATATACGGAAAAACATGGTTAACAATCAATTTTCGTTGGTCTTTTACCAGACTTGGAACATATCATCAGGAAGATTTTGATGCTATACTGATTCTCATATTAAAAGAACATTTGTTATTTTCTTGGCATAATTTTTTAAAGAATTTACTAAGCAATGACGGATAGTTCTAAATGGTTATTAATTATCTCGCCATGTGACATTTCATCCGTCTTGTGATTAATGTCCAAAAAAATTGACATCATTTTTAAAGGCAGTTATCTACTGAGTCTAGCTCAATGAAAATGAACAGTTTAAGTGTTGAACATCATAAGTTTATTATGGAACCGATTTCATTAAGTGTTCAATATGTGCATCACCTGTGACACGGCATACGTCAAGTCGGTAGTTAAGCACTTGCCAAACACGCTGTAGCATGTCTCCAGTAACATTATCCGGTGCGAAGTGATTCTCTGCTTGAGTTCATCAATGTTAGCAGAAAGAGGGTGGGGGACATAGACCAATCCCTTCACATATCTCTATAAAAAGAAATCACACAGGGACAAGTACGGTGACCACGGCGGCCATTTCATCAGAAAACTGTTATCATCTCTACCACGCCCAATCCATCTCTCTGGCAGATTCTCATTGAGATAAGCACGTACTGTCCTCGTCCATTAAATATAAAATCTTGATCTATTTCTATACATTCTGTGAAAATTTCTGTTAAAATTAATGCGAAATAATGTCAAAATGTTGGGGACACCCTATATATGTCGAGATTTTTGATAAAAAGGGGTCTGTAATTTAATCTATCCTGAGATGGCATCTCAACTTCAGTCACCTTGCCACCGACAAGATTTAGCCTTCCTCTGTCTTTTCTACAAATATTTTCATGGCAATTCTTCTGTTGAGCTTTCCTCTTTGATGCCGCAATTGCAAAAATTTAAGCGCGCTACTAGATTGGCAAATAAGTTTCACCGTTTTACTGTTGAAACTAGCTAGATGTAACTGTCTGTTCTATTCTAATGTTTTTTTTCTTTTTTTTTTCTTTTTTTTTTTTTGCATTTCTCTCCTGTCGATCTCCCCTCCAATTGGAAGGAAGATCCACAGGCGAGAGTGCTTCCCTGAAAACAGAACAAAAATAAAACATTAAATATAAAATCTTGATCTGTTTCTATACATTCATTGAAAATTTGAGGTCATTGCTAAAATTATTGGCCTGCGAAATGATGTCAAATTTTTGGGGACACTGGATATCAAAACGATCGTTTTATCTTCAATGTCGCCATTTTTATTTTAATGCGTTTATCTCGCCTTTTGACATTTCTTCCGCCTTCTGCTTAACACATTTTCTTATCTTTTGGTCATTTCTTGATTTTTCCCTTCTTGTTTTTCATTCATTTATCCCGCCTTTCCTTCCGCTTTCCTTCCGTCTTTCCCCACTTTCTTTCTAGAAAAAAGAAACTCAACTAGGATAATGGTTTTTTGAGATAAAACATTTTATGGAACAATTATCGCATGCTATATATAAATATATATATATATATATATATATATAGTGGTACTCGCTTGGAAAAAACTTAGGTATTTCGGCTTGTAGTTGAACAAACCAATACCCAAGAAAAAATGAGGAATAAAAAAAGAAAGAACTAAGAACATGAATTTGAGGTGAAAACAATCGTCCAGAATTCAAGCTTAGAGTCAGAAAATACCTCCAATCTAATCTCCAAAGGCAATTACGTAAAGTGCTCAATACACAAAATACAGCAAAAACTAAGATAAACCTAAACGGATCGTCAATGTCAAACTGAACCTGACGATCCGTTTAGGTGAAACCTAGGTAGGTTTACCTGGCTCTTATATATATATATATATATATATATATATAAAGAAAGAACAGTAAGATATAAAATCCAGTGTTCTTATAGATATTTTTATTTTTACAAAATAGTGCTCAATGTAAATTTACAGAGCATTAATATCATATTAGGTTGGTGCAAAAATAATGACGTAATAATGTCGTTTTTTGACGTATTTTTAATGTCAAAAAACGACATTCTTACGCCATTATTTTTGTTAACCTAATAAATTAATTGATTTAAAATATGTTTTTTCGCTACACAGTTCTAACCTCGTTTCAAAAATGGAAGGTCCGAATTTAATTTTGTAATTTTGTAAAGACATTAGTTTCATTTCATCGTCAAGCGAATTTTGGAGTAACTTTTAAAATTACTGGGTTTTAAAGACACAGCAAAAAACATAATTCATGTTTCCAAGGATATAGAGAAATCCACTTCAACCAGACAAGGGGTGTCTGCGTGTTCATTATGGCTTTATTTTGATGTATCATTTATTAGTTACGTTTTGGTAGGGGGCAGGGATGTATTTTTCAATGAAATCTGAGATCCGTTAAATGCATGTCGTCTTGATTTTTTTTTTAATTTTATTGTTAACGGCAAAAATTCTTACGGCATTTTTTTCCATTTGTATATTTAAAGATTTTTGGGGGTGTTTAGGTTATAATACGTTTTATGTAACTAAGATTTGAAAAATATTTTCACTTTTAATTTTTAATTTTTAATATACTATATTTGTTTTAAGCACAATTAAATGTATTAGAATCCCTTACAGTATGTAGAATTATTTTCACATCAAGTATAAGTATGTATATTATTAGGTAACAATTTTTTTTATATGATTAAATATTATTTAAGTAAAATTTATGACAATGACGGTAAAAATAGTTAATTATATTCACTGATTTAGTAACCTTTTATTTTTTATATAAATTTAGTAATATAGTGTTTCTCATGTAAGTACAAAGGACATGGGTCATTAAAAGCTTACATATTCTAGCATTTCATATTAATTACAAATGAATACAAAAATAAAACATAATCTCATCTGCTTTTTCATGACATTTAAATGCATTAATTTTCTACATACAGATTCCTAGATGAAGAAGTTATAACCCATGATCTTCCATTTGTATTTAAAGGCTTTCGTTTTCTATGAAAAATGATTTTCTCGTAGAAAATCTCTTATTCCACATGATCTTCCATTTGTATTTAAAGGCTTTCGTTTTCTATGAAAAATGATTTTCTCGTAGAAAATCTCTTATTCCACATGATCTTCTATTTGTATTTAAAGGCTTTCGTTTTCTATGAAAAATGATTTTCTCGTAGAAAATCTCTTATTCCACATGATCTTCCGTTTGTATTGAAATACCTTTCTTTGAGGAAATATTTTTATAGAAAGATTTCTATGAAAATATTTCCTCAAAGAAACCTCTTACCTCATATGACCTTCTATTTGTGTTTTTTTTTTTTTTTAGATTAAACATTTTATGGAACAATTATCCTATGCTATATATATATATATATATATATATATATATATATATATATATATATAGATAGATAGATAGATAGATAGATAGATAGATAGATATATAGATAGATAGATAGACACATACACACACACGCACACACACACACACACATATATATATATATAACATATGATAGTGCCTTCATCTTCTTTAAAAAGTATTTCCTCAAAGAAAACTTCTTAGCCTACATAATCTTCCATTTGTTTTTAAATGCTTTCATTTTCTATAGAAGATTCCCAAGAATAAAACGACCTTCCCCTACGATCACCCAATTATACTTCATTTTTTATAAAAACCTTTCTTGTCAAAAAATCGATTATTCCACATGATCTTCCATTTGTATTTAAAGGCATTCCTTTTCTATAAAAGGTTTTCTAAAGAAATATTTTACCTTTAAATTTCTAATATTAAATTTGTTTCCAAAGTAACTTCCTCATTTTTTGTCCCTTTAATTTCTTTCAAAGACTAAATCAACTCCTATACTTACTTTTACTCTACGTGTTATAACCAGATAAAGTAAAGATTGAGTTTTGAAATGTATTCTCTGTACAAATATTTTTAAAATGTTTTCTGTATTGCGTAATATTTTTCCGTTCTGTCCGCGACTTTATGTAAGTGAAAATTGAAAGTGAACGTCTATATTGCAAATATAACAAAAATAAACAGATTTACAAATAACTTTGAATAATCCGATTAAAATACAAAATGATTTTTTTAAATCCTTCTATTCAATAATTTTACATTTCGATCATCTCGCACGGATGTCGTTGAGAATCTTTGTAATTAGCAGGAAGTTGTCGAAAACAAGAAAGTATTTGTCTGAAGAAGTTTTTTTTCTTTTTCCTTCTCGTGGTCGTGTATTATTTTTACGCTTTTACTTCTCGACTTGTAAATTAAAATACTATTTATTTATTTTCTATCTTTTTTCTTTCCCTTTTCTTCATCTTCTAATTCATTTCTTTTTCCTTTCAATTTTGATTTTTTTCTTTTCTTTTTTTTCTTTCCTTTTCTTTTTTTTTTCTTTTTGACTCCATTTTTTCTTTTCTTTTTTCCTCTTGATTCCCTTTTCCTGAATTTTCCTTATTTCTTAACATTTTCTTTTTATTTCTTGTTTCTTTTATGTTTCTGTCTTTTCGTTCTTTTCTTTTTCCTTCTTTTCTATTCCTTTTTCTTTCTTTTTTTCTTCATTTCTTTTCTTTTTGTCTATTTTTTTCCTTCTTTTCTTTCCTTACTTTTTCTTTCTTTTCTTTCCCTTTTTGTTTTTCTTTCTTTTCTTTGCCTTCTTTTCTTTCTCATTTTCCTTTTCTTTCTTTTCTTTCCCTTTTTTCTTTTCTTTTCTTTTCCTTTTTTCCCCTTTTTCTTTTTCTTTCTTTATCCTTCTTTTCTTTCGCTTTTCTTTCTTTTCTTTTTCCTTCCCTTGTTCTTTTTCTTCCTTTCCTTTCTTTCTTTTCTTTTCCTTTTTTTCTTTTTCTTTCTTTTCTTTTTTTCTTTCCCTTTTTGTTTTGTCTTTCTTTTTTCTTTTTTTCTTTTTCTTTTTTTCTTTTTCTTTTTCTTTTTTTTCTTTTTCCTTTTTACTTTCGCTTTTTCTTTTTCTTCCTTTTTTTATATTTTTCTTCTATTCTTTTTTCTGCGTTTACTGTTTTATATTTCTACTAACTTTTCTTTCATTTCTTCCTTTTATAACGCCTCTTTTTTTCTTTTCCTTCTTTTTTCCTCTTTATTCTTTCGTTTTACTTTCTCTTTTTTACTTTATTTCCTTCTTTTCTTCTTCTTCTTCTTCTTCTAACATTTCATATTTAGATACGTGTACTCCAGATACATTTCAGGCTAATAATCTGTCGCCATTACGTTTTTTCGTTTTTCATCCATCAAATATATTCGAGACGAAAATTGTCTTTGCTGTTTGATCAAGGAATTGTTTTGTTTGTCTTTTTTTCGTGTTTGTCAACAGACATTTCAGGTTGACATTCTTAGATGACGAAATTGGAAAAATGCGTCAAAGAATCCGAATGAAAATGCATCTGTCATCATCGCCTTTTGTGTGTCTCTTGGAGAATCTCATGTAACAATAAAACGGCGAAGGTTTATCCAAGTTACCTTCTTTCTTTCTTTCTTTCTTTCTTTCACTACCTCTCTCCCTCATTTTATTACCTTCTTTCTCTCTCTCCCTTTCTTACTTGCTCACTATCTTCACTTCTCTTTAAATTACAAATACGTATATAAATACAGAGTTGAACTATCTCTAACTGAAATCAACAGATAGATAGATAGATAGATAGATAGATAGATAGATAATGAAGGGAGATTGATAATGAAGAGACATAGATAGATAGATAGATAGATAGATAGATAGATAGATAGATAGCTAATGAAGGGAGATTGATAATGAAGAGACATAGATAGATAGATAGATAGATAGATAGAAGAAAAAAAAACTTAGAAACGAAAATAAAATAAATAGATCTGTCCATATTTCTGAGATGAGGTATTGTAATTATTGACACTATTTATATTGTTCGGAGAGTGTTGTCCTCTGTAGCCATATTCACGACTTTTTGACCCCGTTGTACTTCTTCAGTTGATTGGAATTTCGAACTGAGTCCTTTATTTCGTCCAGCGAGTTTAGCATTTAGTTCCACATTTAACTCAACTCGCCAAGTTTTTGTTCACCTCTGCTGTAGCCAGAGGTGAACAAAGTTGTAATGAACTCACAACCCTTTGGGTCAAGCCATTGGATTCAACTAACCGCTTTTATCTTCTGGGCCATGTGTCCTTGAGTGCATCCGCGCATGAAATTTTGGCACTTATAAACCTAATTTCTCAGTAATCATTTTTTATCAGGCTTTTGCAGATAATTTACGCATATTATTATTATTATTATTATTATTATTATTATTATTATTATTATTACTATTATTATTATTATTTCCTTTGATTTCTGGCGTGTACACATTTCTTTCCGGGTCCTGCCCAGGGTCCTAAGGCTAGAAATGGCATCATGACACTTTCCACTTCGTAAAGTGTGGGCTGTACTTGTCAGAACAATTTTTATTATTATTATCATTTTTATTTTCTTTGCTTTCTGGCGTTTACACATTTCTTTCCGGGTCCCACCCAGGGACCTAAGGTTAGATATGGCATCATGACACTTTTCACTGACAAAAAATAAATAAATAAATAAAATAAAATAATTACATAGATAGAGCCCTTCGTAAAGTGTGGGCTGTACTTGTCAGAACAATTTTTTGTATCTCCTTGAGGCATGGGCTTCCAGGAATCCCTGCAATTAGTCTACTGCAATCTTTTCCAACCAGTCCTAGGGCTCCAACTACAACAGGGATTGTTGATGTTCCCATATGCCACATTTTCGAGACTTCTATTTCAAGGTCCTTGTATTTTGACAGCTTTTTGAATATCTTCAAAGATACATTGCAGTCAGCAGGGACTGCCATATCAATAAGGAGGCACCGTTTTTGTTTGTGGTCTTTAATAACAATATCTGGTCGGTTGGCCTTGATTGTTCTGTCAGTAGGAATTGTGTAGTCCCATAGAATTGTAACAGGTCCTATCTCCGTAACTGGGTCTGGGTGGTGTTGGTACCAGTTTCTTTCAGTTTCCTTCCCGTAGAAGTTGCAGATTTTCCAGTGCAGATATTGGCCCACTCTGTCATGTCGGGTTTTATATTCAGTGGGTGCCAACATCGTGCAACCTGATACAAGATGATCAATCGTTTCTGGATATTTATCACAGAATCTGCATTTTGGGCTGACACAATATTTTAGTATATGTGCTTGATAATTCCTAGTTAGCAAGCATTGGTCCTGCGCAGCAAGGATAAAACCTTCAGTTTCCGCTTTCAACCCTGCACTGCGTAGCCACTGATGGGTACGGGTTTTGTCTACATCAGCTTGGTTGATACGGGCAGAGTATTGGCCATGAAGCGGTTTATCTTGCCATCGCTTCTGTATCTGGTCGGTTGCATTCGTCTTTGCTGTCTTTTTCAAGTATTTTGCAGTTTCAGCCGGTGTATTGTGCTTTAGTTGCATCTCTACGCCCATTTGAAGCTCAGTTTGAATTTGTTGGCTTCTTTCATTACGGAGTAAAGACGCTTACTACTTTCATGTTCCTTGACGCATACCATCATTCAGTCTTCTGTAGTTTCCAAGTATTTTTGGAGGCCAATTGTTGTAGTTTTGTAGGACAGTTCTAGTTGAACTAATCCTCTGCCTCCTTCGGATCTGGGCACATACAGACGATCTACATCAGCTTTGGGATGATGCATGCGATAGCAAGTGAGAACCTTTCTCGTTTTGGCGTCCATTCGCTTAATTTCAGCTATGGTCCAGTTAAAGACATTAAAGCTGTAATGCACCACTGGGACAGCCAATGTGTTTATAGCTGATATTCTATTTTTTGAGTTTAGTTCAGTATTTAGTATCAGACTTACACGCCTGTAGTACTCTTTTCTTATTTTTTCTTTCATTTGGGGGTGTTGTATGCCATCTCCTTCGCTAATTCCTAGGTACTTATAAGCTTCTTCATGCTCCAATTCCCTAATCTTTGTGACAAAATCTAAATCTATTGAGGGTGTTTCTGTAATTCTACCTTTCTTGAATGTTACTTTTGCACATTTATCTAATCCGAAGTCCATACCTATGTCGTCACTAAAGTATTTTACAATATTGAGGAGGCCTTTCAACTCATTGTCGTCTTTGGCAAAGAGTTTGAGATCATCCATGTATAGTAGGTGATTGAAAATTTTCTTATTTATTTTGTAACCATAGCTACTGTTGTTCAGTTCATGTGTAAGAGGGGTTAAGGATAAACAAAACAGAAGGGGTGACAGAGAGTCTCCTTGAAAAATTCCACGTCGGATATTCAGACGGTTGGATATGGCAGTGCCCCTGGTGTGCCTAAGGTATAGTTTTGTGTTCCACATATTATTATTATTATTATTATTATTATTATTATTATTATTATTATTATTATTATTTCGAGTATATTATTATTATTATTATTATTATTATTACTACTACTAATACTATTCTGATTTACTGCTTGCAATCTTTGCTGCAGTCTTTTACCTGAGATCTAAGGTAAAGAGCCCTTTTTCCTAGAATATTATATATATATATATATATATATATATATATATATATATATATATATATATATATTGTTTACATTCATAATTTAAAAAATTACTAATCGCCAACGCGATTATCCTACGCCAAGAAAACAGCAAATTCAGACTACAGATACTAGAAGCAATTTATATTAAAAAATTAAAGCCGGCATTGAACAGAATCAACTATGAATACTGCAATAATGATCTGAAATACCTGAAACAGTAACAGTTTTTTCACGCGCCAAAAAATCCATAATGGATAATTTTTTAACGTTCTAATGGACGCTCAGCACATTGTCAACCATTTTGCATTTAAAAGCATAATAAATACAATTACGGTAATGGATAATAACGCACAACTTTGTATAAATACTTGTACTAATGAACAACATAGTTTTGTACTACTTGCACCCCTGAAGATGATCTTGGAAGAAGATCGAAAGTACTTGGGAAATTAAAATAAAAGAAATTTAAACAGCTATATTTCTGTCATTCTTGAACATCACTACACGGAAGTTTTTTCGTGAGTATTAACGGATTTTGTTAAAATTTAGCAGACATAATCTGATATTTGTTTAATCAGACATTCTTGAATATATATATATATATATATATAATATATATATATATATATATATATGTATGTGTGTGTGTGTGTGTGTGTGTGTGTGTGTGTGTGTGTGTGTGTTTGTGTCTTTTTCGTTAATGATTTTGGCTTCTCCTCTTAGTATTTCATCTGGCTTGTATAGTTAACGGTTGACCCTAGAATTGAAGAGAATACGGTTGTAGGAATCAAGAACTGCCCGAGAACCGAATACGAATGATTCGATCCTGCGTACGTGACATGGCATATCCTAGCTGTAAAGGTCTGAACTGGTGGAAGGTTTGCCATGAAAATAACGATAGAGCAGCCATCAGCTTGAGGCGCTTAAGCAATAACCGTACGTATAGTTTTAAACGCTTTACTGGTGGTAACTTGTCCCTAGAAATAAACTAGGAATAGAATTCGGTTTGTAAATAAAATGATGGAATTTTTGGTATGAATTCCGATGCAAGTTGCATTACCTACACCCTTGTGCAAATTAATTGTACAGGAAGATGTGGAGGGTCATTATAACCTACACCCTTGTGCAAATTAATTGGAACAAAACGAATAATTCCGTTACTATTTACTTTTTTCACGCATTTTTTCCAATGTGACTTGACCCAGTTCACATGTTAGTACTTCCTATGTCCATTCCACGAAGTCGTTCCTTGCAGATTGACCACATATTCTCGATTGGATTTAAATCAGAAGACTTTCCGGGCCAGTCTATAGTACTTTGATTTGCTCACTGGCAAGGGTTGCCTGTGTGTTACAATTTTCGTACGTTTCCTTGGAGTAACGTCCATCGCAGGCAATGCTCTTAGGACAACTAATCGACAGTCAAAACAATAGTGTCTGGGCGTGATAAAAATCTAATGCGATCACGGATGACGCAATATTTTTAAGGCCAAACAAATTTCATCATACACCCCGAAAATAGATTCATATTACTGCACACTACTGCAAATGACCTAATCTGAAGAAAAATAGAAATCGATTACAGCCTGTCACTCCAGTGGATCTAAAACTGACCGTAGGGGGAAAGAAAGTAAACTAAAGCGTTTGTTTCAATTAATTTGCACAAGAGTGTATTTTACAGCCTGTTTTACATGGGCGATCATTTGGACAATTAGTTTTTCATGGTTAGCTATCATTTTTGCTGTACTGAAATTGCTCAGTTTTGGAAACAAGATCATTTTACGATCTTGGCAGATCGCAAAATTTAGTTAAGTCGTAGAAACCCATCAATTTTCAGGTAGCCAAGTAATTTATGTCAGCCACCTGCAATAAACTATTTTTAAAAGAAAAAAGTGTTCGTGAATTAAAAAAAATTTAAATACAAGTACCGAATTTGTTCAATTTATTGCCAAAATTCAAATTAACTGATAAACTTTATCAATGAATACACTTTAGTAAACCTGATAATTAAGGTGACATCTAAAAAAATTGAAAGCCTAAAATCTTCTGTTTGATATTCATAAATTTATCCCATCACTTTTATCCCTTCACTACGGAAGGAAACCAAGCACATTGAGAGAATTTTGTTTTCACAGTTGGAAAGAAACTCCAACTAAAGACATCCAAATTGAATACACCTATTGCACATGATACTGCTAAAGTATTAAAAGGGACTTAAATATTGAACATGACAGGCAAGAAAGTGAACATTTTTACCATAGTTCTTATGTTCACGAAGGTTTTATTTCTGCTGTTAGTTTATTAAATGATTTGATGAAAATACTTTTTGGTCTTAGTATATTTAATCGTGTTATTTTTAAAGACTTAGGGTTTGATTGTTATTGCAAAATAGTATTTCTCAATAAGAAGACCAATATTTGTTGATTTAAATACGAATTGAGTGGTTTCTACGATTTTATTTTGAGAAATATTACCATCAGTCAATATCATATATACAGAAAACAAATGCAAAAAATGATTGCTTCTGTTTTTTTCTAAAAATGAGGCATTTCTGTAAAGCAAAAACGATAGCTAACCAAGAAAAAGTAAGATCATTTCCAGATTCAGCAGCCTCAAATTATCTAAAAAATGATGTTAGTTGTCTCGACGCCATTTCCCAAAAAAAATTTTTGTTGACCAGTGTTATAGATGCGAATGACTAATAAAAATACTTTACACGTAATGATGGATAACTTATATCTTTTTTATGTGTCGTGTTTCTTCGGGACTTGCTAGCTCACGGCTCTCCACAACTTCCTATATTTCGCAGTTCTAAGTAATGTTTTCTTCTTCCTGTTCTGCCATGCATCTACGGAAGATCATTATGAAAGATACGCGCTGCTCTCCTCTTTCTCTCTTGCCTGTACTATGCCCTGCGAGTGTTAATTTTTCCAAACCCTCTTTTCTCATTATTCTAAGCGTAAGTGTTCTTGTTTTGATTCTTAAAATGTTCCCATTGTTCTGAGAACGGTATTCTTCAGTAGAACCACATTTCTGTTGCCTCAAGTCTCCTTTCCAACTGTGAGGAGAGTTTAGCATTCACCGCCATATTGGATGATTGCCGTTGCATAGCAGTTCAGCGTCATTTTCTTTATCTCTAACGGAATTTTTTCTGTTTCATAATACTTTGTCTAACATGCTAAGCCGCCTTTTACCATTTCAGTGCGTCTTCAGATTTCTGTCATATCTTCTGTTGTCTCAAAAACCGAATTAAAAGCGCCGTAACTACGCCTATTGGGTAGTCAACAACACAGCGCGGAATAAATCGAAAACAATGACATAAAAACGGCAGATGTGAACGTATAACAAAAAATAGATTTTAAAAACAATACACGAATATGCTTTCAAAATCGATAACTGCTTAATACTAAAAATACGGAAAATATTCCTTCCCGGTTTTACTGGTATTTTGTTACGAACAATTCAGACACTTTAATTCCGCGATGGGAATTTAAAGATTGCTTTAAAATACATATTCGGTAATGGATTAATATTTATGCTATAAAAGTGTCGATATTTTTCACTCTTGTATTCTTTACTCTGTTTTATTTTCAAATATTTCCATTTGCTGCCAAGCAACAGGCTGGCTTTCTATAGCAAGAAAAGTATTCCTCGTTGGCGGGTTTTGTCGGAAGCTGTGGGCGGGCTGATAGGACAAAACCGAATTTTAAATAGAGATGGACGTTCTAGACGACGAAAATATGAAGGATAACATAGAAATTATGAAGCTAGTTTTAATAAAAGGCTGGTTCTAACAGCGAGGGGAAGGATGGAAACAGATGATGTGGGGATATGAAAATCTATTAATTCTCTTGACAACAAGCAAACAATATCGAAATGGAAGCTCAGAAACGTCAATCAACGCGATATTCGCTATCCGCGATTTGGGAAAAAAAAAGGCAACTATCTACTGTTTTACGCGTTTAGATATCCAGGTACCATAACGCATACTAATAGTGGCGCGGACCAGCCACAACACCTCAACAAGTTTACGGGTCAAGAAAAGTTCTTAATGCGATCGAATATAAATCGCGGAGCAATAACATCAATAAATGATTTAATAGCTCACAACCTCTAGAACAAACATTATATTGCTGTGACAGAAAGAGAGTTCAAGCAAAGATATTACAACCACAAAATGTTAACAGAAACAGGAAAATTATAAAAAATAGTACAGCCCTGTTAAAATATATATGTGAGGTGAGGAATAAAATTATTAGGTCGGTGCAAAAATAATGTCGTTTTCTCACATAGTAACATATGCACCAACCTAATAAAAAAGAGAAAAATAATGAAATATATCCTGAAATTATTTGTTAATTTTTGAGAAAAACTGAAAGCTATCAACTTGGATATGATTGTTATTTATGCCAGGAAGTAAATGGCTGAACGACATTCAGATAAGTTTCATGTTTAGATCGAGGCTGAAAACATTGCAGCCAATTTATTGACACTTCTGTTTGAGACTCCTGAATATGATTCAATTTCTTCCCAGTGAGGAGTTCAGCCGAGAGAGAAAAACCATAGCGAGTTTCGAACGGCTGCAGTAGAGTAAAAAGAGAATAATCATGGATGAAAGAGAAGAAAAATTGCCAACAGAAAGCACAGGGAAAGCCCTCAGTGGAAATGAAAGAGACAAAATAAAACGCTCCGATTATGGTTGCGCAAAGAACACATGAAAAGAGAAACAGAATTTCAAGTTATAGTAGACCAAGGCATATATTAAAATGTATTTCAACAAATTCAAAATAGGGCACAAAATTAACAAATCCCCTTACGATTAAATAGATGAACTTATAACAAATACAAGAATGTAAAAATGTGTTATTGGTTCATGGATCTCCACAGATTTCTTTACTCCCTCTGTGAATTGTCAGGAATTCTTGTGAGAAATAGTGGGATGGTTCCCTGTTCCTTTCTTCTCGGTTCAGAATTGTTCTTCCATACTAATTGCCGAAAATGCCTGATCTACTCAGTTATTTAATCCATAGATGGGGGAGAAGAGATGGTACATACATTTACGAACGGCATCGGTGTGAAAGTGAACGCAACAGATTAGGCTGGAATCTGAATTCGTCTCACCGGTTTCACTTTTAGCTCTAATAACTAGATTAGATGCCCCATACCTGCAGTCTTGTACCTGATTACGCTAAGCCTATGAATATCAGTATTTATATGCGATTTGCCGTAGGACTGATTATCATGTTATTCCGTCTTTAACAACTGAATTGAATAAAATCCGCACCATGTTTCAGCTATCTGTATCTTTGCCCTAAACAAACTTTAATTTTTTTTAAATATCAACTTGCAGTGGATCAATTGTAAATTAGGACTAAAGTGATTTCGTTTCTCACTGGTTCTACATACACGGCGCTTTGTATCAGATTACCTTATGCTTATAAAATCAGGCACTGGTTAGTAGATTTAACGAGTTTATCTTCTAAGCTATGAATATGATCTTTACTAGTTTCCCCATTGTTGCAGTCTTGGGCCACACAAAAGAGAGCAATTGATTGTTTCCTTAACTCAACAGTAGGCTTTGCTTGAGCCAGATTAAACAACGATTACAAATGCTTATTTCTAAGACAGGGACAACATAATCTTCCTACCGGGTATTCATCTACGGCATTTAGTCATATATCGTACTTGTAACACCGATTATAATTAAAATAGAGAAAAGCGAACAAACTTGTAATATATATATATATATATATATATATATATATATATATATATATATATATATATATATATATGTACGGCCCTGTCGACTGGGGCTTTAGAATACGCCGACTGCGCCTCTGTAGAGGGGTAAGACCCCCCCAATGAGGCGTCCTGGGTATGACATTAAACTGCATCCAACAGCAAGGCCTCTGATCTGGAGGTTTTGAGGAGCGTGGAACCACCTCTTAATTGCTGGTGTTCCCAGGTCCACCTTGACCCGGGGTGGTAGCACCTGTTAGGGTCCCAGCTATGGCAAATAGTGAACTCCTAGTTTTCCAAGTTTTACTCACGTCCTGGGTATGACGGTAAACTACATCCACGTCCTGGGTACGGCGATAAACTGCATCCAACAGCAAGGTCTCAGATAATGTTTTCAGAAAAATAATGTTGCCAGCTCTTAGTTTTTGAAACAATAATGTTGCCAGCTCTAAGTTTTTTGTAAAGGAATAATGTTGCCAGCTATACGTTTTTTTTTTTTTTTGTTTTTTTTTGTAAAGGAATAATGTTGCCAACTATACGTTTTTTTCTGTGAACGAATAATGTTGCCAGCTATACGTTTTTTTTTTTTTGTAAAGGAATAATGTTGCCAGCTATACGTTTCTTTTTGTGAAGGAATAGTGTTGCCGGCTATACATTTTTTATTCCATACAAAATAGGCATTTAAAATTCATATAAACTGGATTTGGCATTAAATAACCCACAGTGGTTGATATGCCATAAAACCCAAACAAACAAACAAACAAACAAAAAAATATATATATATATTTCAATAAAGGTGTAATTTATTTACAAATTCATGAATTATTCATACAAAAAACAAATACAAAGGTTAATGATTTAATTGGCGAGAAATCCATCTTCGCGAACAATTCAAATAATATACAAAAACCCGAACCTGTTTATGAATGAAAAGATCCTTGTTTTATAAATTTCAGTTGCATAAGGTCTTATTATTTCATACATGAGGATGTCTGTAGGAACAGACGAAAGCTTGTAAAAATAATAAGACCTTATGCAACTGAAATTTATAAAACAGGACCTTTTCATTCATAAACAGGTTCGGGGTTTTTGTATATTATTTGAATTGTTCGCGAAGATGGATTTCTCGCCACTTAAATCATTAACCTTTGTATTTGTTTTTTGTATGAATAATTCATGAAAATATATATATATATATATATATATATATATATATATATATATATATATATATTTGTTTTTATAATTAGTCAAATATTTATCTACTTGACAATTGATCAATTTACGCTTGCTGGCAAACGCCGCCGCTTTACCGAAAGTAATTCTGTCGAAATGTTGGCAACTAAAAACAACAGTGATATCTCATGAGAATAAATTTACTGATCTTTTTTTTTTGTTGTTGTTTCATTTCTCGTTGTTTTGTTTTTTTTCTTTCTTTCTTTCTTTCTTTTCATCTCTTCATCTTACGAAGTGTTCTTTTTATATTTTATTCGTATACACCTATGCGTCGTGGTATCTCTACTCATCCCCAAGTCAAGTTCAACTTTTCGGTATTTAACACCTAAACTTGCAAGGATTTAGATGTGCGATGCCGAGATTTCTCTAAAGATGACAGTAGAGAAATGGTCCTAGATATCTCAAAGATATTTGTCATGGTGTCACAGAGGTGGAGGCTAGATAAACTCCCAAGTAACAGCATTTCTCAATTATCAAGTCTTTCCTCTCGTGTAGGCCCATGAAGGTTGTTTGTTAGTGGCCATTCCTCTGATGCCCATAAAATTAATGCAGGCATTCACCAATACGCTCCCCTCAACCCTACCCTTTTTCTGTTATATATTAACAATCTACGTAAGAACATTCCCAAATCACTAGTGACTATATATGCAGACTATACCGCGCTTTATGGCGGCAAGGCCAAAAAAATATATTTCAACTTGTAATCATCTTCTATCTATATAAATAAATGGCAAATTTTGTCTATCCGTCCGTGTGTCTGGAACCCTTGGGCCACACTCGCTCTACATAGGCACATTATACCTTTTTGGAATTGGGACGATCCCGAGATTGAGAATCTGACCTTCATCTGGTGCATTAGGGTTTGTGCCCGGATGAGGAGGGAAGAGTTAAAAATTCAAATTTTAAAATAACTGGATAAAAATTGGTGATCGTATACGTTTTTAATTTATATTGTGTTCAAAACAATAAAAAAAACTTTATGAATTTAAGAAAAATGTGTTTTAAATTCCGTTTAAAATATCTCCAAAATTTTGTGAATTGAGGAAATGAACTTTATTTTTTTTTTTTTTTTTCAAAATGCCATTGAATCAGAATTAAAGTGACAGGTTTCTTAACGTGAGGTTTTGAATTTCCGCAGAGTTTGTGAATTAAGGAACTCAATTTTCAACCTGAATTAGAATTTCGGCTCAAATCGGACTTTCGGTCGGAATTGGACTAATAGCCCGAATTAATGTGGCTTTGAATTTCCATGGAATTAATTGAGGAATTCAATGTTAATTCTTCAATATTATCAATGTATTTTTCTAAGCTAGCCTAGAGGTTACTTTAGTCTTGGGCTGGAGGTCCAATTAGACCTACGCATGAGCTAGTATTCAATATAAGCAAACCAAAGCTAGTACCGTTTCATCATCACAGAGCAGACCCATGAGTATTCTTCAGTCATAAGGAACGATTATTATTTGTGATAGGCACCTTACCTGTATCTCAGATGCAATGCCCAGCCACCGGTTGAACGGTGGTAGAGAAAAATGACGTAATGCCCAGTCACCGGTTGAACGGTGGTAAAGAAAATGACGTAATTCCCAGCCACCCAACCAAATCTTAAAGTTCCAAGCTCGACTGCTTTCAGATACGTTTGCTTGACGTTTTGTCGAATCTTTTTACACCCTTCAACCTTTCCTTTTTCTTCCAAAGACAATTCGTTGCTAGCACCCCAGCTATTTGCTGTTTCTATAACTGATGTCCGGGCGAAGTATTTTCCTTGGTTCTACCAGTTCAGACCTTCACAGCTAAGAATTCTCCATGAGGCGTACATCAAATCGACTCTACACTCATTATCTTCCCAGATCCCTACAATATTAACCACTTCAAATTAACGGTCGACCTTTATCCATCCTACAAAATACTCATATGCATCCCTTGCTCCTTCCCTATACTCCCTTACAAACATGCCAATTCGGTAACCCTCTAATTTAACTGGCTCTTGGGCCTTATACCTCGTGAACAATAGTAAAAAAAAAAGAACAGTATTTATTACGGCTTATTCTGACAGAGGTTGGAGGCTAAGTAGGGACGTCAGTCGGGATCGAATCCAGAGCAAATGTTTACCTTATTATCTGTGGCATTGCACCTGATAGGTGATTGAAGAAAAACATATGTCCAGATCTTACATTCATGTTATTTGAAAATTATCTCGACATTCTTGAAAATGGCGGTAAAAGTACCGCTTTACGGTAAAGAAAACGGAAGTAGATTTCGAAATACCTTGTGTCCAAATCTCTCTGTGTTTCATATATCCTAATACAAGAGCTTATATCAGCATGATTGACGGGAAATAAAGTGAATAAGAATGTATTTAAACCATTCCCAAGTAACTATCTAATGAGGTCATAGCAGAAATATATTGATGGCTGAAAACATTTTTTACGTCAATGGCATTTATAATTTCAATTATCCGAAAATTGCTTTTATGCATCGTCATAATATAAAGCAGTTAAGAAAATATTGATGTTAAGCGCCAGTTGTAATCGAAACCTGTACTACTGATTTACAAGTTGAGCTTGTTGGCTATCACACCACGACGAAGGGACTTTTTTTTATTTACGAAGCTTCGCTTAATTTTGGTTTGGTTTATTTTGTTTTACGACATATCGACCTCATTGGGTCATTTAATGCCGACAAGGTTTTAATATAGGTTAGTATGAATAAAATATATATTCTTTGTAAGAAATCAGTTTTTAGATCAGGTTTCATTGACATATTTTTGCAAAGAGTCAAATGTATTGCTGGGTTTTTTTGATTTTTTTGAAAAAATGTATTGCTGGTAATTTTTTTAAATAATGCATTGCTGTTAGTTTTACTATAAAAATGTAATTTTATATTTTCATAGTGTTTTAACCCCACTTTATGGGTTAACTATTTGTTCATGGCAGGGATCCTAACAGGTGCTAGCAAACCGGGTCAGGGTGGAAGTTGAAAACAACAAGAATTAAAAGGTGGTTCTACGCTCCTCAAAAGCGACCGATCAGAGGCCTTGCTGTCGTATGTAGTAATTTTTGGCAGAAGGCCACAAATATGGGGTACCCAATGAGGATAAAACTCACTCTTCATAGTAATGTTCAACCACACTAGCTCGGTAAACCAATATCCCGAGCTGAGGTATTCTATATTCATTAAGCTTAGCTTGGCACAAGGTCACAAGAATGGGATACTTTGTGATAAACTAACTCACAATTAAGGATTTATTGTCCGGCTGACTGACCATAAGATCAAGATGAAGCATTTTTTTGTTAAATGTAGCTTAATTTTGGGAGTAAGGCTACATATGTTGGTGCCTCTATTGAAGATCGAACTCAAAGTTACTGATTTGCAAGTGAAGCAGGATTAACTTTATGTTACGATGTGTTGCCCGATAAAAATCTTGATGTTGCCATGGAAACGAGAAATAAATATTAAAATATTCCAAGTCGAATTTTTTGTTTTAATTCAATTCTGTGAAGCGACCGAATGTAAGCATTTTGTGAACCTGCGTTTTTGCTTCTCTTAGTATTTAAGATTTAAAACTTAAAACTTTGAGACACACACAACAGATATCATGATAGATTCAATTTAAGAAAATGACACACACATAAAATAAAAAAAAAAAACACTTCTTTAAATGAACAAAAGTAGCAACATGTATTTTAGTAGGGGATGAATTCATCACAAAAAAAAACTCGTATGTAATTTTGAAAACGGTAATAGTCACCTCAAAATATTTTTGCATTTTTCGAAAGAAATCCTGTTTTGCACTTCCGGAGTATTGTAGAATTCCAAAAACATCTGCAGAAATTTAAAAAAAATATATTCTCTTGTGATTGCTGGCGATGTTCACCTTAAAACGAGACATTGAACTGAAAAGGAAGGAAATGGTATCACTTATTGCAACATGGTGAAAGTGGTTCTTTTAGGAAAATCTTTGACTAATTTTCAAATCTTTCTCCACCCCTGCTGCCCCATTGCTTGTCTATTCTATCACCAGGGATTATCTGCACACCCACCTTTGTTTTACGGCATACCAACCTCAATGGGTTATTTAATACCGACATCTTTTTTTTTTCTTGTTAATATTTTGTTTCGTCAAAAATATATTTCGGGTAATATTTTCTCCCTCAAAAATGTATAGCTAGTAATATTATTTTTAAAAATGGTAACTTTTTTTTTTTTTTTTTTTCAAAAACGTATTACAGGTAATTTTTTTTTTTTTTTTTTTAAATGATGTTGTTTTGTTTTTTTCAAAAATTTATTTCTGGTAATAATTTTTTACAAAATATTTCTGGTATTAAAACCTATTTTTACACTTTCATAATGCTTTTTACCTCAGTTTCGGGGTTAACTATTTGCCCGTAGCTGGGACCCTAACAGGTGCTACCACCCCTGGTCAGGATGGACCTGGGAACACCAGCAATTAAGAGGTCGTTCTACGCTCCTCAAAACCTCCTGATCAGATGGCTTACTGTTGGATGTAGTTTATCGTCTTACCCTGGATGCGGATGTAGTTTATCGTCATACCCAGGACGGAAAAAATGTTGGATTTAATCCGTTTCATATACATATATATACATTATATACACGAGGCTCAGTGGAGTAATGGATAGCTAAGTTCGAATTCAAGTCGAATCCATTACATTCACTTACGTGCTAATAATATTGGGAAAGGTATGAATCCTCTTCTAACGCCAGCTATGGGTAAATAGTAGGTTCTATAGCCTTGGATGGCAACTGGTATAGGAAAAGGACAACTCTAAATTCAAAACTTTCAGAGGGTCATTTGGGGACCTTGTGGCACATAGTGCACCAGGTCTCTGTATTCGGCCCTTCAAAAAGTGTGGTTGGTTCTGCACAAAACCCTCACCACTATAATTAAATTATATGTAGGGGTGTCTGGCTGTCAATTAGTTGCTTGGCTGGCACATGTCGAATACGACGGGAGAGTTCATTATATATATATATATATATATATATATATATATATATATGAGTGGCCAATATATATATATATATATATATATAAATTTCCAAGAGGATAGAATCCAGGTAGAACTCAATGTCCAGGACAGAGTAAGAATAAGTAAGATTTTTTCGATTTCTTTTTGAATTTGTAGGTCTGATGAATTGGATCGTGATTACGATTGATTCCAATGTAATAAATAGAATGGACGTTGTTATTATTTTTTTTTATATTGAGGGGACCCTTTTGGCCAGCACTTTCTCAAAAGGTGATTTTTAATATTTAACAGCCCCCACAAGGAATGAATGTGGCACAAGGCCGAGTTTACCGTGGGTTCTCCAAGCCCGTATGCTCGGCCAAAAATATTCCCTTATAACCCGCATAATTCTATGCCTGTCTACCTCCCGGACGAAACTTTTTCCTTCGGCAAAGCCTTGTCCGGGTTCCTCTTTGATCAAGGCAGAGTGTTCGACAGTAATAAACAATCTATTCAATCTTAAATCCAATCTAAGCTTTCAGCTTACATAAGCCATTATCTAAGATGACAATTACATTTCAATATATCAAACAATACACGGACGAAACAATAATGATAGTCTGTTTTTGTTGCATGAAAAATGTTAAAGCAACGACAAACTCATGTATATGAGATACAGAAGCTAAAATCGCGTCACAGTTCGTGACGTCACACATGACAACGCGAGAGTGAAAACGAGAAGTATTAAGTATAGGAAGCCAATCGTATAAACCAATGGCTTCTGTTATGAATTATAGGCATTTAAGTATGTTTGTGGAGTTTCAACTGTTTTATGTATATAGCTTCAAGAATTTTTAGTTTTTGTTTATTGTTTTCATGTTTAAGTATAGTTGTGTTTTCAACGAGGATTTTCCGGAATTGTGTACGCGGCCACATTGATATATTGTAAATTAATTGTCATCTTTGATAATGGCTTATGTAAGCCGAAAGCTTAAATAGGATTAAAACTTGTATCAATATGGTGATTTCCTTTCGTCTTTCAATGGTAATGTTATTAAGATTATCAGACAATATGAAAGGAACTTGAAATAAATAGAGAAAACTTGTCTATATTATTTAATGAAACATGCATCAATATATATATATATATATATATATATATATATATATATATATATATATATATATATATGGTTTCATTTGCACAGTCTTGGGACAACTTTTGTCATGTCATACTAACAAATCAGCTTTTCCCCCTCGACATTTAATATATGGGAGAAATATGATATATAAATACTCTATATCAGATTTATATTAAACGCCATAACATTGTAAATTACAACTGATTTTTTATTCACCCCCCACCTTCGCAAAATATAATTTCATCAATAATAAAAATATTTAATGAAGTCTTCTTCGAAAACGAAATGCAGTACATGGAATTTTTTCCTATTTTGTCATTCAATTATCTTCTGTTAATCTGATATAGTGTGTTTACATAACATACTTCTCCGATATATATATATATATATATATATATATATATATATATATATATATATATATATATATATATATATATATATATGCGTGTGTGTGTATTAATATATGTATTTTTAATATCCTACCTTCGACGCCGTTTCCGTTTTTTGCAACAGAATTTATCCCAAGACATTAATTCATCCACTCACAGTATCTAACGCCAATAAAAGTAGCTTCAAATAAAATATTAACATCCAATCATTTTTATAGTTATCGCTATATATATTTTATATATAGTGCAATTTGATTAAAATAGCCCCGTCGCGTTATCTATCAATTTTGTAACTAGGAGGAAAATAAATATATTTCTTACAAATTTTATTTCGTTAATAATTGAACAAATTGTTTTTAGCATGAGCCGAATTCAGGCTGAAGAACATAATTATAACATATACTCAACTTTTAAGTATGGCACAAGGCTATAATTAGAGAGCACTCAATATAGGATCGTACTAACTTGAAAGGATTAAATTAGAGCACTAACTATAACTCGATGCTGAAGCGTTCTTAAAAAAGTAAATTTAGTTTTTGTGTCAAAGCCATAATTATGGAGTAAGCCAATGAGGTTAAAACTCATGACTCACTAGTAGGATCGTCCTGGGTAAGACGTTAAACTACATCCGCGTCCTGGGTAAGATGATAAACTACAGCAGCAAGGCCTCTGATCAGGAGATTTTGAGGAGCATGGAGCCACCTCTTAATTGCTGGTGTTCCCAGATCCACCCTGACTCGGGGTGGTAGTACCTGTTAGGGTCCCAGGTATAGACAAATAGTTAACTCTCACCAGCAATACTTTTTTGAAAAAATTATTACCAGCAATAACATTTTGAAGGAAAAATATTACCAGAAACTGATTTTTGAATAAACACAATATTACCAGCAGTAAAAATGTTGTCGGCATTAAATAACCCATTGAGGTTGATATGCCGTAAAACAAAATAAACCAAACCAATCTAAACCAAAAAATCCATATTCTATTCATACGAATCTATCCTAAAAATGTTGTTGTCAGCATTAAATAACCCATTGAGGTTGATATGCCATAAAACAAAATAAACCAAACCAATCTAAGCCAAAGAATATATATTCTATTCATACGAATCTATCCTAAAAATGTTGTCGGCATTAAATAACCCATTGAGGTTGATATGCCGTAAAACAAAATAAACCAAACCACTCTAAACCAAAGAATACATATTCTATTCATACGAATCTATCCTAAAAATGTTGTCGGCATTAAATAACCCATGTCGTCAAACAAAATAAACCAAACCAAAATCACTAGTAGGAATTAAGAGTTGCTAACGATTAAGCGAAGCCGAAGAGCCCAATTTTATTCACTAAGTTTAGTGTTGCAAACCAAAGCTCTATGTTATCCGGAGTGACACGAACTTATTTAATATTTATAATCAACCAGCCAAGCTTTTTATTTATTATTCCATATCGAGGCGTACTTATATAAAAAAAAAGAGTTTTGCTTAGTTTTTTGGCACGTTTACAAGTATGAGGTACCCTATGAGAATCGACATTACACTTCAGTAGTAACGGGCATCGAGAACTGCTCTCGATAAATTTTAACTCAAATCGAGGCGCCGAGAACTAAGTATATTGTCCAAAACCTGTTTTCTCTTTGAAGCAAAAGAATATTCCGGAAGTCTCCAAAACGTACCACTCATTAAATGTGTAATTTTCTTAAAAAAGAAAAATAAATCTTCTCGACGAGTATCCTTCTTTCTATTGTTTTCATTACTCAAGAGCAATGCCCGCTCGAAACAGTTTGGACACACAGATCGTTTGTTGGAAAATCGATATCGGTTCTCTGGTAACAAGTGTCATTTCATTTCTTTATTTTATTATTGTTTATTTATTGTTAATATGTCGTTAATTCAGCCTACGTTGCCTATTCAGGCCCAAAAGAACTTGTCTCACGTTTATTCAAGTTACAGTGACTGAAGAGAGAAACCTGTTATTTATCTCATCCACCTATAGCCACTAAGGGAACTAGCCCCCAAATAAAAGTTCTATTCATCTTGAGAGGAAAGCCCGAATATCTTCGGATTCCCTCACCTTTTGCCAAATTCTGATGGGGAGAGCCGCCACCTTTCCGTCCAGATCTTGACCTTAAGCTGATGCTTAAAGAACAAGATCAATTACGAGGTGAAATTCTCGCCACCATAGAATTTCTCCATATCACCACCCTCATAACGCCTCGCAAATAAAAGAACACATAGTGCTCAGCCTTCCACAACGACAGTACCACATTGCTACAGACAGAACAGGCCTCGGGGTAGAAAAAACCTTTCCGCGCAGCATGCGAACTATGATATCTTCAATAAACTTGGCCAACGGGACTACAACTCTACACTGAAAGGTGTGATCTAGGGTTTCCACTTTTCGATCACAGCGAACGCAGTTTGGAGATTTTTCCATGCCCGCCAAAAAGAGACTTTTGTTAAAAGAGACGGCCCTTCAAATCACCTGCAAGTTGAATGATGCCGTATGATTACTTCCAAGGTCATATTAAGCGAGACTCTTGCTTCGTATAACCGAGCTCGTCTGTCAGATTATCTTGAATAGCACCCGCTAACTAGCACGTAAAATAATATCGTACGGGACAGAGCCTGGACGTCGGAGAGGCCACCCGGCACCCGTAAGTGGTGTTTCAGAGCAACATGAGGAAACTTGTGCAATGGGGTCTTCCCAGTTTTTGGTATACACTGTATGTAGTATATGACAGTCATATTTTGAAAGCCGTTTCATGAAACATGAAGGGCTTTCATACGGGACCGTTAACAAGACGGAGAGCTAAGATTAGTCCCATAAACCGTCGGGAAAGGTATTAATCTATC
This sequence comes from Acanthosepion lycidas, assembly GCA_963932145.1. NCBI lineage: Eukaryota > Metazoa > Mollusca > Cephalopoda > Sepiida > Sepiidae > Acanthosepion > Acanthosepion lycidas. The sequence goes on along the minus strand of OZ010574.1, from coordinate 6,262,434 downwards.
TTTTCTGTTCCTCCCCCACAGCAATGGATTAAATAGCAAACCAGGCTGGCTGCTCTTGGCCTGAGATGACAACCAACATAAAAGAAAAAATGGAAAGGAAAATATAAAAAAAAAGCCTGAAGAGATGGTCTCTATCAGGCAATATTATCCTAGACACAACATTACTAGTATATGTGGTACTCAAACGACTTTAATGAGCTATTCGACTAGTGATATGAGAGCTTTATATTTGACTGAAAAAAAATACCCTCCACATGGTGACAGATGCGCTCTGCTAATGAGAACACCGTCATCTTTCTTCCGAGATCCCTAAATTAAATTCTTTCTCAGCATACATTATCTTCCTTTGTTCCTTGGTCGAAATAGGTTTTTTTTTTTTTGTTCACTGATGCATTTTTTTTTCTTGTGAACATCAATTTTAAGAGTGTTTTCTTTCTGAATCAAAACGCGAGATACGACTTGCAGTCATATTAAAAATCAAATTTATCTCGAAGACCTCTAAGGCACAATTCACTTTTTGATACCTTTCGAAGATGGCTACAGCCTGAAGTTGTGGATATGTGTGGAGTTCTGTTTGCTCTATAAATTTCATGCGTTTCTTAATTCAGTAAAAAGGTTTGCTGACGTCAGTTCGAGAGCTATTTAGTTTGGGTGCTGTTGCACTAATAATGGTGTTCTCTTCACAAGAAGCCATCACGGCAGAGGTTGGTTTCTCTGAAGAACTTCAAATCACGAAAAAGTTCACTATGTGAAGTGTATGCACTTTTTAGATATCAAATATATATATCTATATGTGTGTGTGTGTGTATTACTATTTTATTTTACATATTAGAACAAAAATGTCTTAAAATAATTGTCGAACTTTGTCTATTTCATAATATATATATATATATATATATATATATATATATATATATATATATATATATATATATATATATAAAGTTCCAGCTTTGTCATCTTAAACAGGCAATATTATTAGGATAAAATAACATTTTGAAGGATTCCTCAAAATTTAAGATGATCGCTCCTGCTGGTACGTGTGACAATATTAACAGAGCTGAAACGCGAACACAGAAATGGTTACTCTCAGTATACAAGAACAACCTAATCTCTAAGGTACCTTAGACCTTTAGGGTTTCAGCGTCCCAGAATGTATGGACTACCGAAGGTGCATAAGAATGGTGTACCACTTCGACCCATCTTATCTATGGTGGGATCTCTGCAACATGAGTTGGACAAATGGTTGGCTGAACTACTCCAACTGGTATCTGATGTCCTTTCGGCTCACAATATCTCTAACTTTTTCAATATCTGTCTATATTTCGGCCGTTGTACGCTCCGGCATTCTTCAGGTGGTTAGAATGTCAAACTGAACCCTTTATTTCGCTCACCGGGGTAAACTATTCTAGTTCCACGTGCCATGTTTAATGGTTGTCAGTTATCAGTTATCTCCTGTTAATTCCCAGTCTATCACAGTGAGCGAAATAAAGAGTTCAGTTTGACATTCCAACCATCTGAAGAAGGCCGGAGAGTACAACGGCCTAAACGCTGTAATAAATCCTGTTTTTAAAATTTAAAAAATTTAGATATTGAGTCTGAAAAATAAACTGATGGTGTCTTTTGATATCGTTAGCTTGTATACTAATGTGTTTCTTCATGAGACCATTAATATTGGTGTTGATGTCCTTTATAGCGTCTGGCATGCGTCTGGCATGCGTCTGGCGACTGAAGGTGTTGAATTCAGTTTCAATGATATTATATATGTCCAGACGGACGGTGTTGCAAAGGGTAGTCCTTTGGGCCCTGTATTAGCTAATATTTTCGTAGGTTATCATGAGCGACTTTTGTTTGACAATGTCCATAAATCTTAACTTTACATGAGGTACGTTGATGACACCTTTTCAATTTTTAATTCCGCCAGTGATACCACTGTTCTTTTTTTTTTTTGCAGAACTCAATTCTCTCCATCCATACCTGATGGGACATTAACCATTTTAGGTGTTCACTACTCTTTGGGTCTTATTCACTGAGGACACATGGCCCAGTAGATAAAGTTGTTGGTTAGATCCAGTGACTAGACCCAAAGAGTGGCGAGTTCAATACTAGGCCACAGCAGTGGTGAACCAAAAAACTTGGAGAATTGAGTTAAAGGGAAATAACAGACACCCGGAAGAGGCACGGCACGTGGAACAAGAACGATCTGTCCTGGTGGGCGGATTAAGGGTTCGATTTCGAAATTCCAATCACCTGGAGAAGGCTGGAGCTTATTACAATGGCCGAAACACTAGGAATATGGCAATGAAGATGAGGATAACAGTCAAAATAATGTAAATAATGCAAGGATGATTGATATTACATAGCTGTTAAGGACACATTTCCTTGTTTCTAACGAAAATTTCCTGTTTCTTAATACTTTGTTTAGATTTTGGAAAGCACCTTTTTTTATATATATTCAAATCGGATTTATGTGCCACATTTCCCGCTATCTATTAAAAATACGTCACAGTTTTTAAAACGTTCGTACTTATTAGATGTTGACATCGCACCATTTTCGCTTTTTGACGACCATACAATTATGGCAATACACGATATAAATTGTGTATTTAATGAAATTTAATTTCCTTTGAATTTTTTTCGATCGTAGCGATTTCTTTCGTCTTTGTCGCCTGAGTTCCAAACGTTTTTACTTTTTGTCTTTTGACGTAAGTACGTTTTTATTTCTTTTCTGGAAGTCTTTTAGCAATTTCCATTACTTTTTAGAACCTTTTAGATGATTGCTTGCCATGATTGCCGTTCTTTCTAGTCATCTCTCACCATATCATTTCACCTTTCTTTTTTACTTCTTCCTAACTTTCAATGACTTTCTTATAAACAGTTTGGTTTTCATACAAAAAAAAGCAAAGAAAATTGCTAATATATTTTTGAAAAAACCTTCTACCATATAAGTCTAAAAATAAATGCAAAACGATCTTGCTTCTCCGATAGAGTTCACTTGTATGAAATTTATAGATCGTGTCATGAAATGGTCATGTGTTCTCGTTTGTCATTTTAGCAGACGATACTTTACGAACTCGAATATGTTAGATTTTTCACGCTCTTTGCACTCCAAAAATATATGCTTTCGAGGTACTCGTTCTCCAGATCCCTTCATGTTCCTGCTTTGGCCTCCCTGTTCCATGTATTCCTGAGATTTCCATTGTCTCTCTTTCCCTCTGGATTCTAGATTAAGGTCTGTCTGGTGATATTTCTGGCAGGTCACAGAAGAGAGTGAATGATCCAGCTCCGCTTTCTCCTCAGAATCTGTGACACTTGCTCCTTCTGTTTCTTCGTGAGTACTGTTCTTCATAAGTTGATTCCCATGACAACCATTACGGAATGATATATATATATATATATATATATATATATATATATATATATATATATATAAAGCAATGTATGAGTGTCACTCCGAAAGTAATACTTCCTGTTTTAAGACGAGGTCACCAAACGACGTTAGAGGTGGATATTGATAGCTTATCAGCGGATGCTGAACTTTCCCGCTAATAACGCATAGGTTTATTTTACCTTGCTGCAGAAAGTAGTTGAAGACAGTCTGGTGAAATTTAGTTTAACATGAAAGGATTTACAAAGCAGAAGTGTGTGGTTGACTTCCTCTACACTGGAAAGAATTTCACTAATTCTATTTACCTAATATTTGCTGAATATTTACGGTGACCAAAACTTTTTCAGTCTACAAAAATAAAGAGATAATTTAAAATGGAAAGCAAAAGACGAGATGACAAATCAATAAGTAGTGTGACAGAAGAAACTGTTAACATAGAAGTTACGGTTACATCTATCAATTTCAACTGTAAAATGATGAGACCTAGCTGCCAATCTAGTACTGCGTTCATAAAGTCGAGGTAGCAAAAAACTCACCAGAACAATTATCATGAAAATACGTATAGAAAATCCACAGGGAAGCTAGATGTCGACAGTGGGAAAGTGACTGAAGCCGAGATGATGGGTCATGATAGATAACATTGCAGATTCTTTTTTGAATCTGTAAATACATAATAGAAGTACTTGACTAGATGTGACTGTGTGAAAATTGCGTTTTATTTTCATGCAGGTGAAAACTTGCTCTATCCCACGGTGTTTTTGTGCTCCCTCTAATTTTGGGAAGTGGGCCGCATCGAAAACGTTTCAGCCATTCTTCCTACAGATATCTGATGATAACTATTAATTAGTTGAAACGTTACATCTCGAAAGGTCTTTCTCACTCGTGGGCACTGGGTGACTGCATGGGCAAAATCGCAGTTTTATTCATTCAATATTTTTATTGTCTCCATCGGTGACTTCATTTTAAATTTGAATAATTCTTTGGTGAAAATCGCCATCGAGCAAATTATTTGCATTGTTCGGACAGTTATCCTCACCTTCATTGCCATATTCTTAATGTTTTGGCCGTTGTACGCACCGGCCTTCTTCAGGTAATTTGAATTACGAACCGAACCGTTTGATTTCGTCCACTGGGATAGACTGTTCTATTTCCGCGTGCCATGCCTCTTCCTGGTGTCTCAAGTACACATGGCCCAGTGTATAAAGACGCTGGTTAGATCCAGTGACAAGACCCAAAGATTTGGGAGTTCAATACCAGGCCACAGCAGTGGCGAAACAAAACAATTTGGAGAGTTGAGATAAAGGGAAATAACTGATACATCCGGAAGAGGCATGGCACGTAGAACTAGAAATATCTACCCCCCGGTGGACGAAATCAAGGATTCAGTTCGAAATTCCAATCACTTGGTGAAAACCGGAGCGTACAACGGCCTAAACGTTATGAATATGGCAATAAAGACGCGGATAACAGTCTGAAGAATGTAAATAATGCAAGTAATCATAATAACTCATCTCTGAGATATAGACAGATATATAGAGAGACATAGACATAAAGGCCGGAGCGTACAACGGCCGAAACGTTGTGAATATGGCAATAAAGACGATGATAACAGTCTGAATAATGTAAAAAATGCAAGTAATCATAATACCTCATCTCAGAGATATAGACAGATATATAGAGAGACATAGACATAAAGGCCGGAGCGTAGAACGGTCGAAACGTTGTGAATATAGCAATGAAGATGAGGATAACAGAGATATGGACAGGTATCGTAATTTTATTTGCTAAATCAGCTTTCCATTAATACAACGCGGTCAGTTGAGCTATTTCCATGTCAAAGAGAAAACCGGTTATCGTTTAAGCATCATCTGCAATGATCATATTATTCTGTATTCGGTTTGCTATACATTCTGTAAAGATATAAAAATAAAGAACAAATAAAAGACATGTTCAATTTATAAATGAAGTCATTTCTCTGCCTCTATGTACAATGTACTCACACAGATAAACAAAAATTCCTATAAGCAAATAAACAAGAATTGATAATTCTCTTTATAGAAGAAAGTACATTATTATTACAATTATTCTATTACAAGATTTATTCCATCTGAATGCTTTTTTTGCTGCAGTATCCTAGTTCGATACACTATTCAAGAAGATTTGAACTCGGAAATCTATTTTAATGCACAAATATTTCAGTCACAGGAAGACAATATACAAACCTAAAGGATCGAAAAGAAGCAAGTAACTCTGAGTTGTCATGGTCGTGATAACCATTTTTTATTAAGGAAACTTTAGCATTATATGGTTTCAGTTTGAATTAAGATTAGAAGAGATCCCCATTTGACAATTAATTTTTGCGCGAATGTAAAAAAAAAATGTGCAACAATAATTTCTTTTGCGTCCATCATTTCTAAAAACATTAACACACACACACGGGCGTATGTACGTGCGTACGTGTGCGCACACAACGAAGAAAAAATAAACTTGCTACCAATAAAAAGTGTGTTAAAATAAATGAGATAATCGGCAGACAATTGCTGATACCTCCCGACGAGTAGACGGAACGATTACAAAAAAGGTTTCATCTACGAAACTCTGGTTTCGGAGTGCTGAATATAATATCAATCAGTGACAAATTTTACATTTGTATTAATACTATATATATATATATATATATGTGTGTGTGTGTGTGTGCAGGTATACATTATTCGGACTATTGTCCTCATTTTTGTCACCATATTTATTACAACGTTTCGGCCGTTTTGCGCTCCGGTCTTCTTCACGATATTGGAATATCGAACTGAACCCTTTATTTCGCTCACTGGGGTAGACTGCTCTAGTTCCACGTGCCATGTTTAATGGATGTCAGTTACCAGTTATCTCCTGTTAATTCCACTCTGAAAGTTCTCCACCGCCTTAACCAGGTATTGAACTCACACTCTTTGGGTCCTGTCACTGGATCTAACCAACGCCTTTATCCACTGTGCCACGTGTCCTTGAGGACAACAGTCCGATCAATGTAAATAATGTACATAATACCTCATCTCAGAAATATAGACAGATACTAATATATATATATATATATATATATATATATATATATATATATATATATATATATATATATATATATATATATATATATATATATATATATATACTTTATGTAAGTGATGAATGGGTAAACCATGCAACTCTGAGTTGTACTGTAAACGTAGGTACATGTGTAATCATTAACATATACTTTATGTATATTTGCTCACCTGTAAACCTATATATATATATATATATATATATATATATATATATATATAAATATATATATATGACTGCCATAAAAAGACAAAAATTATTTTTATTACCAATAATAATGATAATAAGCAAAAAGCTAAGATGGTCAATGCTTGTCTAAACAGGTCATAGACCATCTAAGCTGCTCATAAACCATCTAATCTGGTCATAGACCATGTAAGCTTGTCAATGATTGTCTAACCTGGTCATAGACCATCAAAGCTACTCATAAACCATATAAGTTGGTCAATGCTTGAGTAAGCTGGTCACAGATCATCTAAGCAGATCATAAACCATGTAAGCTGATCAATGCTTTTCTAATCTTGTCAAAGACTATCTAAACTGATCATAGACCATGTAAGTTAGTCAATGCCTGTCTAAGCTGGTCAAAGACTATCTAAGCTGGTCAAAGACCATCTAAGCTGGCCAATGCTTGTCTATGCTGTTTATAGTTTATCTAAGCTGGTTATAGACCATCTAAGCTGGTCAATACTTGTCTAAGCTACTCATAGTTGGTCTACCACCGCTACGTAGCAGAAGTCACGCAACGGTGTGGGTCTGGAAAGCAAGGGAACAGAGAAGGCCCTTAGATACGGAACAGATACTACATCCCGACGGAAAAAATCCACTTCTACCCCTCTGCCAATCCCCCCATGCTGAGAGCTCTCTCTCTCTCTCTACTGAGAAAAATACTGGTGTTATATAGCTCTCCCAACTGCAGGCGCACGCTGACTATTGGCTAATACCTGCCCAATAACTTTAACAAGCAAATAGGCAACGCCACCTACTCTAAGTCAAAAGGTCTTCTCTCAACTGCCCATGAGAAAGCGAATTCCTGGGGCTTACCCATATTTTCTGTTAAAATGCTTATGTAAGTATTTTGGATATTTAGTATCAAGTGTAATAGAGTGTTGGCATTTTTCATTTTTGCAAAGTTTTTCGCTTTCGAACTGCGTAGGCAAAATCGTCTGGAAGAAGTTCATGAAATATCCACGTGTACAATTACTTTCATTGTCTGGTGAAACAGTCGGCAGCTGCAATGGAACATCGACGATGTCTATGAATAATAAAACAAGACGATATATGTGTGTCTGCTTTCTCAGTCGAAACCGAATGTCACTTTACGCCTCGAAGAGTATGTCTCGTCGAAAAAAACATGAGTCATTTTGTTATACTGTCGACGGTATTAGTCTGCCACAAGCCTACACATTAGTGGGAAACCAGTTAAGATCAAAATCATTAATGATTAGCTTTAAATATAGGTCGCTTATTCAGGATCATATTCGTTATATATATATATATATATATATATATATATATGTATATGCTTATTGATTAAATAGGTCAATGTCTGATCCTTACCCCCTCCTTCATCATATTAAGTATTATAATAAAAAGATATATAAAAATAAATTTTAAAACTCTCCCTTCCCTCTCTAAATTCGACCATGTCTCTCACACCATCATTTGCTACCTTATATGTCAAATTATATAAGCTTAATACTGCCCGTCAAAAGTGTAAATTTTAAATTCATTTTTCGTTTCACCTTTTGAAAGTGATGTCTGAAGATCCAGGAAAAAGTAAAAGTCTCTGGTGAAATAAATTATTGCAATGGAGCCTTAAACTGGTCTGTTTTTCTTTAAATTAAATTCTTCGCTCTGAATTAACATTGAGCTCTCAGGATTTCATCCTCCTTGGGATTATCCATATGGATTACCAAGTTTTTCCTTACTTTGTGAAAAAACAACATTGTATCTCCAATGCATAAAATAATATTTTGTTGGTCACACCACAAACTCCCTTTCACGACGCTTGACACTACATTTGAATGATAACTCTAACATTTTTAGGCATTTAAAACAACATGCCTGGCCGCGTACACAATTCCGGAAAATCCTCGTTGAAAACACAACTATACTTAAACATGAAAACAATAAACAAAAACTAAAAATTCTTGAAGCTATATACATAAAACAGTTGAAACATAACCTGAACGAAATAAAGTATGAAATCTCCACAAATATTCTTAAATGCCTATAACTGATAACAGAAGCCATTTGTTTATAAGAACAGCTTTCCATACTTAATAATTCACGTTTTCACTCCCGTGTTGTCATGTGTGACGTCACGAGCTGCGTTGCGACCGACATATTCTAGCTTTTCTTATTAATTTCCATTTTACTGTAGGTGTTTTATTGGATCCGTTTAAGTGCCAGAAATACTTTGAAAGCGATGTCTGATTTCGGTACTTATTTATCCTATATGAAGTTTGGTGTTGATTGAACCTTTTTTTGAACTGATGGCTTGTGCAACCTATATAGATTTTTTATGTTTTTAGGATTATATATATATATATATATATATATATATATATATTGGTACTCGTTTGGAAAAACCATAGGTATTTCGGCTTGTGATTGAACACACAAATGCCCAAGGAAAAATGAGGGATAAAAAAGGAAGAACTAAGAACATGAAACTGAGGCGAAAACAATCGTCCAGAATTCAAACTCAGAGTAAAAATAAAAGACCTCCAAAACGAGTAAAGATAACTAAGTAAAGTGCTCAATACACTAAGTAGAGCAAACCTAACTATGAACGTAAACAGGCAGGTAAACCTACCTAGGTAAACCTACCTAGTTTTCATCGTCGGGGTATACTGGCCAAAGAGATAAAAAATGGAACAGAATATATAGATTAAACCAAAAACAACCATAACCACGTGACTAAAAATAAATAAATAAAAAATAAAACAGTAAACACCAAATAAAACAGTAAACAGATATATATATATTCCTTTTCATGTTTCACTGCTTAAGATGTATTTAAGTGTTATTTTGGAATACGAGTAGGAGCGTTTATTCCGAGCCTTAGCGTGTTGAGCGCGGCTGGAATTCAATTAAGCGTCTTTCTATTTTTTTAAACTTTAAACACACCATTCCCACTGTGAAATGTGCTAAAGTTGATAGTGGGCGACAGATATTTTATATAAAAAGCCTCTTTTATAACAACATGTTTTCAGTAATGTGATTTATATATGAATTTTTCAAATAGGTTCTTGTAAATTGTGAGTAACTATATATATATATATATATATATATATATATATATATATATATATATATATATATAATTTAATTATATATATATATATATATATATATATAATTTAATTATATAATTAAATTTAAAGTGTTTTACTTCCATTTTACCGTGTAGCGAAAAAAACATATTTTAAATCAGTTAATTTATAATATTTATGCTCTGTAAATTTACATTGAGCAGTCTTTTGTAAAAATAAAAATATCAATAAGAACACCGGATTATATATCTTACTGTTCTTTCTTTTTACTCAGAATAAGAAAATAAAAACTTAAATAATATTGTATAAAAAATGAAATGTAAAAAAATTGTATAAAATATAAAATATATAATAATATTGCATAAAAAATAAAATATAAAATAATATTGCATAAAAATAAAATATAAATTATTGTATAAAAATCAAATATAAAATAATATCGTATAAAAAATAAAATATGAAATAATATTGCTTAAGAAATAAAATATAAAATAATATTGTATAAAAATAAAATATAAAATAATATTACAAAAATAAAATATAAAAAGATATTGCATAAAAAATATAAAATATTGTATAGAAATAAAATATAAAATAATATTGTATAAAACATAAAATATAAAATATTGTATAAAAATAAAATATAAAATAATATTGCATAAAAAATAAAATATAAAATAATATTGCATAAAAATAAAATATAAAATATTGTATAAAAATAAAATATAAAATAATATTACAAAAATAAAATATAAAAAGATATTGCATAAAAAATATAAAATATTGTATAGAAATAAAATATAAAATAATATTGTATAAAACATAAAATATAAAATAATATTACATAAAAATAAAATATAAAATATTGTATAAAAATAAAATATAAAATAATATTGCATAAAAAATAAAATATAAAATATACTGAATAAAAATAAACTATAAAATAATATTGTATAAAAAATAAAAAATAAAATAATATTGCATAAAAATAAAATATAAAATAATATTGTATAAAAAATAAAATATAAAATGATATTGCATAAAAATAAAATATAAAATAATATATAACAATAAAATATAAAATAATATTGCATAAAAAGAAAATATAAAATATTGCATAAAATAAAATATAAAATAATATTGCATAAAAAATAAAATACAAAATAATATTGTATATAAAATAGTATTGTATAAAATTAAAATAATATGAAATAATATTGCATAAATATACAATATAATGAAATAATATTGCATAAATATACAATATAAATATTGCATAAATATACAATATAAAATAATATTGTATAAAAAGTAAAATATAAAATTCTATTGTATGAAAATAAAATATAAAATAATATTATATAAAAATAAAATATAAAATAATATTGCATAAAATATAAAATATAAAATAATATTGTATAAAAAATAAAATCTAAAATAATATTGCATAAAAAATAAACTATAAAATGTTACTGAATAAAAATAAACGATAAAATAATATTGTATAAAAATAAAATATAAAATAATATTCCTTAAGAAATAAAATCGAAAATAATATTGCATAAAAATAAATATTAAATAATATTGTATAAAAATAAATATTAAATAATATTGTATAAAAATAAAATATAAAATAATATTGATTAAGAATGAGATATAAAATAATATTGTATTGCATAAAAAGTAAAATCTAAAATATTACTGAATAAAAATAAACTATAAAATATTATTGTATAAAAATAAAATATAAAATAATATTGTCTAAGAAATAAAATATAAAATAGTATTGTATAAAATTAAAATATAAAATAATATATAACAATAAAATATAAAAATATTTAGGCAAAAATATATAATATATAATGATATTGCATAAAAAGTAAAATATAAAATATTACTGAATAAAAATAAACTATAAATTAATATTGTATAAAAAATAAAATATAAAATAATATTGCATAAAAATAAAATATAAAATAATATTGTATAAAATTAAAATATAAAATAATATATAACAATAAAATATGAAATAGTATTGCATAAATATATAATATAAAATAATATTGCATAGAAAATACCATTCTCTTTCTCTCTTCTTCACGTATAGACAATGAATAACACATTTTGCTTTCATTGATTTTCAATCTCTGCATCAACGGTTTCTACTGTTTATTAAACGCAGCATAGCTTTGACACAAGGCCACGGCTATGAGACCCTCAGTAAGGATCGTTATGAGTACTGAGGATATAAATGATCAGCTTGCTAGCCATTACATTCTTTTTCTTCTTCCTTTTGTGTTTTCCTGCCTCATCTAGAGCTTTTCCTTCCTTATTCAGCCAATCACATTCATCTAGAGCTTTTCCTTCCTTATTCAACCAATCACATTCATCTAAAGCTTTTCATCTTATCAATAACGACATTATCCTGTACTTCAAAAGGCCAATGTCTTGTATTCAATTCCCGAGTTATGAATACTCTATTCGACCGCAAAGAAATAAACAGGACATTAAGTTTATCCGGTTAATCAGTCCGTTAATGGCATCAACCTATTATCATACTCTCTAATGAGAATCTGGATAACGAGCTTAATGACTCCAATATGCAATAATCTCATAAATGTTTGGAAAACTTGGTCTGCTCCAAAGTCGTAATCACTTTCTTTGAATCAAACTGTCAACGCCAAATTATTACACCTTACCCTAGTGTGGTGCAAGGCTAAGGATGTAAGGCAAAAATTAGATTTCTAACTCATTATAGCAGAAAAGTTATGCAGAACAAACTTGCTAATCATTGCACTACGACAGATCAGTACAGATATTTACTAAGGATCAAGTATTAAAAAGGTCGAAATTCTGCGAAAATTATCTCTATAATAAGCAAACTTTACTAACAAAATTATCTGCAAATTGTGTTCAACATTCTGTGTGGCGCTAGGCAACAAATTCAAGGTCCTGATTAAAGCTCAAAATCGATTGGTTAAGCAATACGGCTCATATGATTGGCTATTTTGCTAAAGGCAAACAAATATATGGAAAGGCTATATCTGTTTCTTTTTTTGTATTTGCGATAGAAATAATTTGTAAAAAGGATTAGAAAGAAGTAAATCTATATTTTTAAGGTTTTATTGAAATTTTATTTAAGTTTATTTATGCAATACTTTCGTCGCTGATACATGGCCTTCCAGACCGTGGCTTATCATGGACGGAGCCTATCTCTTTAAATTTTTTCATCTATTTAGCAATAATGTTCCTATAAGGTGGTTCTTTATTGTATTCAATTCTAAACTTTCTTTGTACAGCAATAGTAGATTTCAGTTCAGCCAACCAAAGAACACAGTTTACTTTTTCCTCAGTTGAAGCCATCGATCAAATTGATTCTGGAAAAAAGAAAATATTTCTTTACTTATCTAAAAATTGTTACAAATTTTGTGGTAAAGAATTATTCAATAACTATAATTAAAACTAGGTACATTAAACTTTATAATATTTTTTACAGATTATTTCTATCGCAAATACAATAAAGATATAAATTTTTTAAAGTGCACACGAACTTTATGGGCAACCTGTACACACACACACTGAAATGTGTATATATATATATATATATATATATATATATATATATACAATTTTTTATATATATTATTTATATATTATATATGGACGGTTCTTATTGGAAAGCGCTCAATATCAGTGATAGAGATACTTCACCGAATGTACAATGAATGTACGTGCGTATATGTATATCTGCGTACGTCAATGAATAAACGTGCGTGTATGCATGTTTGCGTAAGCATGAGTGACGTTCCGACGCCAATCTTTCTTCCCACTTCCATAAAAGCGCCGATATACGCAACCATTTATAAATACAAAATTTAAAAATTAATCAGTTTGTCTGATGATTGCAAACAGCGTGAAACCCAGAGTCACAAACTCACATCAATCCAACTAAATATATATATATATATATATATATATATATATATATATATATATATATATATATATATATATATATATATATATATATATATATATTATGACTTTAAATTCCTTCAGGCGCATAGGTCCGCAAGATATCTTTCGGGTTTCTATAACAAGCAAGTGAGTAGTTTGTTAGTCTACTGCACAAATCCCAATCTGAAGGATCAGATTTTGAATTCAGATTTGTCCTTCTCCCAGTTTGTCCTCCTATTTACCCATAGCTGGAGGAGGAAGAAGAGGATTCATGCCTCTCCCAAGGGTATTAGCACGTAAGTGAATATATTTCGACTGGAATTTGAACTCGGCTCTCCAATTCATCAATCCGAACCGTTATCCATTACTCCATTTTCTGGTTTTCAAAGACAAAGTTTTTCCGACATGAAAAAAAAAAACCTTAAAAGAATTTATTTATTTGAGTAGACTTGTTCATAATCAAATAGAGAAATAGGATATGAGCAAATCAGCCACTGGGGTTACATCTTATTTTTTCACACTTTTCCTTTACTGTTCGACCCAATGAAAGAAGTCTTGTTCATTCAGTTTTCACACAAACTAAAAAAGAAATATATTTTTCGCAATATGCATTTTTTTGATTGATGATGGTTTTATCTGTCAGTTGTATTTGTGTTTCTAAAAAAGCCGCCGCGAAGTCGTGATTCGATCCAGCGATTCCCAAAAACGATTGCCCAACAATGAATGTATTTTTTTTTTAACTAAATTCATTTGTTATATTTAGTTTCGTATTCATCGGATACTTCCTTCTTTTGTCGTTGTAGAAAAAAACTGTGGCACATTCCACTGTACCCCTGGCCAGCAATGTGTCGAAATAAACCCGAAACAATACGAATGTGTTTGTCGTATCGCCTGCAAGAAGCACAATCGTCCCGTGTGTGGTAGCGATGGTGTTACTTACCCTAATCATTGTGAACTTCACAGGACAGCATGTGTGGAAGAGAGAAAAATAAGGATTTTGCACAAAAATAAGTGTGCAGGTAAGTAACTTTAAATTAATACTATTCATTCTGATTGACATTCAGTGTCTTCTAAAAACTACAGTTGTTCATATCTTGACAAAAATGTTTCAGCTTCAAAAAGTTTTCGGTGTCCTGACTTGACTAACCTGGATTATCCAATTTAAGTGGGGATTATACTTATATACATACTACGTTTTTTTTTTTGGGGGGGGGGGTGTTTTTGTTTTTCTTATTTTTTAATGGAGCTTTCGTGAGGTTATCAGAAGAGCATTATTAATAAAAAAAAATATTTTTCTTTTTTTGAAATAGAAAAATAGTTGAGACGAAGGAATGTATTTTAATCTACCAACAAGAAAAATAGCAGATATAGAAGGTGCTTATCTGTACTTGAGAGACTGTAAAAAGTGACCTTTCGACATATGTTTTATTAAGTTGCTTCTTTCAACATTGAAAATAAAATAATTATCACAAAATTTTATAAACCAGATGGGATTTTGTATGTGTGAAATCTTTTGAATTATTGTGAAGCCATCTTCGAGAAAATAATGTTTAAAAATTACATCTTTCCTTTTCAATGAAACCATTTGAGGAATGGTTTCACTCACCGGATTTGATACATTTACAATTAATATTACGGTAATATGGAGTTTGACTGGATACAAGTACGATGGTAGGGACCTAGATATCTCAAACCCTGGGTATATAAGAATTCCGGCTGGGAAATTTAGGTGGTTGTATGTCATTAAATACAGTATGCAGTAATTTTATCTTCAGTTTTAATATTTCTTCAACTTCCGATGTCTGTGGAGTTCATTAGTCGTTAAAATTGCATTTAATACATACATACACACACACACACCCACACAACGTGCCTAACCGCTCGGCCACAAAGGATCGTTCGGTTGGCAAGGTCGAATTTACTGCTTAGGCACGTCAAGCTAAATGACGGTTCCGTATAGGATGCAGGTTCGAATCCTGTCAAAGGACAAATATTTTCTATGAAAATTTCTCGGACATTCAGGCCGGTAAATGTTATTTAATACTGTTTATTATAAACAGAGCATTTACTTAAATACTTGTATCTATAAAAAGAACGTTAAACATAAAAATGTCTTTTATATATATATATATATATATATATATATATATATATATATATAATTATTTATTCGAAAATTATAACATAAATATGTTATAAAATCACTACAAAATTCAACATCATCACCAGATAAGACGCCAGAAGTGTTGAAACAAAATGGTTATTTTTGTAGTGATTTTATGACATATTTATGTTATAATTTTCTAATAAATAATTATATTTGGTCTACTCTGTATTGGCCGCTCTTTTAAGAATAGTATTTTTTTGCTATTGGAATTTATTCCGAATACATCAATCCTATATATATATATATATATATATATATATATATATATATATAATTTTCATCACCATCTCTTGAGAAGTCATCAGAAGTGTTGAAACAAAATGGCTATTTTTGTAGTGATTTTATGACATATTTATGTTATAATTTTTGAATAAATAATTATATTTGCTCTTCTCTGTACTGAGCACTCTTTTAAGAATAGTATTTGTTGGTTATTGGTATTTATTCCGTATATAGTTGGCTATATATATATATATATATATATATATGATGGATCTTTTATGTATTAATCGGACAGATCTTTGTCACTTTTATCCACTAAAAATAACATTTAAAGTGATAAATATACATCTGTCTATATTTCTGAGATGAGGTACTGCAGTTATTTCAATTATTCACATTTTTCGGACTGTTGTACGTTTCGGTTTTCGTCAGGATTTGTCTATATTTCTGAGATGAGGTATTCTAATTATTTAGATTGCTTACATTGTTCGGACTGTTGTCTTCACCTTTATTGCCATGTTCACGACATTTCGGCCGTTTTGCGTTCTGGCCTTCTTCAGGTGATTGGAATTTCGAACTGAACCCTTTATTTCGTCCACGGGGGTAGATTGTTGTAGTTCTAGTTCCACGTGCCATGCCTCTTCCGGATGTCTCAGTTATCTAACTCAACTTTGTTTTTGTTCACTACTGCAGTAACCAGATATTAAACTGGCAACTCTTCTGGGTAAAAGCCATTGGCGCTTTTATCCGCTGGGCCATGTGTCCTTGATGGGCTTGAGCAAATGGATGTTAAAAGAGGATTTGGTAGAAACAACAAAAAAGACAAAACTTATTAAGAGCTACAAGGGACAGGAAGATGTGGCGGGCCATGATTGACTATGTCCTGAAGGGACACGGCACATAAAAGAAGATGAATACATTTTATTACCTATGATAATTGGATTGAGAGGAGCCTGTCATATTTCTGTTAATATCTACACGTTTTATTTTTAAATGTGAGCGCCAAAAGCATCACAGAGATTAACACTTCATTAACGATGCTTTTGTGTGCGTTTTCAAAAGGAGGACAAAAATGTGTCGATCCTGTTGTATGTTTCCCTCCTGAAATTATAAGGCCAGTCTCGGTGAGTTGGGCTTCCAAGTGCCTGGGAAGTTTCCACCAATGAATGGGCTTCATTAAGCCACGTGACTTTTTACTGTTGTTGCTTCGACAAAATGTCAGTGACAGCAATCAGAGTCGACAAATTACATGACATTCAGTTAATGGTTGGAGGGATGGCAAACTGGGACAGGGAAAATTGTTTCTCATTGAAAGAAAGAAAGAAAGAAAGAAAGAAAGAAAGAAAGAAAGAAAAAAATGATTTGAATAGAAAGACAGAAACAAAAATAGTAGAAATAGAAAGGAAAACGAAAGTGGACATATATATATATATATATATAGAGAGAGAGAGAGAGAGGCAGATATGTAGATAGATAGACATGAAAAGACCTAGATATATAGATATATAGTTATGGAGAGACATAGATAGAAAGATAGATAGTGATATGTCCCGGAAAGGGATATATTTGAACAAATTAGCTAAGTGGTTTTGGCTACTATAACCAAGTAGAATACAGTAGCAGTAATCGACTGGTACGCGTCGTAGTCACAGGTAAGAAGTGTAGATCAATGGCGTAATCCAATGGGCGTCGTTATAGACTTAGCTCTCAGACTAAGGCTCTTGACCCTCCTACACGTCCGTCGATATTTATGACGGACACCAGCCAATCATATTCCACTGAGGGGGAACACAGGTCTATGCATATTCTATTATATCAGATAGATATGAAGAGACCTAGATAGATATTAAATTGAATAGGAATAATCTGAAATCAGATGGGCTTCTAATTCTTTCTGGATCGCCTCCCTGTATAGGTTGAATAAGTCCGGTGAGAAGACACATCCTTGCCTTAGACCCCTTTCTATTTTTGTATATTTACGGAAATCATTTTCTGGCTGTAAGTAGGCGGTTTGCTGGCAGTATAGATTCTGGATTATTTTAATATCCTTCCAAAATATTTCAAAAACTGCGTTGGGAAAAATCGATGATTTTTTTATTAATCTTGATTTGTTTTTAATTATTTTTTTTATTTTATTTTTAACTTTTTTTTATTTTTTTGTAAATTCAAGAACATTTCATCGGTTCTGTTCTCCGCCTCCACCTCTGCCTCCGCCTCTGCCTCTACTTCCGCCTCCGCCTCTGCCTCTGCTTCTGCCTCTGCCTCCGCCTCCGCCTCCCTGCAGTTTTTAGCTTAAATCAGTGTCATCGAAAACCATTGGTGAAAAATATTCTTTCTTTTTCTCTTTATGTACCATGACCCTTCAGCAATTATGGCTCTCCACCCCTTCTATCCCTTGCAGCTCTCAACAAGTTCCTTTCTTTTGCTTCCTCCCCCAGACCACGTTCTGTCATTTACTTGCTTAAGCCAACCAGGTATGTCACGCGTTGTTTTCCCTTGTCTCTCTTTCCCTCTGTTCGACCTGTGAGTATCATATTCTACAGACCCTCCTTCCGCATCATGTGTCCCAGAAAATTCAGCTGCCGCTTCCTGGTGTTAAATATAAACCTCCTCCTTGTTTGCATCTACTCTAAGTCCTCATCGTTTCTCACACTCTCGGTCCATGATATCCTTAGCATCCTTCTGTAGAACCACATTTCTGCCGCCTCGAGTCTCTTCTTCATCTTTGAGGAAATAGTCCATCATTTGCTGCCGTAAAGAAGGACAGATATCACGTAACAGCTCAGTATTCTTTTCTTTGTTACCAAAGAAATCCTCCTGTCTCGCAATAGTCTGCCCAGCTTTTGGAAAGCGTCCTTGGCCATCCCAGTACATCTACGGATCTCAGTGTCGCACTTACCGTCCTCTGTCAAAACGCTTCCCAGATATTTAAACTTACGCGTCTGCTTGATTCTAATGTTCCCGACCTATAAATCGTATTTCGGACTCATTCTATAACTGATGATCACGCATTCTGTCTTCTTGTAGTTTGTCCTTATTCTCTTCTCCACACTCTCCGTCGCTACCTTCTGTAGGAGATTTTGTAATTTCATTTCCGTGTCTGCTATCAGTAATGTGTCATCTGCTTATCTTATGTTGTTAAGATTATGGCTGCCAATGTTAAATCTCGGTAGGCTTTCCAATTCTCTCAGAATTGCTTCGCTGTATAGGTTGAATAAGTCCGGTGAGAAGATGCATCCTTGTCTTACGCATCTTTCTATTTTTGTATATTCGATGAACTCCTTCTCGATACGAAAGCATGCTGTTTGCTGCCAGTATAGGTTCTTGATCATTCTGATATCTTTCTCGAATATATCAAAGTTGCTGGGCAGTTCCATCAAATCCTTGTGACCTACTTTGTCGAATGCTTTTGCGTAGTCTATGAAACATAGATATACGTCCTTCTGCATCTGTATTGCTCTTCCTGATAATATTCTGAGCATGAATATTGCGTTCCTTGTTCCGGTGTCTTTAACGAACCCGCACTGTTCTTGTCCTATCTCTGGCCAGATTCTGCTGCGCGCTCTGTTCATTAGAATACGGATGATCAGTTTTGTCACGTGACTCATTAGGCTTATTGTTCGGTGGAGTTTGCATTCGTTTATGTTCGTTTTCTTAGGCATGGATACGAAGATCGATCTGCTGAGGTCTTCCAGTATATCCCTGCTGTTGTAGATTTCATTTGTTATTTCGTTGATCTTGTCTATGCCAAAGTCATCTTAGGCTGTCAGCATTTCTGTTAAAATTCCGTCTGGCCCAGCTGCCTTGTTTCTGTCCAATTTGGCCAGTGCGGCTTTTACTTCGGTTTTCCGAATTCCAGGTCCGTCGGTAGTTCTGTGCATTGCTGGTTGTTCTCTTATGTCTTGGAAGACTTCTCCAGTGTACTCACTCCAGCGTTGAAGAATTTTTTTCCTTCTCTAATATGAGCGTTCCATCTTTTGATTTTAGGCAGCCTGTTAACGAGCATGTCTTTTGTCATGTTAGTTGTCTTATTTGTTCATGTCTCTTTTGTTGGCGGCACTCAATCTTTCTATTTCTGCACAATTTTCGTTTAGCCATTCTTCTTTAGCTTGTCTGCCTTTTGTCCTTATTTCATTGTGTAATTTTCTCTACTTCGTTCCGTATCTTTATTACTGACCAGAAATTCCGACGATACTAAAGTCGACGAAGTTTTGATCGGTTTATTTTCAATTTAAGTTGTAAATAAAGTAACAAAATTTAAAATTCAAAATAGAAGAAAAGAAAAATGAGTTAAAAAAAGATTTTTACCGCATATTTCAATCTTTGTCGAGTTGAGATAATATTCATCTTAGTCTGAAGCAGCCAGTTAATATTGAAGTCTCTACTAATCAATCATTCTGTTCTTGGTAACCATTGCCTTATGCCTGAGATAAAATGGAATTTTTTTTAAATAAAACAATAAAGCAAATGAATATTTTACAAAATTTTCCCAAAACTTTGAATAACGTTTTCATTACATTGCACGGATGAGTTTCTTTTAATTCTGAAATGTTTGGCTTTTTCTTTTGGAAACTGAATATCTAATAAAAAAAAAAGAAAAAGAAAAGAAAACACTATATCTATAGATATAATGGGATCTTGCTGCGGAAATCCTTCACTCCGCTTTCACAGGTCATCGAACATTCTCGCGACAAATCTCGTTCGACCCGAGCCTATCTTACTAAAAAGCCATTTTGATGACATTACATTTCTTTTATTTTAGTTTCCAGATATGGTAATTACTTTATTTTATTTATACCCAGTATTATTGATAATCTGAGTCGGCAAACAGGATGCTACCTTTATATATATGATCGACTCTCCCGTCGAGATTCGACGTATGACGGTCAAGAAGATCAGTTTCCCGGAAACCGACAGCCCGACACCGTCACATGAGATATGATTATAGTGGTGAAGGCCTCGTGCAGGACCATCCACTCTTTTTGGAGGGACGAATACCGAGACCTGGTGCACCGAATGCCACAAGGTTCCCAAACGACCCTCCGCAGGTTTTGAATTCAGAGTTGTCCTTCTCCTAGACCAGTTGCCATCCAAGGCTATAGAACCAAGTCTGTCCTGCTATTTTAGCCATAGCTAGAGGGAGAAGAAGAGGATTCATACCTTTCCCAAGGGTATTAGCACGTAAGTGAATGTAATGGATTCGACTGAAATTCGAACTCGGCTCTCCGATTCCTCAATCCAAGCCGATATCCATTACTCCTGTGTGTGTGTGTGTGCGTGCGTGTGTGTGTGTGTGTGTATATATATATATATATATATGAGGTAGTATCCTGTTTGCCGACTCAGATTTTGTGTGTATATATATATATATGTGTGTGTGTGTGTGTGTGTCATTCGTAGACGGTACTGTTTCGCTGTATCACAGCTCCTCAGTGGGACTAGACAACCGAATGCCTCAAGCCCGGATCAAAACCCAACCGATTTGGTGTCTACCACTGAACCACCTTAACTCGACAGAATGAGTCAGCCAAATCTAGCGTAATTGTTTTTACAAACGTAAACAAACGCCAATCAGCTATAGTGCTCTATTCATTTTACTGAGGAGCTTCGCATTTACGCAGTTGATTGTTGTCTTTAGAATTAACTTCTAATTCAACAGTGCTCAATTGAAAATATTAGGTTGGTGCGAAAATAATGACGTAATAATATCGTTTTTTGACGTATTTCTTAACGTCAAAAAACGACATTATTACGTCATTATTTTTGCACCAACCTAATACATTTTCAACAGCTAAATTATATCATTAGCAGACAGTACTGTTTCGTTGTATCACAGCACACCCATAGACTAGACTATTGAAATGAAAGTTAATTTTATTATGATTCAGTTAAAGACTTCAGTTCGTTCGTGTCCTCTTTGGTCCGGTTCACAAATTGCGGCTTACCATTTTACTGTTTATTTACAGCATTTAATACGAATAGAACTTCCGGGATAAACTTGAACTTTAAATCAGATTAACTTAAAAATATTTTTTTAATGCGCCAAAATATATTTTTAAATAATATTCACTGGAAAATATTTTTTAAATGTTTAAAATATTGTTTGTTTGAAGAAAGCTGAAATATAAATAATTATCCTACAAACAACTGGACAAATTAGCAAAGCGAGATTTCTTTGAGTCTGTCTTTAAATTAAAAATATTTTAATTAAAAAAATTGTTTGTTTGAAGAAAGGTAAAATAAAAAATACTTACTCTATAAACAATTCGTAAATCGCACCACACAAGCACGCACGAAATCAAAGACTTTTAGGATATATATATATATATATATATATATATATATATATATATATATATATATATAATGTTGTAATTTTTTTATTTTTCACACGTGTATTGAGTACTTTTTAATACTGCTGTTTACTGGTCTTATCCAACTCTGACCATTTAACCTTTTCAGTATTATATTTATGTATATATATATATATATAGAGAGAGAGAGAGAGGGAGAGAGGATGTGTGAACAGACATAGGTAATATGTGACTGTTTATGTGTACATGAAGTGGAGATATACACAACGAAAGGTTGCAATATACAGACTTAAGAGCATTCCATGATAGTCTAACATTATAGATAGATAGGAACAGACTGCTATACATGTGAAAAGTATCTATATATATATATATATATATAGAGAGAGAGAGAGAGAGATAATGAACAGATCGAGATATATCAAAAATATATATGTGTGTGTGTGTTACAATACATACATAGATTAATATAGATAAATTTTCATAGGCATAGATATGAATATATTTAGATAGATAGATAGATATGAACAGAAAAAGGCAGCGAAATAGATAGATAGATAGATAGATAGATAGATAGATAGATAGATATGAAGAGAACATGACAACGAGATAGATAGATAGATAGATATGAACAGAACAAGATTGATAGATAGATATGAACAGAACAAGATAGATAGATAGATATGAACAGAACAAGATAGATAGATAGATAGATAGATAGATAGATAGATAGATAGATAGATAGATATGAACAGAACAAGATAGATAGAAAGATATGAACAGAACTAGATAGATAGATAGAAAGATATGAACAGAACTAGATAGATAGATAGATAGATATGAACAGAACTAGATAGATAGATAGATAGATATGAACAGAACAAGATAGATAGATAGATAGATATGAACAGAACAAGATAGATAGATAGATAGATATGAACAGAACAAGATAGATAGATAGATATGAACAGAACAAGATAGATAGATAGATAGATAGATATGAACAGAACAAGATAGATAGATAGATAGATATGAACAGAACAAGATAGGTAGATAGATAGATATGAACAGAACAAGATAGATAGATAGATATGAACAGAACAAGATAGATAGATAGATAGATATGAACAGAACAAGATAGGTAGATAGATAGATATGAACAGAACAAGATAGATAGATAGATATGAACAGAACAAGATACATAGATAGATAGATAGATATGAACAGAACAAGATACATAGATAGATAGATAGATATGAACAGAACAAGATACATAGATAGATAGATAGATATGAACAGAACAAGATACATAGATAGATATGAACAGAACAAGATAGATAGATAGATATGAACAGAACAAGATACATAGATAGATAGATATGAACAGAACAAGATAGATAGATAGATAGATATGAACAGAACAAGATAGATAGATAGATAGATATGAACAGAACAAGATAGATAGATAGATATGAAGAGAATATGACAGCGAGATAGATATGAACAGAACAAGATAGATAGATAGATAGATATGAAGAGAATATGACAGCGAGATAGATATGAACAGAACAAGATAGATAGATAGATAGATATATATATATGAAGAGAATATGACAGCGAGATAGATATGAACAGAACAAGATAGATAGATAGATAGATATGAACAGCACAAGACAGCTCGATGGATAGAATGCCGTAGAAAGCGTTCGCCCACTCATCGCATTGCCTGCAATGTCCTGATTACCTGTATTGATATAAGTGAAATTCGTCAATCGATTATTTGAATGTATTTCTAGTTCATCTTGTGATAGCGTTTTGCCGTGATGAAACCATGATTTGGTCGTGTCTATAGAATAAGAATCTCTCCCCCTCCCCTCATCTCCCGACCCCGTCGGCCATTCAATAGTTTCCCTTTTGTCTCAGCACACTTGATTAGTTGCTGAACGCTTAGGGATTTTGATGTTATTTCTCTGTGAACAGCTTTCCAAAGTGTTGAAACTACGGGTCTTCTAAAAGGCTCTGATCTTCAGTCAAGAGTAACAAAGAGTGTAACAGCCTTTCGCTGCTACTGATCGGACAACTAAACTGTTCATCAGGTGCCACTTTCTGGTTTACTTCTATGTTAACCATTGCGCCATTAGCTTATGATTGTTTTTGTCATTAGAGAGACCCACAAGCAAGAAAGATTTCATTCCTTTACTATGGGCATTCATGTAAATCTAGAAGACCTACCACTACAAAACACTAAGTAATATAGAAAATAAGGAAAGTCTAAAAACAACACTTCACAAAAATGTAGTACCAGCACTTCTCAACCGGTGGATCCCGGGTGCACTAACCCACCCTTAAAGGTAGCCACATGCGCCCCAAGTTCATAGAAGAGTAATTTATTAATTATTTTTATATTAAAAAAAAAATCTTTATTTGTAAAAACCTAGAGATAACAATTAGATGGCTTCCATATCTAAATCAAATCTTCGTTATTTGATATTTTAAACTCGATGATAAATTATTTCATCTTTAAAGAGTGGATAATCCTTTCCCTTTAAGTCAGTTATTAATATTTATTAATTAATATTATCCATTCAAATAGCCACAAATCCACTATTCCACCTGAGCGGCTTTCTCTCCTTTCTTGTTCTCTGACACTGTAGAGAAACATATACGGTATTAACTACTGCCTTATATATCCATTCAAATGAAAACTGTAAGGCTAATCTTCTTTGATTGTTTTTTTTTTTTTTTGTTTTTTTAGCGGTATAACAAACTTGTAAGTTATTTAATGCCGAAATCTAAATATTTTGTACACAATTTTATTTTATTTTTGAAAATAACAAGGGTCTAGTGATAGAAGTTATTACTATTAGGTTGGTGCAAAAATAATTTCGTTTTCTAACATATGTTACTATGTGAGAAAACGAAATTATTTTTTCACCAACCTAATAATTAATGATACAATTCTTACTAATTAACCCATAACTGGGTGAGCAATGGTATGTGAGCGTAAGTGAAACCCAATTGGACCTCAGCTCTCCATTTAATAATTCAAGGATCCAAGGTAACAGCATCTAGTGTTCGCAAGCGTTTACCTTTTTAATTACTGACCAGGCTCGTTGTTGCTTAACTTCGATGATCGTTTCAACCTGATGTAGCCTGCTAATCTTTTTAGGGTATGACGATGAACTAAATCCGGCAGCACAGCTTCTGATTGGGAGATTGGAGTTTTCGAGGAGCGTCGAACCATCTCTTAATTACTGTTGTTCCCATGTCCACTCTGACCACGGCGTTGTTGGAATGTCAAAAACAACTTTTCTCAACTGGTGGAGCCCGGAACCACTATCACAACCTGGAGGGTAGCCAGGTGCGCCCCAAGTTAACAGAAGAGTAATAGCGACAAATCCACTATTCCACCTGAGTGGCTTTCACTCCTTTCTTGTTTTCTGACACTGTAGAGAAGCATATCCGGTATTAACTACTGCCTTATATGTCCCTTCAAATGAAAACTGTACGGCTAATCTTCTTTGATTGTTTTTTTTTTTTGTTTGTTTTTTAGCAGTATATCAAACTCCGTTTACGTTCGGCTACGAAACTGAACAGATATCCGAGGCCAGATTTTTTAAATAAGTTTCTCGAATATTCAGATCAGTGAACGAAATTATTAGGTTGGTGCAAAAATAATGACGTAATAATGTCGTTTTTTGACGTAACGTCAAAAAACGACATTATTACGTCATTATTTTTGCACCAACCTAAAAAATAAATAAGCTGTTTAATAGTGCGTCTACTCTAATATGGTTATCCACTAATGATAACCTTTAATCATAAAATCTTTCGGATTAAGAAATAAAAATACCTATTAATTCTTTACCGCCTTTTAACATGATGGCAGATGATGACATACACAAACCGACTTGTTTAATTTCTCTTTTAATTTTAGATTTGACTGTTTTATGCTTTATTCATCTTCTGACGCCTTTTTTTATTTCAGCCCAAAGTTTGCTTTTTAATTTTCAGAAATCTATTTTCTCCTTCAATTTAGGTTTCTTTAATTTTCTGTGCGCCATTTTGGTGGTTATTTCCCGCCAAATAAGGGTCTGTACGAAAGACTCTCATCTATGATGACGCCATATTAAGAAGTGAAAATATCTCGCATATTTACAGACTGAGTATTTCTCACTTCTCCCTCTTCAAACACACGAGAGATTCAGCCAAGCTGATATTTCTGTCCGAGCTTCCCCGAGCCGATGTGATGCTTGAACGGCGTAATTAATACTTAAAATTACGTTAGGTATTTTTGTCGGTCGTCGTGTGAATTTAGATCCGACATTGTTTCGCGCGCTTCGCTGATTCGACGGGAGAACGAGCCACTTGGTGGGTCGGCCATTGCTATTGTTTACAATAGGTTCTCACTTCAAATAAATTTGGAACTGTTTCGTGTCGCCCTTGTGTGTTCTCCATTCCCTCTTTGTTATCTTTTATTTAGTTATTTTTTTCTAGCCAAAGATAAGATTATTTTTCCATTTATGACTGTCTTTGTCCTGGAATGTATGACTTTCTTTAAATACGTTTCTGTTATATCACGATGTTCAGCAAGCCCAAATCGAAAATTAATTATCTGATATAATCAGTTAAATTCTTATTTTCAAACTGACGTATATAGCCTTTTATTAAATTAAGTTAAGCATAAATAACTTTACGAAATTGTATTCATTTATATGATTGTTTTTAAGGCCATATATAACTTCAGAGCGAAGTAGTCTATGACCATCCACAGCTTCTCTCTGTGTAACGCTATGGTTCTTCTTGGGAAAGATTGTGAACTAGGTTTCTCTTTTTACAGTATTAAATCAACTTTGTACCTCTTTAATTAAGGCGTTGGCTTTATTTAATATTAAATATTTAATATTAAGTAATGTAACTTATTAAAACTTGTGCAAATTAATTACAACAACCGCTTTAGTTTCCTTTCTTTGACCATACAGTCAGTTTTAGATCCACTGGAGTGACAGGATGTAATCAATTTCCATTTTTTTCCTCAGATTAGGTCATTTACAGTGGTGTACAGTAATATGAACCTATTTTCGGGGTGTATGATGAAATTTGTTTGGTCTTGAAAAATATTGCGTCATCCATGATTGCATCAGATATTTATCACGCCCCGACACTATTGTCTCGACTGTCGATTAGTTGTCCTACGACCATTGTCTGCGATGGACGTTACTCCAAGGAATCGTACGAAAATTGTAACGCTGCACGAACACACTGTCAAGCCTTACCAATGAGCAAATCAAAGTACTATAGACTGACCCGAAAAATTTCCTGATTTAAATCCAATCGAGAATCTGTGGTCAATCTGCAAGGAACGATTTCGTGGATTGGACATACGAAGTACTAACATGTGCACTGGGTCATGTTTCATTGGAAAAATACGAAAAAATGTAAATAATAACGGAATTATTCATTTTGTTTCAATTAATTTGCACAAGGGTGTATTTCGGTGGCCTCAGTATGAATATAGACATTTGCCCAAACATTTAAAATGATGAAATAAAAACAGCTGCGGAAAAGAACGTAAAATATTTTTTTATTTTCTTCAAAGAAAATATGCTAATAAAGTGTAGAAGCGTTCTACATGCTTTCTCTGCGACTCTGAAAAGAAAAGCTATTGGCATTTACAAAAGTTATCTTTATTCACAAGTCAAGCAAATCGTGTTAGCAGATTGTGTAGCAGGAAATCATCTTCTCTCCGCCATGTACACTCCAAAACTGTTGTTTTTCCAGACAGGGCTTCTTTGACTGAACGTTAAGGGTCACATGACCGACCTAATCGAGGTGGAAGAAAACAAAATGCTAACCCAACCAAGGTTCTTTGTTATTTACTTATATCTGATCGGGAAAATTGGTGGATTTTCACAACGTTTTATATTGATATGAATATTAACTTCCTTTCTTGGACTTTGAACGCGAATCGTCGATTCCATTTCCCACTGCTAGTTCACCTTCAACTCTATTTATATGACTGCAATAATTATTAACCTTTGTTGCTGGGTAATCCCTAGTGACTTTTTCAACATACCATGCTCGTGTCCTTGTGCCAGACTAACCAAAACATATCGTATATATTATAAATTATAACCATTGCATCATTCTGAGCATAACAAATTTCAAATATTGTAATAACAATTATAAATATGAGTGCAGGTCATTATTTAAAGAAGTAAGGGGATAGTAATAATTATATCATTTAAACTGAGACGTATTTTTTCCATTTCACTAAAGCAGACTTTAAACACATGAGAGTATTATCACATCATTTTTCTTTATCTGTCTATATTTCTGAGATGAGATATTATACACACTATTTATTATAATTAGTTCCACATGATGCCATGTCTAATGGATGTCCGTTATCATTTATCTTCTCCACCGCCTTAACCGGGTATTGAACTCACACTCTTTTGGTCCTGTCACTGGATCTAACAAACGGTTGTTAAAGGCGTTGGTTAGATTAAGGCAGTAGAGAACTTGGAGAAAGGGATTAACAGGAGATTAACTGATAATTGAAATCCATTAAACATGGCAAGTGGAATTAGGACAGTCTACCTCAGCAAGCGAAATAAAAGGTTCCGTTCGACATTGCAACCACATGAAGAAGGCCGGAGCGTACAACGGCCGAAACGTTGTAATAAATATGGCGACAAAGATGAGGACAATAGGTCCGAATAATGTAAATAATGTCTTCTTTCTTTCTTTCTTTCTTTCTTTCTTTCTTTCTTCCTTTAGCCAGTGTCTGTCATTTCCGTCTTTTTTCTCTACGAAAAATGAATAGTGCATTATATATGGGGTATTGGCAGGACATACCGTACAAATTAACAAAGGAATAAAGAGAATCATAATATGACTACTAGAGTGAAGTTTTAAAGATTGGTTGATAGATATGTTTGTTTAACGAAACATAATCTCTTTATGGGTCATATAATGTAGAAATTACATTTTTGGGGGCGCTTTGAAATAATAAAAAATATGTTATTCTGCTTTCACAACTGAATACAAGGTAGATGATACTCAGATTTTGTGCATATACATATTTGTATGAATATAATTACTAGAGGCGGTGATATGTGTGTTTTATGTTGTGGTCTTGTTGAAGCTATATTTTGGAATACAGTTTGATTTCTTTAAGAAATTGTAGGATAATATATGGATTAATGTCGTGAAAGAGTTCTTTCATATTTGGTTGTTTAGGTTATTCATATCAACCTCTAGGGGTTATTTCATTCTGAAATCTTAACTATTTTGAACGCAATTCTATGCCTTCAACTATAGAAAAAGGTTTTGTTGGTCATTGGACTATAAAGTATATTGTTGGTCATCTTATAATAAATACGTATTGTTACTAATTTTTTATATAAAACTGAATTGCTAGTATTTTTACTATAAAAATGATTTTTATAATTTCATAGTATGTGTTTTCATTTGTTTATTTATTTATTTATTTTTTGTTTGGGGTGGGGTCACTCTTTACCCATAGCTGGGACCCTAACAGGCGCTACTACGTCGGGTCAGAGTGAACCTGAGAAAAAGCATTTAAGAGGTGGTTCTACACTTCTCAAAACCTACAATTTCCCAATCAGTGGCCTTGCTGTCGGATGTAATTTATGAATTTAAGTAAAACGACCAAAGATATTACAGATGGGAAAAGTCATAATTTCTGAATTGATTAAAAACTCTGGACTTTTATTATTTGTTTATCTTTTAGATTCGGTTAATCAAATTGGAAATAAAATAACTGACACATTTTGTGTGTGTGTGTGTGTGTGTGTGTGTGTGTGTGTGTGTGTGTGTGTGTGTGTGTGTGTGTGACACTTTTCTCATTACTGAAGGTTTTGCAATACGTGTCAGTGAAATATTGGATTTCCACACGTCACTTTAAGGGAAAGAAAGCATTTTTTTAAAATCTCATGGTTGTGTTTCTATGCGAGCAAGTGTTGCAATTATTTCTCCAAACAGTAGCAAATAATTAATGCTTGTTAATGAGAACATCGGAAAAGAACTTTTTTTAGATCCCGTGAAGAATCCGTCGATACGTAGCAGAAGCATCAGACAAGAATAGTAGCAATATGCAATGCATGAGAGATTTGCAGACTTATAATGATGCAAGAACAATTCAGCGTGAATCAACTTTCCTGGCAACAGACCTAGCATTTGTTTCACTTCATATTAGTGGAGAAAAGAAAAGACAAAATTGGTCATTCTACTACTGGAAGTTAACCTCAGTCATGCTGACAGAAGGCAAAAAGTTTTGTTTTAGAGGACTTAAAATTAAGAATCCATTTTTCCTTAGTTAGCAACAGATTGAAGGTCATTTTTGAGATTGGTTGCTAATTTGACTTTATCAAACCTATCAGCCGTCCTGGGTATGGCAATAAACTACATCCGCGTCCTGGGTAAGACGATAAACTACGTCCAACAGCAGGGTTCTGATCAGTAGGTTTTGAAGAGCGTGGAACCACCTCTTAATTGCTGGGGTTCCCAGGTCCACCCAGACTTGGGGTGGTAGCACCTGTTTGGGTCCCAGCTATGGGCAAATAGTTAACCCTAAAAACACCATGCAAGTGTAAAAATAGGTTTTAATAACAGCAATACATTTTTGTAAAAAATTGTTGCCAGCAATGAATTTTTGAAGAAAAATTATTACCAGCAATATATTATTAGCAGAAATACATTTTGGCGAAAAATATTACCAGCAATACATTTTTGAAAGAAAAAATATTAGCAGCAATAAAAATCTTGTCGGCATTAAATAACCCGTTGAGGTTGATATACCGTAAAACAAAACAAAACAAAACAAACTAAACCAAACCAAACTTATCAGATTTATCATTAAGACAAGAGTTGTGCCATCAAAGATACCGAGTCGAAACCTGACGGCATCGGGGAGGTTATTAATAAAAATTAAGAAGTAAAAAATTAAGAAGGTCTAAGGATAGACGTCCGCATTAATGTAAAAAGACCTAGAAGAGTGGTCGTTCAAGACAACATTCATTTCGCGACTTGATAACAAAGATTAATCGAATAAAAAATTCCACCAGAAACATCCTAACCCTTCAACTTGTGAAAAGTCACAGCATGCCAAACTCTGTTCAACACCTGTGAGAGGAAACAACCGGAGATTCACCCTTCTTATCTAAAACTTCACAGACACTTTCAGCAATAATCGTTAATACATCGGCAGTTAGCTAGAGAAGTGAAAGCCATATGGCTTGTCAGAAATATGAGCCCACGATGTGAGACGCTTAACCAGTTCTTAACTGATTAAATCTTATAGGACAGAATGAGTCATTCTACTGGAGGTTAGCATCAGCCATATTGATAGAAGGCAAAAAGAAGTTCAATTTCGTTTTGAAGGCGTTAACATTTACAATTCATTTTTCCCTAGGTAGCAACAGATTGAAGGTCATTTTTTGAGATCAGCTGCTGATTTGACCTTATCAAACGTGTTAGACTAAACATTAAGACAAGAGAAATAGTTGTGGCATCATAAAAAATAACCATGTCGAGATCTGCTGACATCGGGTAGGTTATTAATAAAAATTAAAAACAACGTAAGTCTAAAAAGATCTTGAGGAATGGTCGTTCAAGAAAACATTAATTTCGCGACTTGATAAGAAAGATTGAATGAAATAAAAAATTTCACCAGAATCACCATTCAACTTGGGAAGTATCCCAGCATGCCAAACTCTGTTCAACGCTTACAGCAACAACCGAAGCTTCCGCAACAACCCAAGTATCACCATTCTTATCTGAAGCTTCACAGACTATTTCTGCAATAATCTTTAATACATCAGCAGTTGGCCTAGAGAAGCGAAAGCAATATTGCTTGCCTGAAATATAAGCCTGCGATGTGAGACGCTTAAACAGTTCAGAGTTGATTAGATCTTCCATTACTTTGTCAGAGGAAGGTAGAATAATAGTTCCTTTGTTCAAAGGATCAGATGGTTCAACAACCACGTTCTTAAAAAAAAAGTGACTTCTTCCCACGAACCGATATTTTGGGTAGCCGCCTCCCAAGATGATCCTTCCCCAGTGACAATCTGAAAACTGTTGTCTGTCCCATATATACGTATAAACTCAGTGCCTTATCTCTTACATTGACTCCTCTACCTCAAGTGGCTCTTAGGCCTTTTACAGGGAACATATTATTCTAAAACATTGTATGTATGTATTTGAATTTCTCGTAGTTGTTATATTGAAGGGTTAAGATATATTTGTATCATTACAAGATTCATTTGGATTGAGAAGCATAGACAAAAAATATCTGCACATCAGATGACGCTGATTGAACTGAGTGTGACTGGAGTCGATAAGTGGATGATGTTTTCTCTGATTTCCATAGATGTGATTATTCTAATAGATAGATAATGAATAGATAGATAGATAGATATGAACAGA
Source organism: Acanthosepion lycidas (assembly GCA_963932145.1). Taxonomy (NCBI): domain Eukaryota; kingdom Metazoa; phylum Mollusca; class Cephalopoda; order Sepiida; family Sepiidae; genus Acanthosepion; species Acanthosepion lycidas. The sequence continues at coordinate 6,229,557 of OZ010574.1, read as the reverse complement.
ATGAGATAGATAGATAGATAGATATGAACAGAATGAGATAGATAGATATGAACAGAATGAGATAGATAGATAGATAGATATGAACAGAATGAGATAGATAGATAGATAGATAGATATGAACAGAATAAGATAGATAGATAGATATGAACAGAATGAGATAGATAGATATGAACAGAATGAGATAGATAGATAGATATGAACAGAATAAGATAGATAGATATGAACAGAATGAGATAGATATGAACAGAATGAGATAGATAGATATGAACAGAATGAGATAGATAGATAGATAGATAGATATGAACAGAATAAGATAGATAGATAGATATGAACAGAATAAGATAGATAGATAGATATGAACAGAATGAGATAGATAGATATGAACAGAATGAGATAGATAGATAGATAGATATGAACAGAATAAGATAGATAGATAGATATGAACAGAATGAGATAGATAGATAGATAGATAGAGAGATAGAGAGAGATATAATGAACAGACTGAAATAGATAGAGAGAGAGATGAATACGCTGCGCTAGATAGATATATAGATAGCTAACGACAGACAGATCTAGATAGATAGATAGATAATGAACAGACTGAGATAGGTAGATAGATAGATAGGAATACAAAATCCAACCAAATCATTAAATAAGAAAAAATTTTAAATCTTTTATGGATTTAACATATTTCGCTTTTATTTTATCTTGATTAGAAAGTTTTTGCAAATGGTTTACGAAAGTGAATATATAGGTAATTTATATTTGTTTCCATTGGTCACATAAATGTCATGTGTTTGCGTCGTATGTGAGTGTGTGTATGTGTGTGTCTGTTAAAAATATACTGAGATAGATTTACATAACTCTCACCATATATACCATTTGCTCGAAACTCCGAGTCAAGATGAAATTTGGCGATTTTATCAAAACAGTAGTGATGCAATTTAAAACTGCAACTGATTTTTCTAGAATTTAAATTCATTTCAAACTCGCTGCCACCACATCCAACCATCCAGCAGTTGATGGGCTGAGCGAAGGAGGGTGGAAGAGGAACTTTTTCGGTGAAATCTTCAGCAAATATCGATCTGTTGATTACCAGAAATTCGCGATCCAATTATAATGTTCTTTTTTGTTGTTTCGCTTTTTCGAAATTTCTTTGACGTTTTTTCAAAATACAGATTCGGAATTGTAGGATTTTGGAAAAAGAAACAAGCAATAAATAAAATAAAAGTAAATGCTGATGCTACCAGCATTAATTCGCAATCATAGTTCGTCGGATTTCGTTACCGCAAATTTTTCATATATTTGGTTTTGTTGCAATTTTTATCATTCGGCGTTGCGAATTTATCATCGCTAAATCAAACTCAAGCCAAATGCACCCTATAACTACGAAATAACTTTGTGAGAGAAATTCTGATATATATGTATATATACATACATACATATATATATATATATATATATATATATATATATATATATATATATAATCAGGTCCCTTAAGCCTTCTTTGTGTAAATATAGTGAGTGTTTGTTGGGGCTCGCCGTCATTTGTCTCTAGTTCCTTTTTTTTTTCTTTTTTTTTTTTTTTCCTCCCACAACTTCCTTTTATTGTACACTTTCTGTGTTAATTTTAAATTAAATCTCCCGTTGAAGCCTGAAGAGCGGGAGCGAAACCGGTTGCTTCGCCCGTTTTTAATATGTCTCGTAATATTAAGTTTTATACTTTTATTTCGATCATTAAATTTTGTACCTACAAAAATATCTTTAATATATATATATATATATATATATATATATATATATATATATATATATATATACTGGGTGTGCATAAAGTTTGTGTGCACATTAAATTTCCTAATATATATATATATATATATATATATATATATATATATATAAAAGAGGGTAGACTAACCTCTTTAGTTGTCAACCAGCTTAGGAAAACGATGCATATTAAAACTTGAGAAGGATCGTTTGAAGACCTCATGACAAACTATTGTGTTCCAGATTCATTTGCTTGTTCTGTGTGTTTGGTTCTGCAAAACTCTTCACTATTGTAATCGAATCATAACTACGCCTGACATGGCTGTTCGTTTCTGAGAGACCGAACTTCTGCTCCTTCAAACGTCTAAAGAGTCCATCAGATATTGCTATTTATCATTTTTTTCCTTAGTTGTTACACGTGTTTACACGTTTTTATTTAAACAGTGTGAATCGGCTTGTGCAAGCGATAGTTCTTAATAAATAAAATGTGCCCCAGCAGGGTTCGAACCTGCGCCCCTCTTTGTAAGAGAAAGGGAATATAGAAGCTTGTTGGGCTTTAAGGCTCCCGTTGACTGAGCGCACTAAAACACGCCGGATCAAATGATGATCTGAAGTAATAAAAATGCCGGATTAAAAATCAATCCATTAATTCTTTAAAAATTGGTGTATGGATCGGTTAAAACAAATTTATAGTATGAGGTTAGGAAAATTAGGATAGAGTAGGTGGCGCTGCACCTCAAATAGTTGCAAAACCAAAATATTAAACTGAAAACTCGAATCATGTTCTTAAATAGTCATGTCAGATTGAGACTTTCATATGGATATGTGCTGAACAATTACGCAGAAGCAAGCTTGCAACTGGGTCAAAGAGAAATAAGTTCCTTAACTCAATACACGACACATAGCATCGGTAATTTGTTCCTTGAAAATGGCATGAATCTCCCCTCTTCACGTTAGACTATTCCAAGAGTGTAATGGTTAAATAAATTAAATGGTTAAATAAAATTAAAATGTTAAAATGAAATTAAAATTTAAATGGTTGAATAAAATTAAAATTTAAATAGTTAAATAAAATTAAAATTAAATTGAAATTTAAAAGGTTAAATAAATTAAATATTGTAATGGTGACTTTTGTACAGCTTAGCGTGGTTCGAGCAAGCAAGTCGCGTGCTGATTGGTCGGACTTGACGATGCCATTTGACTGGCTAACTGAGAAATAAGAAGCAAAGAACGCTAATTGGTCAGCCGTGGTGTTGGGATAATAAAAGATGTCTGAAACAGTGTCAAGCTGAACGATTCTTCTACGTTGGTGACGTGTGTGGGAACTCAAGAATGGCGGAGTGAAAAAAAAAACGTATTTAGTGTTGTATGAGCGACATCAGAGGAACACAAACTCATTTACGCTAGAGGATATCATGTAGGCCGTCAAATCCGTCCAGAAATATCTAAACTGTCAGCTGTATACTAGAGCGTTCTCGGATCAATGGCTAAAAATGACTTTGAGCGAATGAAGCTTATGGATCATGGCAAAGACCACACTTCTTCAACCTCAAAGAATTGTAGAAGATCAGAAAAACTGCATTACTGGAGGAATTTTATAAGCAGTAACATCTAAAATGGATATGTAAACTCGAATAGAAATTAATGACATATGTTGAAATGTTGACATTCACCAGTACTTCAAATAAAAGGTTAGGCTGGAAACCTCCATCAGTACTGAAAAGAGTGATAACAGCTATTGGACTTAAGAAACCTATATTCCCGAAAAATTTCTTTATTAGAATGATTTTACAAATTGCAACCGAAAGTGGCTGGCTTATCGATCGACGAATTCCGTAAGGAAACGGCTAATATTACCATTACTATATATATTGGTGTTCTTGCTATATATATATATAATAAAAAAAAATTACCTCATATGGGGAATAGCCTATTTCGCCAGACGATGATATCGATTGTCTGTCCTATCAACCCCGGTGTGGACTGATTTCGTGTGAGAAATAGAAAAAAAATAAAATCTTGGGTTAGTTTAGTATTTGCTGCCTGTTAGAACAGTAATAAAAGAAGGAATTATTTTAGTGCTTATTTTCTGGAAAGACAGGCCATTCCTCATGTGAATGATAATAAAAGTCGTTTTACAAAGAAACTTGGGTTTTTGATACCCATGGTACATCAGCAATACAATTTTGGGATTCGCTAAATCTGGTCGCATCAAATCCTTTTCAAATGATTTAATTATAACAAAATTTCGCCGTGTATTTTGTTATGCACAGTTATTTTATATGTTCTTTACGCCACACTTATCAGTTTTGTAACAGTCAATGGCTAATTAGAAGACAAGCATGAAAAAAGCGAATATTGCATCTTAAGAAAGATTTCCAAAGAAACTTTGAGAGCGTTAGAAAATTGTCTGCCGATGGTAGGAGTGGAGAGTGATAACAATTTGAAGATGTGACAAGTTTGATTAGAAAATTCGATTAATTCATGTGTGCTGTTCTGCGGAAAAATTGTAATCGATTTCCTTTTAATAAAGTCCTTATCAATAACATAAACATTTCATCTGACGCTTGTCAATGAGACGAAATATAAGTTTTTAATAAAACAGAGATAAGGAAATTTTTTCCTATTGTTCTTAGTCATAAAATAGTTTCCAAATTTAATATTATGCAAGTTGTCGAAAAAATATCAATATTTTGACAAACTTTTTAAACACGAGATATATAACTGCATTAAAACTAAAAGAATGTTTTAAATAATTTTTCTATCATTTTCAGATGATTCAGTATCATTAAAAGAGTTGTCCGGACTGTTGATATTTTTTGGGAGGGCGGGGTGACATAGCGTGTGTCATTTTGAGAAAACGTATTATTATTCCAAAAGTTATTCGGATTATTGATTCCATGGTGAAAAGGACCAAAAATGAAACTGGCAGAAAAACTTTGTTAAATATGACCTGATCTTCATCTACGAACTTCAAGAAACCTTTTAAAAACATCAAATCTTTGAAAGGATTCGACTAAAATACACATATTGGATTGTCCGGAAAGTTCCTGCCAATTTTTACTCGTCTATATTCCAATACGTGTTGTGACCAAGTAAATTGTCAAAGAAATAAGAAAATGTGTTACAGATATATCATATATTAAACAGTAAGTACAACAAAAGAGTATTAGTATTACACGGCTAGTGAGTGTGTGTCGGTTGACCCAGGGTTCAATCTATTCGACTGTTCCCCCACCACAAGGCCTTCTCTCCTACTAATTTTATAGTAGGCGGAAGAGTCTAACATAGATTGTTTACAGGGGAGATACTACGACAATATACTACACAAAAGGGGACAACTTGAGCTGTTTGTAGGGTTCTCACATTTTCCCTGCCAAATCTTGTTACCTACAGGATGCGATGGGTAAATTGTCACTATTTTATATTTTTAATTTTGAGCATGCGCGTTCATTGTTTTTGATTTTGTCGATTTAATATCTGTTGTGACCAAGTAAATGGTTAAAGAAACAACAAATGTGTTGCAGATATATCATATATTAAACAGTAAATACAACAGAAGAATATTACTCTACTAGTGAGTGAGTGTTAGTTGACCCAGCGTTCAATCTATTCGACTGTTAATATTTAGCAGCCACCCCCACCACCACGCAGAAGGGTAGATGTGGCACAAGACCGAGTTTAACATGGGTTATCCGTGCCCGTAGGCTCGGCAAAAAAATCCCCGTAGCACCCACATAAACGGGTTCGGATCTATCTACCTCCCCGGACGAGACTCTGCCCTTCAGCACTGCCTCGTCCGGGTTCCTCTCTGCCCAAAGGCAGAGAGTTCAACAGCAGCTGCGAAAAATCACAGCCTCTGTAGAACAATCTATTTGATTGTTAATATTTAAGAGAATCCCACCCACCCACGAGGGATGTATGTGGTACAATCTTTCGGGGCGAAAGTTTGCCCTTCGGCAAACCCTCGTCCGGGTTTCTCTCTGCTCGAGGCAAAGAGTTCAACAGATGAACAAACTTGTCAACTGTTCCCCCAAGGCCTTCTCTCCTACTAATCTTATAGTAGGCGGAAGAGTCCAACATAGACTCTTTAGAGGGAGGGCACCACAACAGTACATTAGAACACGTCAAATTTATCGACAGATATAATCTGCTTATATTTCCGAGTAGGGCACACTTCAAACTATCATCTGATAAAGAAAGTATAAAATTACTTAATTCATGTCACTTTTGCATTCCTATGAAAATGAAAGATTATATAAGGTGCATTTTAGACACATGATTTTTTTTTTACCTTACGGGTAAAAAATGCTTCGCAAGCAACAAAAAAGATATGTGCTGTGCATAGTGAAGGTACTTTAGCTGACAGAAGTGTACGAAAGTATTTCGCTAAGTTCAGAGTTGGTGATTGTAGCTTTATTGTTGAAGAACGCTCCAGCAGACCCCTCACCACCACCACAGATGACGACTCAATCAAGATACTGATTGAGAATAATACGCATTACCCAATGCTGGAATTGGCGGAAACACTAAATTTATCAAAATCCACCATCCACGAGTATTTAGTGAAGCTTGGGTACTCAAATGACTACCATGTTTGGGTACCACCTAATCTGAGTGAAAAGAATCTTTTAAATCGCATTTCGTCTGTGATTTGATGTATAAACGCAATGATAATGCACATTTTTTTAAGCAAATTATGACAGGTGATGAGAAATGGATGGTTTACAACAATGTTCAGCGAAAAAAGATCCTGGGGTAAGTGACATGAGCCAAATTTAGCCATCTCAAATGCAGGTCTACATCTTAAGAAAGTCATGCTGTGCATCTGGTGGGATTGGAAAGGAATCCTCCTGCTATGCCAAGTAATCATTCAAATGATTCTGAAAAGTACTGCTCGCAACTGGACAAATGAAAGACAGCAATTCAAGAAAAACGTCCAGGATTGACGAACAGGAAATGGGTTGTTTTCCATCAGGATAGTGCCAACCCATAAGTTTCTTTGGCGACCCGGCAAAAATTACTGCGGCTTGGCGGGTGGGTGGTTGGTGTTACCCCCACCCCTGCCATATTCACCAGACATTGTTCCGGATTTTCATTTATTCAGCTCTTTGCAAAATCTCAATGGTAAAAATGTTAATTCTTTGGATGACCTAAAAAATACACTTTAATATGTTCTTTGTCGAGAAACCACCAAAATTCTGGGAAGATGGAATCTTTAAGTTGAAGAGAAAATGGAGAAAGGTTGTGCAATAAAATGGTTCATATTTAGTTGAATAAATATGTAATGACATAATTTTGTTTTATGTTTTAATTTTCCTTAAAAGTCGGTATGAACTTTCCGGTCAACCCAATAGAAGTTTAAATTTAGATTTTTCGTCAAATTTTTCATTGTCTTCTATTGATTGATTCGTTTCTACGAATTCGTAGGTTATTTAAATGCAGAATTTCTTTTTAAGATTATAGGAATATTTTTAGTGGATAGATAATAATTGTAAATTGATACACGTCTTACTAATTAACCCATAGTTGGGAGTAGAAGAAGTGGAGTCATGCCTTTCTCAATGATATTTGGGAGTAAGTGAATATAACGAACCCAACGGGAATTGAAACTCGGTCCACCGATTAACAATTCCGAGCCATTATCTATTACACCATCTGCACATCCAAGCTTACAACATTTGGTATTCCCAAGCAGTCCCCCATCTAGGAATTGATCAGGCTCGATGTTGCTTAACTTCGGTGATCTTACGGCAACCGGGGCTACAACGTGATGTGGCCTTATGTCCATTTCGCCAACGGCATATTAAAGCTCCAGTATTCCCATATAGGTACTGGCCAAACTCGGCGTTGCTTAACTTCGGCCAAGCCCATATTTTTAAATCCTTTAGTTTAACTTCCACGTGCCTGATTTGTCAATTTTTGTTTCGGTTTGAATTTCTGGGATGAACTCTCATAATTTACACGTGGACTATTTTCCTCATGTCTGTTGTCATTATCACAACGTTTCGGGCCGTAATTGTTTCCTCAGGCCTTCTTCATGACTTCGTCAAGTTATCGATGCGGACAACCGTTTACTTAGTCTACGGTGGTAGATTGTTCTCATTCCGCTGTCCATAACTAGGGGAGGTAACTCGTCTTATTCTCCGTGGAGTATGACTAGTTATTGATCGTTGTTTTCCCACTGAGTCTAAATCTGTAATAGCCGGCGCAGGAATTGAATTCACACTTACTATGACACCAAATTCCCGAATAAACTAATCTAGCTCAATGGAGTAGAAAACACACTTGTAGCGTTCAACACCTCCAAAACCAGACTACACCCTTGTTCAAATTAATTAAAACAACCGCTTTAGTTATCTTTCTTTTACTATACGGCCAGTTTTAGACCCACTGGAGTGAAAGGATGTAATCAATTTCTATTTTCCCTCATATTAGGTCATTTGCAGTGGTGTGAGGTAATATGAACCTATTTTCGGGGTGTATGATGAAATTTGTTTGACCTTGAAAAATATTGCGTCATCCGTGATTGCATCAGATTTTTATCACGCCCCGACACTATTATCGCCACTATCGATTAGTTGTCCTACGGCCATTGTCTGCGATGGACGTTACTTCAAAGAATCGTACAAAAGTTGTAACGCTGCACGAACACGATAAGCCTTACCAGTGAGCAAATCAAAGTACTATGGACTAGCTCGGAAACTCTCTTGATTTAAATCCAATCGAGAATCTGTGGTCAATCTGCAAGGAATGATTCTGTGGAATGGACATACGAAGTACTAACATGTGCGCAGGGTCATGTTTCATATGAAAAATACGTAAAAAAAGTAAATAATAATGGAATTATTTGTTTTGTTTCAATTAATTTGCACAAGGGTGTAGTAGCGTTTCGCCACGCCATGATCCAACAGACCCTGAATTTTCGCCTAACATGATGAACGATTATTCTATAAAAGAGGCCCCTTGATTTGAACGCATAAAACTCGTGGAATACGACGATCTCTCGCTAAAGATTTTGCAATATTTTGTCATTAGTTTTTTTTTTTACTGTCACCAGCAAACTCTTTGAGCTTCTGATCAACAAGAAGGTTGTTGATTACTTTAACAGAAGAAACCACCTAAGCGACAAACAGTACAGATTTTGGCATTGCAGATCCATTGCTGATGTCTTATCACACAGAATCCCTGAGGCACGAGACGATGAATTCGTCAAAGGGGCGATTGCTTTAGATAATATCAAATATTCCTGAGAAGTTGCTACACAGACACTACGACTAGAATATTTGGGAGAATTTTGTCAAGTATCATGTCATTCCTGACAGGTCTTCTGAAACCCATGAGACCAACGCAGACATTCTACAAGTCTTGCGATTTAGAGCTCTACGTTACGATTTGACTCGATTGAGGTGTTGTTTTTCCTCCCTCTTAAGGAATACAGAAAACTGAACATATTCATTTCAATACAAGGCCCAAGAGCTACTCTATGTAGAAGGATTGTTGCTTGTAATAGGTGGAAGTAAGAAGTGAAGTCTAAGAGGTTATGTAGAAAAAATATCAGTTAACCATAGACTTGAAGCAGTTAAAATTGTAATGGTCAGGGAAGCAACTTCTAGGGAGTCTGTTCCACAAAGCAACGGTTCTCAGTATTGAGACACCGGTTTTTTTAGTATCATCAGCAAACTGTTTAAGTGTTTGATCATCAAAAAGGTTGTTGATTACTTCAACAGATACAACATCCTAAGCGACAAACAGTACGGATTTTGGTATTCTCGGTCCACTGCTGATATCCGATCAATACACACATAATTCTCAACTATCAAATCATTCCTGACAGGTAGGTCCATGAAGGTCATTGCTGAATGGTCAGTCTTCTGAAGATCACGTGATCAATGCAGGCGTTCTCCAAGACTACCTTCTGCTTTATAATAACGATCTCAAATCTCTAGTGAATATCAATGCAGATGACGCACCTCCAAAAATGTAGTTGGTAGCTGATCTCTTTTCTGAGTCCATCTCTAACAGCACAAGAAAGAATGAGGGAATCGGCTGTAACATTAAATGCCTCTAAAACCAAACTACTAGCGTCCAACACCACCGGGCAGATCCTGGATTTTCGCTCTCTCGTGATGAACGGTTGTTCTTTAAAAGAGTATGCCTAGCTTTAAACGTCACTGAAGATGTTGTCAAAATGCTGGGTTTCTTGTACCGTTCCAGAAAGTACCTGTCATGCACTTTCTTTACAAGAGGCCAAAAATAAGGTACAGTGATTGATTATCTTCCACTCTACGATTTGTTTCTTACAGACGAAACGTTGCAAGATTATCGCTACTCACTCGCTATTGCCATAGCAAATGTTGTGACCGTTCTGGATATGCAGATAAACTAAATCTGCGTCCTGGGTAGGACGATAAACTACATTCGATGACAGGGCCTTTTATCAGGAAGTTTTGAGGAGCGTGGAACCACCTCTTAGTTGCTGAGGTTCCCGGGTCCACCCTAGCACGGGATCGTAGCACCTGTCAGGGTCCCAGCTATGAGCAAATGGTTAGCCACCCGCCCACCAAAGTGGGGCAAAGCATTGTGAAAGTATAAACATAGGTTTTAATACCAACAATATGTGTTTGTAAAAAAAATAGATACCCACCCCCCAAACTGAGGTCAACAAACTATAAAAGTGTAGAAATAGGTTTTAATACTAGCAATACGTTTTTGTAAAGAAATTAGTAGCAATAAATTTTTGAAGAAAAAATTATTACCAGCAATAGATTTTTGAAAAAAATGTTACCAGCAATACATTTTTTGGACAAAAAATATTACCAGCAATAAAAATCCTGTCGACATTAAATAACCCATTGAGGTGTTGATATACCGTAAACCAAACTAAGCAACAGCGTTTAAGTCTGGTGAGCGCACGTGTATTTAGCAACTACCCCACGCAGTCACATGTGGCACAAGGCCGAATTTAACGTGGGTTATCCGTAAAAAAAAATTTCCCGTAGACACCGTTAAAAACGGGGCCGAGTCGGTCTACCACCCCAGACGAGACTCTGCCTTTCGGCATAGCCTCGTCTGGTTTCCTCTCTGCCTTCGGGCAGAGAGTTCAACCGTATAGCTGAAAAGATTTCAGCTAGTCAATATATTCCAAGCGTAGGTTAGATGTGGCACAAGGCCGAAAGTATGGGATACCCAGTGAGGATCGAACTCACTACTCAGTTGTAATTGTTCTAGCAAGACAAGCTTGCTAACCATTACACCGCCTCGAGGTTACCCGAGCGCAGAGGTTAGTGAGTTAATTGGAAGTCAGCCATTGTTTTTGTAGAACCGGATTCATGTCACTCGAGCATGACGGGGGTGGTTGGGTTCCCTTGCTGGAAAAAACCACTACAGCCAAGAAACCTAGCAAGCATTAAGCAGTGCAAATGGTCTGTAACAAGATCTGTGTGTGTCACATCTGTCAAGATAGTTTAGTTTCACCCGTCACCATCTGCCCAAATAAATTAACCAGGTGACACGGCGCCAGTGTTTCACGCTCTAATAGGGATGTTCACCGGACCAGATAAATCGCAGTAATTGATAACATGATGTAAATAATGCTACTATTGTTGATCGATTACTATGGAATCTCGTAGAATGGAGTGTCCACAGTGTGTTGAGTCATGAGACATGAATACAACCCGTTCTCGGGCCATAAAAATAATAATAAAGATATTCGTCTGAATACGCCATAGAATGGTGAGAAATATCAAGAACCGGGCCGAATCTTAAACTTAGATGCCTAATAGAAGGAATTTTCCGACGCCCATCGAACTTATTAAGACCCCACCATTCATTTAATCAGATATTTTCTCAGAGTTCAAACAATGATGAAGAATTATAATCGTTCAATGTCTTGTGATATGCAAGTTTAAATAAAATAAGTAATAGGTTGGTGCAAAAATTATATCGTTTTTTGACGTTAAAAAATACGTTAAAAAACGACATTATTTTTACACCTAATAGCTTGCGTATACCTTTTCTATAAATAATTTCATGGTAATTGTTCTGGTGAACTTTCCTCTTTCATACCTAAACTTCGCAGCACTCGATTGACAGTTAGGTCTCATCATTTTACAGTTGAGAAGGCGAGATTTAACCGTAAGTTCTATGATAATAGTTCTTCTACGACACTTCTGTGGAAATTTCTTGCGGATTCTTACTTTCCAGTCAACTTTGATATTCAAAACTTTAAATGCCATGTAAATTGTTATAATCTGTTCCCTTAGTCCATGTTCTTTTATTAAACTGTCAACTTAATAAAGTTTTTTTTTTTTTTTTTGTTTTTTTTTTTTTTCTCTCAGCTTCCTTCCCACTCAGTAACTCTTTGAGTCTTAGTGTCTCTATTGCTTTCCTTGGGGTGAAATGATTTTCTTTTTGAAGTTTTTTTATTTTATGATGCGCGTTAAAAGATTCTATTTTAATGCAGTTTTTAAAAAATGTTTTGTCTTATTTATTTCATATATTACTACGTTCTATTCTATAATTGCCTTAATTGAAAAAAAAACATATTATTATTAAAACAAAAATGTTATCGTCACTTTAGAAGTATTTCTGTTACAACGTCGCAGGGTCCAGGTCATCAGCTATATAACCGGTTCCCATACCAGGGTATTCTCGTGAGAAAAGTAGCTAGAAACCCAGAACGATTAAATACAGGAGCTGTCAAAGAATTGATAAACATTCTTGCAACGGCCATTCTAGCACTAAGGGATAAATTGAGCTTCATAGCTAAGTATGCAGACATTGGAATGAACACGGTGTCAATGGGTGGAGAACATCGGTTGGAGTACATCGTTTAAAAGGCATCAGTTGGAGGGCATCGGTTGGAGGACATCGGTTGGAGGGTAT
>OZ010574.1:6094400-6214400 GCA_963932145.1 Acanthosepion lycidas | reverse complement strand
TTACAAACAAAATTTTAAAGATGCATTAGCCTGCAAATCATTCGATTAATGTTATGGTCCTTGTTTTTAAAGACTACAAGCTATATAAACAAAGGATTCTAACATTCATTGAGTGATTTGTAGGTTAATGCAACTTTAAAATTTTGTTTCCGTAAGGATTTCGCCATTTTATATCATTAACTTCACTAATCTATTTTTTGTATGAATGATTCATGAAATATAAATTGAACTGCACCGCATATTTCATATATATATATATATATACTAATAATATTTATATATATATATATCTACTAAAAATATTTATATATATATATATATACTAATATATTTATATATATATATATATATATATATATACTAATAATATTTAAATATATATATATATATATATATATATATATATACTAATAAATATAAATAAATATATATGTATACTAATATATATATATATATACTAATCATTTCTACCAATTTACAATTCCTACCAATTTACAATAACTATTAGCTAATTATATTATCATTGCCTCCAATCCCTTGCAACATTACTATCACATCATATCATATAGACCCGTTATTAAATCAAACTACCCTCTCACCCAGCATATTAAATATTAGACATCACCATATAAATAACCAATAAGGATTACAAATTTCTACCTGTTACATATACACAGTCAAAAACAAACAAATAACCAGCTTTAAATATAACAAATAAACCGCCATTTTTTCCAAAATTTAAAAATAAATATAAATAATAATTTTTACCTATCATAATTTCACACAAACCCCACCACGCGTATATACATACATGCGAGGAAATATTATTCAGCGGAAAAAAAAATATATATATATGACATGTATACATTCACGAGACATTTACGAGAAATTTCCGCGACACTTCCAATCTTTAAATTTCAACATACAAATGCGTATGTATAGACACAACACCACCCGTATACATACATATGTCATATCCGAAACTGCCCACATATGTTTATATATGTATGAGTCCCGACGGACGACCAAGTATGTATATGTGTCTGCATACATCGATGTTTGCGTCAGTACGATGAAAAAACGACGAAGTTTCCCCCACCACTTCCACAATAACACAAATACACGCAATCTACATAAAGCCAAATTTTTTTTTAAATTAATCAGTATGTCTGACGATCGCTAAAGCGTGAAACCCAGGGTCACAAGCTTACATCTATCCAACCATATATATATATATATATATATATATATATATATATATATATATATATATATTCATATCAGCATTAAATAACCCATTGTGGTTGATATGCCGTAAAACAAAACAAACCAAACCAAATATATTAGGTTGGTGCAAAAATAATGTCATTTTTTGACGTTAAAAATACATCAAAGAACGACATTATTTTTGCACCAACCTAATATTTTCCTAAACAAGTAATGGCATGCCTGAATTTAAGTCTATCAATCCAAACGATTGTCGGATATTTTCATCTAGATTGTTGGTAAGGTGTGCAACATATTTATAAAACCTTCGGATCGTTAACTCTACATTTGTCTGAGCCGTGTAGGTAGGATTTTAACATTGTGGATTCCGTGTTCTGTGACTGTTGTCTTCAGTTGATACATCTGAAATGTATTGTCAAGGGAATTTTACCCAAGGGGAGGTTTTGGATTTGCAGAGACAGTTATGCCTGAAGTGCTTAAAATATTCACAGACTACTATATTTCTTTTCTGATGAATAAATTATTTTAACTTTTTTTAACAATTGATGGCGAAAAAGATTTTAAATTTCTTAACAATTTATGGTGGAAATAAATAACTTCTATCTGTTGTTATTTTTAACATTACTTGCTTTCATAATAATAAAAATATTTACCGACAAAATAGTCTTGGGGTCTATTTTACCGAGGTCGGTAAGATAAGCTTACAAGCGTGTTTGTCCGGACCGGCTAAATAGCTTTTTACAAACTATTTACAGAAACGACGAAAGGAAGCCACGAGACGGTGGGTGAGGACCAATAACATTACAGTCACTTCTTTGGATTTGTCTCGATACATATACATATATATATATATATATATATATATATATATATATATATATATATATATCTTAAGGTGTACTATATTTATGGAATAAAGTGCTCAACATCAGAGATAGAGCGTATGTAAATATAAATATAAAAGTGAACATTGAAGTCAACACCCAGTGGCGACAGGCTGTTTAATGATGGACGCAATCGTCAGGCTGGCTGACAATTGCGTGCAGCATGAAACAGCCTTCTCCTCTGAGCGTTGACTGCAATGTTCACTTTTATATATATATATGTGTGTGTGTGTGTATACCAGGTGTAACATCAAAATTTTCAAAATCCTGTAACAGTAAAATTTTCCAATTGTTAGATTAAGTTTTGAAACGTTGTATCTTAGAAATGATTAAAGTTGTCTTACTGGAATTTTCCAAGATTTTTATAATACTATTGGACTCTACTTAGAGCAATAAGAATCCCTAATTACTCTCCAAGCTGAACAGAAGAACTGTGATGAAATCGATCATAAACGAAAATAACATGTTCATCATTAATTAATCATAGCTAAGGATTCGAAGATCATGAAGAATTGAAATAAAGGTCATATATATATATATATATATATATATATATATATATATATATTATTCCAGGATCATTTTCCAACTTATTCACGATGGTCTTTACCCTCTTTAACTCCTAAATTTCTGTCCTGGAGTAACAAGATACTCCGGAGGTGATACGGACGATTTCATTTTCAGGTCTTTTTTCACTGCTCTTTGAACTGTCATAGCTGAGACTCCTCTCTCACGTACCAAACGTCTTATGAACTGAGTTGGATCTTTTCTAATTGATCTCTTTAGCTCTAAGTTAAAATCATGATCCCTCTTGCTGTTGCGACCTCCTGATTCAGTTTTCCTGTTCACTTTTCCCTCTTTTTTTAAACTTATTCACCGTTCTTTTGATAGTACTTGAATGGACTTTGAAGATGGAAGCCAGAGTATGAATATTGGTAACATTACGGAAGACAGTGAGGCTGACACAAAATTAGTTTTCCCTGAATTTCTCAGTCTTTTTTCAGTGATTCTTAAGATAAATGGTCTCAAGATGGCTAAACGTTTTATTTGAAAACCTGGAAAAAAAACTCAGTTCGTTCAGTGTTTTTTTTTTTTTTTTATTTATTTTTTATTTTTTTATTTTATTTTATTTTTTTCTATATTAAAAATCTTGTGGGATGTATAATTATGCCATGCTATAACACGATTTGAACAATTTTGCTCATACACCCGATGTGTAGCAGGAGCACTAGACCAGATATGGCAGCCATATTTAATACGAGAACGAATGGTAGGCATACAGATACAAGATGTATCCAGAGCGAAGAATTTTGTTTCATGATACAGTTAACCAATTGTAACAGACCAAGCAATTGAGTCAATCATTTCAGTGGAAAACATAACACCCAGAAGATGCAAAGATTTGCTTTGCTTCCTGATGAAAGATAAAAATGGTTCACTCAGAATACTAATATATCTATATTTGATCTACACAGATCAAATTGCCGTGTATTAAATAAATAATTTCCTTGTGCTGATAAAATGATGTATGTATTTCGAGTTTTTACAAATCGATATTTAATGGAAGCAGTTTAATAGCATTATTTACATTGTTCGGTCTGTTGTCCTCATCTTTATTGCTACATTCCCGACGTTTCGGCCGTTGTACGCTCCGGCCTCCTTCAAGTTAGAAGTTCTGAATATGTCAATAAAGATGAGGGCAACAGTCCGAACAAAGTAAATAATTACAATACCTCATCTAATAAATATAGACAGAGGCTGAAGAAGGCCGAAGAGTATAAAGACCGAAACGTCGTGAATATGGCAACGAAGATGAGGACAACAGTCCGAACAATGTAAATAATTACAATACCTCATTTAAGAAATATAGACAGAGCCTGAAGAAGGCCGAAGAGTATAACGACGGAAACGTCGTGAATATGGCAATGAAGATGAGGACAATAGTCCGAACAATGTAAATAATTACAATACCTCATCTAAGAAATATAGACAGATATTAAGCAAATTTGTTTGTATTCTAATTAAGTTGTGTTGGGGCGTTTTCGTGTGCTACGAAGATTTTATCAGAAAGTCGTTCTGAAGACAAAGGTTCAGTGTTACGGCAATATTTCTGGAAAAATGTTTCTTTCTCTGTCTATATTTCTGAAATGTACACTATTGTCTTCATCTTTGTCGCCATATTTATTACAACGTTTCGGCCATTGTACGCTGCTTCCTTCTTCATGTGGTTGGAATGTCGAACTGAACCCTTTATTTCGCTCACTGGGGTAGACTGTTCTAGTTCCACGTGCCGTGTCTAATGGATGTCAGTTATCTCCTGTTAATTCCTCTCTGAAAGTTCTGCTTTAACCGGGTATTGAACGCACAACTCTTTGGGTCCCGTTATTGGATCTAACCAACGCCTTTATCCACTGTGTCCTTGGGGATATGAATTTCTGGGTATTATAAACCGAATATCTTCAGTAACCATTTTTGCCTGTGCTCATGTTGCAATTTTTTGCTGTTATCATTCATGTTTTTACTAGTGCTCATATTGCAATCTTTGTTGTTATTATCACTTTTCTCTGGCACTTCTAATTACTGGTTCCCATATTGTATTCATTTCTATGCTTGGTCGGCTGAAGGGATTTTTCTGGCCTAGCATATGTGCTGATTCCTTAAGTTTACGAATTTTCTAATGTTTTTTTTTTTTTTTTGTCTATGATCTCAACCTGATCCCACATAGGGCGGTGATCTCCTTTTCTCTCCATATGTGGTCAGCCACGCCTGATTTTTCCACTTAGCCTCTTGTTACATCTTTCTGATGTTCTTGAATCCTTGCCTTAAGGGGGCGGCCTGTCTCCCCTTTATATTTCTGTCCGCGGCTGCACGGGATAGCGTACACACAGTCTTTAGTCATGTTCTTCTCTATGGGGGGGTCTTACTCGGGAGAGATATCTGCGAAGTGTCGTCCAGCTTTTGAAGGTTGTCCTGATGTTAAAATGTTTCTTTACTTATATTATACATTTTTGTCACGTTAAATGATTTTCCGACCAACCTTTCATAAAGATTTCTTTTGTTTATTGCATATAGATAAAAAAAATCTGTCACCATCGAATTATTTAGTCCCCTCTTGTATTAAGATTTTATGAGTAAACCTTTTAATCGAGTACGACTTTTGTTTGTTGATTTTCCCCGGGAGCGAACGAGACGAAATATCTGGAGTTGCGATCCAAATTCTATTCTAGATTCTTTTCAATATATTCACACTTTGAAATGTAAAACATTCCAATGAAAGGTCCGATGCCATTTCTTCTCCGTTTTTATCTCATAAAAGATAATAAAAATACCACAAACATTGAACGTCAAGAAGTCGGCCAGGTATTAACAGATGAATAATCAAGACAACACCAAAAGCGAGACATGTTTTTTTTTATGAAATTAAAAAGCGGCTTACTCAAAAGAGGCAGACGACATCACGAAAGTGTCAAAATATGTAGATACAAAGCTGAACACCGATAATGCCATATTTATTTTTACTGATGGAAAATGAAGAAAATCGATAAACTTTGAAGCTGGGAATTGAAAGCTGTTAAAAAATTCTTCGTTATAAAAAAATAAAAGATCGTAGTAAGCTAAAATATGACACGAGAATTTTATAAAAATGTTATTTATATTTTTCAAAACAACACTCGTTCACTTATCAGTCAGTTAGTAATGTGCCATGCGTGATACACGCTTAGGCGATCATGTATCTTACAATACATGTCTGAGGAGGCAGATTTTTCCCGCAGTGGGTTGCCATTTCTTGCTGCGGTAGACCAGTTGCCATCTAAGACTACAGAACCCGATCTGCCCTGCTATTAGGTTGGTGCAAAAATAATGTCGGTTTTTGACGGTTTTTTAACGTCAAAAACGGACATTATTTTTGCACCAACCTAATATTTACCCATAGTTGGGGGGAGAAGAGGATTCATACCTTTCAGAAGGGTATTAGTACGTAAGTGAATGTAATGGATTCGACTGGAATTCGAACTTGGATCTCCGATTCCTCAGTCCGAGCCGCTATCCTACCAAGTCCTTGTTCTGCTATACATTTACACAAGCTCGTTAAGTAGGTTGATTATGGCTCTCCACTACTTCCTATCCTTTGTAGCTCTAATCAATATTTCTCCTCTTACTGTCCCTCCTAGTTTATATTCTGCCATTCAAGTAGCTGAAGGAATAAAAATGGTGTATTGTCAAATGGCCAGGATTTAAGGGATCTAAATTTTAGTTTCCAAAATGCTTTAGTTTGCTGATTTATTGTTAATAAGATTCATCTGATTTGACAGAAGTTGTGATGTGCAGTAACAAAAGATTTAATCTAATTTATTGACCCGGAAAAAGACAACAGTAAGGAGTTCTCTTGTGAGGATCACAATTATTACAGTATTAATGGCCTTTAAGACTAACTTTTTAACCATAGATCTATGACAAAAAATCTTTGCAATTAAACAAAATATTGAGAGTGATTTATGTCGCCAACACGAAAATTATGTTTAAATCAATTCTTGGAGTTAGAATTATTAAGAATTTCAGTTGTGTTCATTTAACAAGTAGAAAACATTTCTCTTATAATGAACTCCTTCACCATGCAAATATTTAATGCTGAAAAGATCTTTAATTAGTCAAGATGATAGGATTAACATGCAAAATAAGCATTAAATGAAATGAGACGCAACATAACAATTGGGAAAACTAAAAAGGCGAGGAACCCAAGAAGAAAAGACACGGCATTAATTGTAAAACCGTTGTCAACAGAAGAGACAGAGAATGTTTAACCTACATATCAGGAAAGTCCAAAAAGATAGGGAAAGGCTCTGAGACACTATTGTCATCATCATTGTCGTCATCATTGCCGTCATCGTAATCATTGTCATCATCATAGTCATCATCATTGTCATCATCATAGTCATCATCATTGTCATCATCATTGTCGTCATCATTGTCATCATCATTGTCGTCATGATTGTCGTCATAGTTATTACAACGTTTCGGCCCTACATAATACCTCATTTCAGAAATATAGACAGATACTGAACAGCTGAAACATTGTGATAAATATTGCGACAAAGATGAGAACAATAGTCCGAATAATTTAAATAATGTATATAATACCTCATCTCAGAAATATAAACAGATACTGAACGGCCGAAACATTGTGATAAATATAGCAACAAAGATGAGGACAATAGTCCGAATAATGTAAATAGTGTATATAATACCTCATCTCAGAAATATAGACAGATACTGAACGGCCGAAACATTGTGATAAATATTGCGAGAAAGATGAGGACAATAGTCCGAATAATTTAAATAATGTATATAATACCTCATCTCAGAAATATAAACAGATACTGAACGGCCGAAACATTGTGATAAATATAGCAACAAAGATGAGGACAATAGTCCGAATAATGTAAATAGTGTATATAATACCTCATCTCAGAAATATAGACAGATACTGAACGGCCGAAACATTGTGATAAATATGGCGAGAAAGATGAGGACAATAGTCCGAATAATGTAAATAGTGTATATAATACCTCATTTCAGAAATATAGACAGATACTGAACGGCCGAAACATTGTGATAAATATGGCGACAAAGATGAGGACAATAGTCCGAATAATGTAAATAATGTATATAATACCCCATTTCAAAAATATAGACAGATACTGAACGGCCGAAACGTTGTGATAAGTATGGTGACAAATATGAAGACAATAGTCCGAATAATATAAATATATTATATAATATATCATTTCAGAAATATAGACAGATACTGAACGGCCGAAATATTGTGATAAATATGGCGACAAAGATGAGGACAATAGTCCGAATAATGTAAATAGTGTATATAATACCTCATCTCAGAAATATAGACAGATACTGAACGGCCGAAACATTGTGATAAATATGGCGACAAAGATGAGGACAATAGTGCGAATAATGTAAATAATGTATATAATACCGCATTTCAAAAATATAGACAGATACTGAACGGCCGAAACGTTGTGATAAGTATGGTGACAAATATGAAGACAATAGTCCGAATAATATAAATATATTATATAATATATCATTTCAGAAATATAGACAGATACTGAACGGCCGAAATATTGTGATAAATATGGCGACAAAGATGAGGACAATAGTCCGAATAATGTAAATAATGTATATAATACCTCATCTCAGAAATATAGACAGATACTGAACGGCCGAAACATTGTGATAAATATGGCGACAAAGATGAGGACAATAGTCCGAATAATGTAAATATTGTATATTTAACGCCGCAATTTAAAAAATGGGCCTCAACCCAGATCCCCCGCTGTGGGACGCTCGCGTATATACTGAGTTACTAAGTGAACCTTCGTGCAGTAAAACTTCTATATCATTACTTACCTACGTGTTTATTTTCCTGTTTTCTCAAAAACACAAGATACTAAAGAAGATACTAACAGAAATTCTTTTATCTCTCTATAATTTTTTTATCAACAACATTTTCAGCAAGTCATTTATTTTCTAAAGAACTTTTTGCCATTATGCTACATTAGCTGCATAAAGCTGATAAGGAGAGAAACATTTGAATAATATTCTAATATTTATATTAAATTTTTTTTATTATGCCCCTTGATTTCTTAGAGAATATAGGGACGCAACAACAAATCTCCAAGGGCCGCGGTTCCGAGGGATCCTATTCAGCACGACCCATTTTCGTGCCGGCTGCCTTCACCTCTGCATAAACACTTCTGCGCCGATTCTGTTTTGGTCGACTCATTTTTCGCTTCCCATGTGGATTCCAGTCAAGGGTGTGCCTGGTGACACTAGAAGCAGGTTTGCGGAGTGTGTGGCCGATCCATCCCCATTTCTGTTTCTTGATGCCGATCTCGATTGAAGTTTGTCTTGTCCTGTCCCACAGTTGGTCGCTGGAGATGACTTCCCTTCTCGATTCCAGTCAAGGGCCTGCCTGGTGACACTAGAAGCAGGTTTGCAGAACCTGTGGCCGACCCATCACCATTTCCGCTTCTTGATGTCAGACTCGATTGGGTCTTGTCTGGTTCTGTTCCACAGTTTGTCATTGGAGATAACTTCCCTTGTGGATTCCAGTCAAAGGTCTGCCTGGTGACACTAGAAGCAGGCTTTTGGAGTATGTGGCCGACCCATCACCAATTCCTTGATGTCAATCTCGATTGGGTCTTCTCTGGTCCTGTTCCACAGTTGGTCATTGGAGATGACTTCCTTTGTGGATTCCAGTCAAAGGTCTGCCTGGTGACACTAGAAGCAGGCTTTTGGAGTATGTGGCTGTTCCATCCCGATTTTCGTTTCTTGATGTCAATCTCGATAGGGCCTTGTCTTCTCCTGTCCCACAATTGCTCATTAGAGATGACTTCCGGCCATCTGATATTGTGGATATTCCTGATACATCGGTTGGTAAATGTCTGAAGTTTGTGGGTGTTGTTCTTGGTTACTCACCACGTTTCTGAGCCCTAAAGTAGGACTGACTTGATGTTGGTGTTGAAGATCCGGATCTTGTTGTAAAGTGAAAGGTTTGTTGATTTCTATATTGGCCGCGGAATTTTGAATGCGTGTCGGGTTTTGTTGATTCGGTACCTGATGTATTCATCTGAACACCACGATCTTTACTGACAACGCTTCTGGAAGATCTGAACTTTGCAGACGACATCAGCCTTCTCTCTCGCAAATAACAAGAGCGCTGAAGAAGCTGAGTCGTGCTGAAGGAGATTTATATTAATAGTACTAATTAATTCAGTAAACTTACTACTTTTTCACTTGTTTAAATAATTCGGTACAGTTTTAAGAAAATCTAATTCAACAAATTACTTTGACTTATTTCGATAATTCCATAAATAGCTTTCGGCTGTATTCAACGAATTTGTAGCAATATCAAAGAGCAGACGACAATGAGGCTTATTAATAAAACGCTGCAGGTTTTATAATTCAACGACTGAATTTTAACAAGGCACATATAAATTTTTTCTATACAAACACGAAGAATTTAAAAATTAAAATCTTAATATCGGAAACACTGCTTACATATGTTATATTTTAAAGTTGAATTAGAAATAAATAACACAGAAGATATATTTATTAAAATATTTTAAACTATTATGCAAATAAAATTTTACCGCTTATATTGTAAACATCATTTCTTAGCTATTGATATAAAAGGCTGGTAATCATAGACTGCATGTTGTTATGACAAATGCATATGAGAAATCCTTGTATTTTGGATGGGATTTCTAGTGTTCTTTAAATATTAAGCCAAAAATGGGGAGTGCCGAGGGGGTTTGAAAATTTTCCCACTTTAAAGAATGATCTTGTGCCAGATCTGTTTGCGATGTGGGCACGCTGGTAGATATCTGTCACAACAGACGGTTTGTTCTACTGATGTAAAGTGAGGGATACGCAACCAAAATTTAATCTGAAACAACTTAATAAAGGATTAGTTGTAACTCTTACTACCAACGCCTCCATAAACTTGTTTTATATAGAATTGACGATATTATTTATAAATTAATCAACTAATTTTTCAACCTACCCTAACGGGAAAATTAATTGAATCAAAACAAATAATTCCGTTATTATTTACTTTTTTTCGTATTTTTCCAATTAAATATAACTCAGTGCACATGTTAGTACTTTGTATCTACATTCCACGATGTCGTTCCTTGCAGATTGACTCCAGATTCTCGATTGGAGTTTCTACGCCAGTCTATAGTACTTTGATTTGCTCACTGGTAAGGCTTTCCAGTGTGTTCGTGCAACGTTACAATTTTCATACACTTCCTTGAAGTAACGTCCATCGTAGACAATGGCCATAAGACAACTAATCGACAGTCGAGACAATAGTGTTTGGGCGTGATGAAAATCTGATTCATCATACACCTCGAAAATAGATTCATATTATTGCAAATGACCTAATCTGAGGAAAAAAAATAGAAATCGATTACCCCTTGTCATCCCAGTGGGTCTAAAACTGACTGCACGATGAAAGAAAGGAAACACATCGCTTATTTCAATTAATTTTCACAAGGGTGTATGTTTTCTTATTTCTTTAATACACTTCATATTATTCGTGAGGAAATGGACTAAAAGAAAAATATGTTTTTTAAAAAAAATACTTTTCCCGCAAATAAATTGGATATATTGCAGAGAAGACAAATAACGCCGAACCTGTGTGTAGCGACAGGCAAAAACTGTGGGTAATGTAGAATTCTTTTTGATCACGCGTCCATTAAATTAAGAAGTCAATCTCTCCCTCAACTACCGTTAACAATTTATGAGAAGAAATTATAAAAGCCTGAGAGTGAATATTTAATGAAAGCTCACCCACTATTTGTACCGAGATGCGACCGCGCGAAATCAGATTATGAGACCAGCACTCTGGCTTTCAGCTTCTGATTTGGAAGCCTTTTCTGCCTGTGACCCATCCTCCCGCCAAATATTCTGTCTCCGACGCAGTTAGATGACTTTAAGCGGGAAGAGCGCCAGGCCTTTGATCAAGACCCGCTCTTTGAGCGATGCAATTAGTCCACCGCCAATTCGCACACAGCGGAGCTGTTACGTGCGGCAAGCCTTCATTGGTAAAGCCTGTCATAAATCGAATCCAAAAGTGGCCAACTGGAGATGAGGAAGGAAAGGAAGTCGAAAAGCGAACTACGACTCAAGTTCGGAGAATACAGGAATTACTTTGTTAGTATTTATTAGGTTGTTCTGTCTGATCCAATGACAGAGTTGCAATATGGAAAACTAAAAGTTTATATTTTACACGATAAACAGTAAATAAACTTGCTTTCATTGCTATTTGAAATATATATATTTAACAAAAGAGAGATCAAAATTCAGACGGCCGATAGATACAACTAAATAAATAAACACCACACACACACACACATATATATATATATATATATATATATATATATATATTTATATTTTGAAATGGACATTGTCCGACAATTATTTTAAGACATTTTTATGTATCTACATTTATTTTTAAAGATACAAATATTTAAGTAAACGCTTTGTTTTATAGTAAATTGTATTTATATCATTTAACGGGCCTGAATGTCCGAGAAATGTTCATAGAAAATATTCGTCCTCCGACAGGAATCGAACCTGTATCCTAAACGGAAGCGTCATTTAGTATGTATAAGCATTTATGTATTTAGTATATATAAACATAAAAATGTCATAAAATGATTGTCGGAATTTGTCCATTTCATAATGTGTACGTCATTTGTTTATATTTGGATACGTCATGAGCAGATATGAATGTACGTGAGAGAATCATGGAAGATTGTAGTTTAAAGACAGTAAAATCGACATTGCTAATCGAACGATCCCCTGTGGCTCAATCGGTTAAGGCACGTCAGGGTGTATGATGGTTCCGTATAGGATACCGGTTCAATTCCTATCGGAGGACAAATATTTTCTATGAAAATTTCTCGGACATTCAGGCCGGTAAATGTTATAAATAATGTTTATTATAAAACAGAGCATTTACTTAAATATTAGTATCTATAAAAAAGAATGTATAAGCATAAAAACGTCTTATATGCATATATATATATGTGTGTGTGTGTGTGTATCTATCTATCTATCTATCTATATATATATATATATATATATATATATATATATATATATATGTAAATGTCACAGCGCACTCGAAATTTTACTGGGATATCAAAACAGATGACTACACCCCCCCCCCGTTAGCAAAGTGAGAGTTCGTCGCCAAAATGATACCCTTTTCCGGCTGAGGTGGTCGATGCAACTGGTGCTTCATGAAAAAAGATTCATCCTCAAAAACATTAATAATTTCAATCTACTTAATAAACGAAATGAAATCATATTAAGTTGTGGTCATAGAAATAAGTTTCTCTCAAAATATTTTAAGCCAGGATAAATATTTTATTCGAATTTCGCTTTGACATATTTTAGGTTATACATTGACTACCTCCCTTTACAATTTCAACGTATATATACACTGAAAACGCCAACAAACGTTCCTCTTTTAAACTTTAAACTTGTTTCATTTTTTTTTTTTTTTTTTTTTTTTTTTTTCAAATGGTACCATTTTGGTTCTTCCCAGTCGAAGTGTAATTAAGTGCACTGAAACGGAGTTACGTCTTTGTAGTGAATAAATTTTATTTCTATATAAAAAATAATCATATATATATATATATATATATATATATATATATATATATACTATCTACATTATTAATATCCGGTGAAGGCAGTGTAGAACTTGGAGAGGGGAATTAACAGGAGATAACTGATAACTGACATCTATTAAACATCGCACGTGGAACTAGAACAGTCTACCTCAGTGAGCGAAATAAAGGGTTCAGTTCGACATTCCGACCACCTGAAGAAGGCCGGAACGTACAACGGCAAAAATGTTGTAATAAATATGTTGACAAAGATGAGGATAATAGTCAGAATAATGTAAATAGTGTACATAATACCTCATGTCAGCAATGTAGACATATATATATATATATATATATATATATATATATATATATATATATATATATATGAAGAAAAATATACGGAAAAAACAAACAAAAATCCTAATATGCAATTATGCTGTTTTAATGTTAATATAATGTCAACGTCTGATGTTGACATTATATTAACATTAAAACAGCATAATTGCATATTAGGATTTTTGTTTGTTTTTTCCGTATATTTTTCTTCATACTGTCGGATCTATATCCATATATTTGCTTACATATATATATATATATAAATATATATATATATATATGAGATTTGTTATTCGAACCTTTTTTTTCGTCCACCCGGGGTAGATTGTTCTATATCCACGTCCCATGCTTATTCCGGATATCTCGGTATCAATTATCCCCGGAAGAGGCTTGTCACGTGGAACTAGAACAATCTACCCCGATGGGCGAAAATAACGAGTTCGGTTCGAAATTCAAACCACCTGGAGAAGACCGGGCCGTACAACGGTCGAAACGTCATAAATATGGCAAGAAACATAAGGACAACATTCCGAACAATGTAATTAATGTAAATAGTTATAGAATGTTGTTTTAAAAAACGCCTTTTGAATACTCGTCTTTACCAGATCGACAGTTGCACGATAAACTTTTTTTTTTTTTTTTTTTTTTACATACCGAATCCTCTAGAAAAACATTCACAGAAATTCAGCCAATTTGTAAATACCTGACTCTGACCACTGCTCCCCTCCTTCTTCCAGATCGAAAATATTTCGACGTTGTATTGTACGTTGGTATATAGATGGTTGCTCTCCTAATAAAATTAACTCTCTATGAAGTTTACAATTGCTAAACCGTCTCTTACAAGACTCTACTGCAGTAGCCTCGGAAAAGGTGGAGCTGAAGTCAGTATTGTATTAAGAAGGCGGTCTTTTTCAGGAAAGATAATAATTTTTAATTTTCCACTCTAAACGTTATCCACAATTCAAGGAACCTTGAAGCTCCACAAGCTTTCATTTTTTTTTT
Organism: Acanthosepion lycidas; assembly: GCA_963932145.1. Lineage (NCBI taxonomy): Eukaryota > Metazoa > Mollusca > Cephalopoda > Sepiida > Sepiidae > Acanthosepion > Acanthosepion lycidas. Next base: position 6,199,738 of record OZ010574.1, on the reverse strand, counting down.
TAAAACATTTTCTTGTAACAATGAGTGATCTATCTATCTATCTATTTTTCTATCTATCTTTCACGGTCTGTTTATTATCTATCTATCTAACCTGTCTGATCATTATCTATCTATCTATCTATCTGTCCCTGTCTGATCAGTATCTATCTATCTGTTTATTATAACTATCGGTTCATTATCTTCTTCTCTCTCTACACACGCATACACTCACAGACTCGCATATATATATATATATATATATATATATATATATATATATATATATATATATATATATATATATGTATATGTGTGTGTGTGATTTTCTGTATGTCAAAGAGAAAACAATGAATAGAATCTCACTGGCCTGTAGGCTATTAATCAAAGCCAGAAACATTTCATTTGCAATGCAAGTCAAATTCATTTTTTTAAATATCAAAAAAGAAAAGATAGCAAATATTTTACAAAAATAATTACTGATTTATCAGAGAAGGACCCAATAATAAATGTTTCAAATCGAAAAGGCAAGAATAATCTAATCGTCGTAAGAAAGTTTATCGATCTGAAATTGATTTGAATAATTTCCAAATCGGAATTGCCGGTGAGAATACATACGGACAATATTTCGATTTTTGCAAAGATCCTCTTCAATCGAGGCAGAATCGTCGAACTGATATAATTTAATCAAGAACAAAGTTTTCTCCATTTTTAAGTATGTCTCCCCGCTTTGGCGAGTAAATAAATAAAAGGATTTCATCAATAATAATAAAGCGCAGTGTACGTGTGTCCGTCCGTCGGTTTTTCGGCCCCGGCGAATCATAAACAACCTGAACTAATAAGTAGAACTACTGTCGTTTCACGGGATTAAAAATTAAATAAAATAACTCATTTAAAGTTTAAATATCAAACATTTCTTTATTAAAGCTTTAAATTTGATTTCGCTTTTTGCTGCAGTTGCAATCGATATCATCTAATTAAACCGTAAACGGTACGTTGCTTATATGTTGTTTTTTTAGCACGCGTACTGTGACTGTCTATACTTCTGGGATGAGGTATTATGTACATTATTCGGACTATTGTCCTCATCTTTGTACGCTCCGGCCTTCTTCTGGTGGTTAGAATGTCGAACTGAACCCTTTATTTCGCTCACTGGAGTAGACTGTTCTAGTTCCACGTGCCATGTCTAATGGATGTCAGTTATCAGTTATCTCCTGTTAATTCCCTGTTAATTCTCCTTGACCAGGTATTGAACTCACACTCTTTGGGTCCTGTCACTGGATCTAACCAACGCCTTTATCCACTGTACCATGTGTCCTTAAGGACATCTGTGTATGAATTTCTGGGTATTATAAACCTAATGTCTTCAGCAACAATTTTTTACCAGTGCTCATATTGCATTTTTTTTTTTTTTTGCTGTTATCATTGCAACTTTTATTGTTATTATTGCTTTCTTCTGGCACTCTTTATTACTGGTTCCCATATTGTATTCATTTCTATGCTTGGTCGGCTCAGGAGATTTTTGTGGGTCTAGCATATGTGCTGATTCCTTAAGTTTACGAATTTTCCAATAGTGTTCTTTCTCTATGATCTCAACCTGATCCCACAGAGGGCGATGGCCTCCCTTCTCTCTCCATATGTGGTCAGCCACACCTGATTTTTCCACTTCTCGTGTTACAGCTTTCTGGTGTTCTTGAAGCCTTACCTTAAATGGGCAGCCTGTCTCCCCTTTATATTTCTTTCCGCAGCTGCACGGGATAGCGTACACACAGTCTTTAGTCATGTTCTCCTCTAAGCGAAGTGTTGTAATAAATATGGCGACAATGATTAGGACAATAATAATGTAAATAGCGTACTGTGACGTATTCGAAATATTACATACTTCGAGTTCCCTAATATCTTTTATGGGTGACTTTGGGTGAAGAGATCATAAATAATGGTGATTTTAAACGAAAACAAAAATTGCGCGCAAGATAAATATAAACAAACTACGGAGATCAGTTGCGTACACGAAGAAAGATTATGCCAAATTAAGGTGTCAAATAAAGATAAAATAATTTCTAGATTCCTTACGTACATAGGATGTTGAACGTAAAAGTCTGAAGGCCCTATAGTGCGCTAGAACGGCGGCTTCTAGGCTACTTCTTAATATATGTTCTTGATTTTTTTTGTAGCAAAAATCTAATTCGCTTTTGCTTTTACTAGTCGACAGAGGCCTTAACGTAAACCAAACGAGAGCCATTTTGAAATCAGAATGAAAGTATATTTGTTTTTGCATTATCGCATCATTTTCGTTGAGTTATTATGTACGGGCGGTGTAGTGGATAACGGCTCGGCGAAACAAATTAAGATACTAGTTACGTTTGTTCTCTTAAGCGCAAATAGCCTTTGGAAAGGTATGAATCCATCTTTTCTCCTTACTATGGGTTAAATAGTAGGATTGGCGTCTGGAAAACAATCGTTATTATTCTAAAAAAGTGTTAATGCAATATTCACTAGCAAACATAATATTATTCTTAAAATCAAAAATAATCTAATCTAAAATTTATCACAGCAAATGTTAGGGTTTGAATTTGCACAAAATATTTATGAATTGTATTAGAGATTATCAATAGGTTTTCAATTTTTTTTTAATTTAAAAGCGCTCATAAATACTTTTCGGGCTAACTGTGAAAGTCAAGGTAAACTATGGAAGAAGTTAAGTGACATAATCTCATGCCGAATAAACGAAAATGAATACATTTTTTGTTGTTGATTTTTTTCGGCTTTAAATAACTACGAAAGTGTTAATTATCCGTAAAAGAAAAAACAAACAAATTAACCAATCACTGTCTATAAAAACGTTAGATCCAGTGACTAGACCCAAAGTGTTGTGAGTTCAATACCAGGCAACAGCAGTGGTGAACCAAAAAACTTATTTACATTATTCGGACTATTGTCATCTTTTTCGCCATATTTATCACAACGTTTCGGCCGTTGTACGCTCCGGCCTTCTTCAGGTGGTTGGAATGTCGAACTGAGCCCTTTATTTCGCTCACTGGCGTAGACTGTTCTAGTTCCACGTGCCATGTTTAATGGATGTGAGTTATCAGTTATCTCCTGTTAATTTCCCTCTGAAAGCTCTCCACCGCCATAACCGGGTATTGAACTCACACTCTTTGGGTCCTGTTACTGGATCTAACCAACGCCTTTATACACTGTGCCATGTGTCCTTAAGGACACATCGCACAGTGGATAAAGGTGATTGGAATTTCGAACCGAACTCTTAATTTTCGTCCACCGCGGTAGATTGTTCTAGCCGCACGTTCCTGATGTCTCAGTTATTTTCCTTTAAAAAACTTTACCTCGTTTCTTAAGTTAAAGAAGGGCATGAAGTTCAGAATTAATAACTTGCGAAAAGAGGTAAAGATTTGTTTGTTTTTTTTTTAAATTTGCCTAATAAATCATTTTATCACTAGTTATCTCTCATCGCCTGAAGTACCATCTCATTACGAAACATGAAAGTTTTTTTTTTTGTCTAGTGATGGAAAATATTTTTAGTGTAATTTATTATAATAAAAAATATAACAATAATATATTGCTCTACTTTTTATTGAGCACTTTTAAAAAATAAATGCTACTTACTCCATCTGTTCCTTCTCTCATTTGATGATGATGATATATATATATATATATATATATATATATATATATATATATATATATATATAATGGATTCAGTTTAGTTGATTCAGTTATGAAATTTTGTGGGATAACCTTAAGTGGCATTTAAGACCCACTAGTAATTTACAAAGGAGGCCACACATATGGAGCAAGAGTGAGGATTGTGAGATGAGATCACTGTTAGATTGGCTGACCTTTTAGATCTTGCTCTCACTTCTTGATGATGATTCAGACAAGCAGATTTAAAACTGCTGAGTCCACTAAAACATGTTGATCTCCATTCTACCCGCTCCAAGGCTAAGCACTCAAAGGTGTTATGTGGTATATTGACACCTGACAAGTTGCTTTTCAGCTTGTCTTTGTATCTTAGCCATGGGCGTCCTACATTGCTGTAGCCCTGACCTCACTGGCTTTTGGGTCTCCTGTCATCAGACATTCTCAAGACATGACCAGTCCACCGTAACTGAGACAGTATAAGAAAAGTCTCGATTCCTCTAATATTGCACCTGTTTAACAGGTCTACGTTAGATGTCCTGTCTTGAAGGTTAACTCCAGAGATTGCACGCAGACAGCTTTTATGGAACTAGCTGGCGTATATGGTACCTGTATGGAGTCCACGACTCTGAGCCATACAAAAGGATGGCAAGTAGTACAACAGCTCTGTAAATCCGAATATATATAATTTCTCTATGGATTATACGTAACGACTGTCGTTGCTGATTCATGTTCGTCAAAAGTAGCCAAGTCATGAAGGAAATTTGCCTTCAGAATCTGAACCAAAATTAAGCATAAAATCCAGATATGTTTTCCAACCAATAAAATGCCATGTTTATCTTTTTCTTTTATTTCACTAAGCAACGTTACCATTTTTCATTTATCTTTTCAACATTTTAAATATTTTTTTTTGTCGGTTGCTTTTTACTACCAGCTCATAAAATAAAATTTGGGTTTGAATAAAATGCATTTGAAAAGGCTTTTTTTTTTTTTAAAGGGATTCTCTATTTAATTATTTATCAAATATTTGTTATCTTTTCTTTGTGTGATGGAGGGAGAATACGAATCTGCCGAAATGTCCGCTACAAATGTTGAAGAAAGAATCTCCTGAGGCCTGTCATTAATTATTGGTATGGAAGAACAAAGACATCAAAATATAAACCAATTTTTTTCGTCTTTCATTTCCCGGTTTCACGTGTGCATCTTTTTTTTTTTCTATTTTCGATATTTCCATTGACGATTTTCTTCTTCAAAATCTTTTTCCCAAAGTTGCTCATTTCTCGTTCGATGTTTTTTAAAGTTATTTGGTTGATTGTTTGATTTTTTTTTTTTTTTCGAATTCTTTTTTCTTCGTTCTTTCTTTCTTCTTTCTCGTGTTTTCTCTTTCTTTTTTGCTTTTTATTACTTTTTTATTCCTATTTAATATTTTACTTTATTCTCTTCTTTTTTCTTTTATTTCTTTCATGTTTCTTTTTCCATTTTCTCTTTCTCTTTTCCTATTCTTCGATCTGTTTCATTTTTATTTCCTTTTTATTTTTCTTTCTTTTTTCCTTTTTCTCCATTTTCCATATTTTTATTTCATTTTCTACTATTTTCTTTATTACATTTTATTGTTCTTTCTTTCCGTTTCTCATTTGATTCCTTTTTTTCCTTTTCCTATACTTTTTCTTTTTTTCTTTTTTTCTTTATTTTGTTTTTGTCGCTTTCTTTTATTTCTGTTTTCTCTTTCTTTCTTTTCTTCGTCTTCTTTCTTTTACTTTTGTTTTTTTTTCCCCCCTCTTGTTCGGCTCGCTTTTATCTTTTCTTTTCTATTCTCATACTTCCTTTTCTTCCCCTGTCCCCCCACTCTTTATTATTATTATATTCCTTTCATTCTTTTCTTCTTTCTTTCTGTCTTTTCTATTCTCGTTTCTTATATTCATTTTGATTTCTTTTCTTTTTTCTTTTTTTCTTTCCATCTTTTTCTTTTTATCTTTCGCTTCGTTCATTTTGCTTTCTTTGTTACTTGCCTTTCATTCTTCTTCGTTCACTCCGACTTTTCTTTCTTTCTTTCGTTCTTTCTTTCTATGTCACTTTTTGTACTTTTCTTTCTATTCAAGTATTCTTTCTTTCTTTCTTTCTTTCTTTCTTTCTTTCTTTCTTTCTTTCTTTCTTTCTTTCATTTTCGTTTGACCCCCACCCCGTCTTCTTCGTTATTATTTGAAACGGTATATATACTTTAATTATTGCTTTGTCTCTCTTTCTTTTTACTTCTCCCTTACACTTTTTCTTCCCCTTCTCCCACCAAATCAATACTCGCTTTTCTCTTCATTTCATCCTATCAACATTTTCCTATGTCGAATTTCTCTCGGTATTTTTAAATTATTATTATTATTATTATTATTATTATTATTATTATTATTATTATTATTATTATTCCTTCTCTTCTTCCTCTTCTTTTTCCTCCTCCTAATCCAACAAATGCTGTATTCTGCCAAAATTCAAAACAAATGGAATAACCATTCGCATCTCTTTATCAGATAACATTTTTAGAATAAAAAAAATATTTTTTATATATTTTTAATTAGATTTTCCAGTCGTGAAACTATGGAACGACAACAGCCATATTATTTTTTTTATCTTATTCTATTTCTCAAAAATAGAAAATCGATGGAATTTTGTAGCCACTTTGATTAATTGTAGGCATGTCGCATGTACTGAAAACGATCCTGATAATTTAGAAAATATTTGTTTTTTTTTTCATTTTTTTTTTTCCTTTGGCTGGGGGGGGGTGATGATTTATTATTTAATGAATTAACGTTGAATCAGGAAACCCCGAAATATTCAGTAATAAAGAAGACAACAGGCAATACACAAAAATATCGAAGGACCAGAAAAATTAAAATCTGAAACGAAATCAGTGTTGTATTCAGATGCAAATCTCCAGCATATAAATAGCAGTTTATGCAACTGGAGGCTAAATCAGCCCTGACCTTGGAGAAAGCTTCTAACTAATTATAGCTGAGGCAATTTTATTCATTACTACTTTGTTTTTTGTTTTGTTTTGTTTTGTTTTTGTTGGTTTTTTTTTTTTTTGTTTTTTTTTTTTGCTTGGAAATTTTAAACTTACTCAAGCATAGGTGAGGAGTTTGATATTCTTATAAACTACGTATCTTTTGATGTATACGAACTGTTCAACAAATGTACTTTGTAGAAGCTATTAAAATTCTAAAGATAGCTTTCGTCCAAAAGAAAAATGGAGGAGATTGTTGTATTCATATGCAGATCTCCACTATATAAATAGCAGTAGATACAAATGGAGGCTAAACTAGCCCGTGGCCGATCTCCCTCCCCTCTCATTCTTCATTATTAGATTTTTATGTATAATAATTTATTATCATTAAATTTTTATGGCATGAGGCGCGTTTTATAGGTCCCCCTTGAGAGGATGCGGTATTGTGGTGTATGAAGGATTGATTGGTGATGGACGAATTTTTATGGTGAATGTGGAAATTGTAATGAGAGATTGGGTCGTGAATTGGATTAGCTAGGTATAGGATAGTTAGTTTCGACCAGCCTCAGCCCCTCCCTCTTTTTTAGGCCATGCGCCACAATTGTATATTTCATACAATAAATATCCCAGCCCCGTGGCCGACGGACTTTTGGCTAGGAGATATTTGGCCGAACGGACATTTGACCGATGGATATTTCACTGAAAATGTCCAAGTAAAAATAGTAACAAGCAATACTTTAAGTATTTTAATTAACAGTATTATAAAATAGAATAGGACTGATAATTACCCCTGAATTTCAAGTGATTAAAATCAAAAGGTGCCTTGGGAGAGCGAAAGAAAAGATGCATTCCAAAAACTAAGTATTACGAAACAAAGGTTTTCGCTAGAAAAGAAAAAGTTACTAAACTGTTATGGAATATCAGTCTTCCTTTATGGTAGTAAATGCGAGACAGTTTCCTTACAGAGAAAGATGAAGCAACGGAAATATGGTTCTACAGAAGGATGCTGAGAATACCATGGAATGAACATGGGATCAAAGACGAAGTCTTAGTGAAAGTGGAAAGAAAAAGGAAACTCATATTTAACATCAGAAAGAGATCGTTGAAATTACTAGGGTACATAATGAGGAAAGAGGGCTTGGAGAATTTGATACTCACAGGACAGTTTAATAGGAAGCAGGGCAGAAGAAAATCTACCTAGCGAACTTGAACAAATGGATGGCGGAACAGAGTTTAGAAGAGATAGCAAAAATCACAACATTAATTAAGAGTTACAAATGACAGGAAATTGTGGAGAGCTATGATCGCCAACGTCCTGAAAAGACACGATACCTAGAAGAAGAACGTAACGGTTATCGGCGCAGAATGTGTAATCGCGTTCACTTTCGCACCAGTGTACTCGGAATGGCAGAAAGCTGTCTCTTTCAGGATGGGATCGTCATGGCTCTCCACAGCTTCATTTTATACGGTTTTTAGTTTAGAAGGACAACTCTGAAGTAATTGCGCTTCAAATATAGAAAAGGAAGCTGTGGAGAGTCATAATCGATTACATACTCAAAGAGACGTGATATTTCTTCTTTGTGCTGTGTCCCATTATATCTCACCACAACTTCCTCTTCCTCCAAGTTCGTGTTGTACCATCTATTTATACAAGCTCATCAACTGACTCGCTGTTTACATTTACACCCCTTTACTTCAGTGTGCCCCGTGAGTATCAAATTTTCCAAGCTTTCTTTTCTCATTATGTATCCTAGAAATTGCAACTCCTTCTGATTCTAAGCTTAAGCGTCATTTTTTTGTTTCAATTTTCCTTAAAACTTCTTTCTTACTTGCATGTTCAGGCCATGATATTCCCAACGGTACGCGAAGGGAATGAAAACGATTTACCACTGCGAAAATAGCATGGCACATTCAAGCTGTGAAGGTCCGAGATGGGGACACTGAGAAAGGTAACACGTTAGAACATTTGCCATAGTAATATAGTAACGAGAGGCTAACAATGTTTCATCTATGGGGAAAGGATTGTAAAATAATTCATCACCCACAAAGCCGCATAATCGCTTTTGAACTCTGTCAAGGCTGACCAGTGAGTGTTGGATAAGCCCTATCCAGATGTAGCAGCAATACTCCTTTCTTGTTCTGATTTGACACTTTTAAGGGCGAGCATTGCACCAGGATTATGTGGTATTATGTGGGGCGATACAAAGAAAAACAACCCTTTCTCCAGCATTTTTAACAATGGCACGAACTCACGCTTTTCATTTTGAGGTCTGGAGTGATATTTAGATGGCCGAAGCACGCAGCATCATTGACAGAATGACCGCTCATCATTTACATTGCAGCAAATTCGAGGTCTATTCTGTGGTTGTTAAGAACTTTATCAACGGCTCGCCTGATAGCCGAGTTTATCGATAATAGTTGAGTCTTTTACTGGACTTTTACTGTTTTAGAAAAAAAAAAGGAAGCTTTATCGGAATCCAATTTGAGTTTCTCAAGTTAACAAGATCGTCTTGCAGGCCGGCTCTTTATTTTGTTCCATTTTGCTGCTGCGGTGTCAGACTAACTAAAACTTTACTCTGTAACTTTTGGCCTTTCAAAGCGGAGTAAATATCAACGAAGATTTTAAAAACTCCGTCTGTAAGAAAATTATTTTTTATCTTTTAGCAGACATTTAATTGGTTTGTTTTCCGGGATTGACAAAAATAAAAATCTTGAATCGAATCTCATATTTACAACTCGTCAAAAATAAACATAGACACACACAGATATGAAGCTATATACATAGATACATACTAAGAAACATAGGTAGATGTAAATAAACACTTGAAATAATCTTTTTACACATGAAAAATGGTCTTATGTATATATACATATATATATATGTATGTATACTAAGACATTTTTATGTTTATACATTCTTTTTATAGATACAAATATTTAAGTAAATGCTCTGTTTTATAATAAACAGTATTAACAACATTTACCGGCCTAACTGTCACAGAAATTTTCATAGAAAATATTCGTCCTCCGACAGGAATCGAACCCGTATTCTATACGGAACCGTCATATAGCCTGACGTGCCGTAACCGATTGAGCCACAGACGATCGTTCGATTAGCATGATCGATTTTACTGTTTTTAAACTACAATCTTCCATGATTCTGTCACGTACATTCATATCCGCTCATGGCGTATCCAAATGTAAACAAATGACGTCATACATTATGAAATGGACAAAGTCCGACAATTATTTTAACAAAAAAATATAAAAATGAATATAAAAAAAATGCATAAACATAAAAATGTCTTAAAATAATTGTCGGACTTTGTCCATTTCATAATGTGATTGTGTATGATATATGTGTAATGTGATATATATATATATATATATATATTTATATAGGAAAATGCTATATACTTTTTTTATATATCTAGAACAAGTTTATAACAAAGTGGAAAATTCGGATTGGTTTCCACGTGTTTATTGTCAAATTCACGACGTTTCTGCCGTTGTACGCCGTGGATTTGTTCAGGTGATATAAGCTGGAATTTCAACCCGAACACTTTATGTCGTCCACCGGAGTAGATTGTTCTAGTTCCACGTGCCATACCTTTTCTGGATATCTCAGTTTCAGTTATCTCCCTTTAGTAACTCAACTTTCCAAGTTCTTTTTTGTTTGCGAACCTCTGCCGTGGCCAAGTATTGAACTCACAACTCTTTGGGTCAAGTGGAAAATGTTTTCGTTTGACGCGATTCGACCTTTAGGACTTCATCGGACTAAAGTGATGTTGACATTCAGGTTACTACAAAGGTGAGAGGATGCGGACATTTTTAGTTTTAATTTTTGTTAATATGTGCTTCGGGTATAGAGTCTAGACGATTCATTTAATCTCTTTTGTTTTTTGTTTCTGCTTTATAACTTTTACTATTAAATGGAAGATCTGCCAAGAATGGTGAAACGTTGTAAAACCCGTGTGCAAATTTACTAATATATGATATCTGTCATAGATCGTTTTGCCCTATATATATACCATCCTGGGTAAGACGATAAACTACGTCCAACATGATAATAATATATTGCTCTAATTTGTATTGAGCACTTTTTTAAATAAATGCTACTTACTGTGGATTTTTAATCCATCTGTTCCTTCTCTCATATATATATATATATATATATATATATATATATATATATATATATAGCATTTATTTTTTAAAAAGTGCTCAATACAAAGTGCTCAATTTTGTGCGATAATCTTAAGTGGCACTTAAGACCCGCTAGTGATTTACAAAGGAGGCTATATATGGAGCAAGAGTGAGGATTGTGAGATGAGATCACTGTTAGATTGGCTGAACTTTTAGATCTTGCTATCACTTCTTAAAGATGATTCAAACAAGCAGATTGAAAACTGCTGGGTCCACTAAAACACGTTGATCTCCATTCTACCCGCTCCAAGGCTAAGTGCTCAAGAGTGTTATGTGGTATATTGACAGTTGACAAGTTGCTTTCCGGCTGGTCTTTGTATCTTAGCCATGGGTGTCCTACATTCCTGTAGCCCTCATCTAACTGGCTGTACATTAGGATCTTGGGTATCCTGTCATCAGACATTCTCAAGAAATGACCAGTCCACCGTAACTTTATATATATATATATATATATATATATATATATATATATATATATATATATATATATGACAACGGCGAAAAGCGTCAACAAATATTCTTGTGGTGATGTCGCGAGATCCTCGCTGCTGCACAATATGTATGCAGGTCACTAGAGAGACTGAAGTGTCAAATACGATACAAACAAATTGAATGGGTTTGTCGAATACTCATCCCGCTGAAATCGACAAAAAAAACAACTATCCCGGGAAAGGCGATAAATGTATCTTATGTCTTTATTAGAAGTTAATGATGCTAACAAACATGAGTAACTTCAATATTTTAAGCAAAAGAAGCGAGTTAATGAATACCTTCTTACACAGAAGTAAATTTCTACTCAAGTACGTTCACCCAGATTAATATAATTTTCCCAATCCCGGAGGCCACAGACATTCTTATTTTTGTTATTATCTATTATGACTATTTTTTCTCTATAACCATTATCTTTATTTTTATTATCTTATTTTTGTCTTATTATTATTATTATTATTATTATTTATTTATTTATTTATTTATTTTACATTTTTTATCATTTTACCATTACTATATGACACGGGTTCAAGCAGTGTATACTACAGTCAAACAATATAACTCATTGTGTATTTAAAAGCGAGCTGATAGATAAAACAAAATTAAAAATACATATGTAAAGATCAAAAGGAACTTACGGGAGCTTTAAAAATTTCATAGTTGAAATCTTTAATGAGGGTGAAGGCTATAAAAAGCTATCAAAACAATTTGGAGTGCACTTCTCCACGGCACAACAAATTATTTATAAATGGGAGAGCTTTGATATGACTGCATTACAATCAAAAAGTCGTCATCCGCGAAAAATAACAGCTAGAGCAAGTAGACATCTAGCTCAGCAGCCCCAGACAAATCCTGCTGTGACTTTTGCGGTTCTTCAGTACTCTCTGGCCAATGTTACAATCGATGTGCATACGACGAAATGCCTAGAAAAAGCCACTGCTCACGAAATAGCACAAGCATGCTCGTCTCAGCTATGCCAAATCTCATATTAATAAACTAGAAACATTCTGTCAAAAGGCTTTATAATGAGACCAAACTAGAGCTTTTAGAGATAAACAATAGGTGATATATCTGGCGAGCTCCTAAAACAGCTTTTGAAGTGAAGAACTTTATACCAACCATTTATCATAGAGGTAACAGCATTATGAGTTGGGGGTGCCTTGCTGCAGCTGGAACAGGCTAAATAGTACGGATTGACGGCGCAATGAACTCTGCAAGATAGCAACCAATTTCAAGCGAAAGTGTCTTGTCCTCACTTCAAAACTTGGGTTTAGGTAGGGGCTGGAACATCCAACAGGACAATGGTGTGAAGCATTAAACCAAATCAACAAAAGAATGGGTTTGTCAAAGGAAAATTCAAGTCTTAGAACGGCCTAATCAAAGTCCTGATTTAAATACTGTTGAAAATCTGGGATTCAAGTGAAAGAAGGTAGTGCATGCAAATAACCCAGGTAATATTGAACACTTGTGTGAGTTTTGCCAAGAAGTATGGACAAAAGTTGGTACTCATTACTGACAGAACCTTCTTAAAAATTATTGAAAAAGACTGGTTGACATTGTAACCTCAAAAGGAGCAGTCACAAAATATGTACGGGTTCACTTACTTTTTGCATGCCTATATTTCTGAGATGAGGTATTATGTACACTATTTACATTATTCGGACTAATGTCCTCATCATTGTCACTATATTTATTACAACGTTTCGGCCGTTCAGTATCTCTATATTTCTGGGATGAGGTATTATGTACATTATTTACATTATTCGGACTATTGTTCTCATCTTTCTCGCCATATTTATTAGAACGTTTCGGCCTTTCAGTATCTGTCTATATTTCTGAGAAGAGGTATTATGTACACTATTTACATTATTCGAACTATTGTCCTCATCTTTGTCGCCATATTTATTACAACGTTTCGGCCCTTCAGTATCTGTCTATATTTTTCAGATGAGGTATTATGTACACTACTTACATTATTCGGACTATTGTCCTCAATATTGTCGCCATATTTATTACAAGGTTTCGGCCCTTCAGTATCTGTCAATATTTCTGAGATGAGGTATTATGTACACTAATTACATTATTCGGACTATTGTCCTCATCTTTGTCGCCATATTTATTACAACGTTTCGGCCCTTTAGTATCTGTCAATATTTCTGAGATGAGGTATTATGTACACTAATTACATTATTCGGACTATTGTCCTCTTCTTTGTCGCCATATTTATTACAACGTTTCGTCCCTTCAGTATCTGATGAGGTATTATGTATACTGCTTACATTATTCGGACTTTTGTCCTCAACTTTGTCGCCATATTTATTACCACGTTTCATCCTTTCAGTATCTGTCTATATTTCTTAAGATGAGGTATTATGTACACTACTTTCATTATTCGGACTATTGTCCTCAAATTTGTCGCCATATTTAGCACAACGTTTCGGCCGTTCAGTATCTGTCTATATTTCTGAGATGAGGTATTATGTACATTATTTACATTATTCGGACTATTGTTCTCATCATTCTCACTATATTTATTATAACGTTTCGGCCGTTGTACGCTCCGGTCTTCTTCAGGTGGTTGGAATGCCGAACCTTTTATTTCACTCACTGTGGTAGAATGTTCTAGTTCCACGTGCCATGTTTAATGGATGTCAGTTATCTCCTGTTAATCCCCCTCTGAAAGTTCTCCACTGCCTTAACCCGGGTATTGAACTCACACTCTTTGGCTCCTGTCACTGGATCTAACCAACGCCTTTATCCACTGTGCCATGTGTCCTTAAGGGACATATGGCTTGGAGAGGAGAATTAAAACGAGATATCTGATAAATGACATCCATTAAACATGGCACGTGGAACTAGAACAGTCTACCCCAGTGAGCGAAATACAGAGTCCAGTTCGACATTCTAACCACTTGAAGAAGGCTGGAGCTACAACGGCAGAAACGTTTTAATAAATATGGCGACAATGATGAGGATAATAGTCCGAATAATGTAAATAGTGTCCTATCTTGATTTTAATTAATTTTTTTATTTCAGCTTGATAAAAAATTTTGAAAGGGGCTGTAATTGATATAATAAAAGGTTTTCTTAATGAATATATAATTTAATTAATATTTATTGATCACCTGGAAAAAAGAGACAATTTTTTAAAATATTATCTTAAGGGTTTCCTTACTCTTGCACAGTACTGTATATTGTGTGTGAGAGAGAGAGGCGGGGTGTTAACATTCGTGGATAGAAAATCTGCAAATGTGCATATTTGACAATGAGAGAACCGTGTCAATGTCTCGTTCGCCCCGTTCTCAGCCGTTTCATTAAGTGTCGGTGCAGCAGATAGGTGCATATCGATTGTCAATCATGTTCAGATGCGATCACAGCGGTTTTTCAATTCAAATCGAAACCAAGAACGCATTCGACGTGAGCAACAAACTTCTGCACTTAAGTCAATTTGAATTTATTTTCTTTATCAGCTTCCATACAAATTAAAACGGGAAATGAGAGAGAAAAGAAACAAAACAAATGCTGTGATCAAACAAACAGAACGTTGTTGAAAAAATCTCAACACGTAAAAAGAAAATAATCAATGATTTTTTTTTTTTTTTTTCAATTAAGTGCACAAAAAATGCGATGTACAACTACAAGTTACTTTACGTTCTTCAACGATAAATATTATTAATTAATAATAACCACATCAGCAATAATTAACAGAATGAACTTCTTTTATCAAAATGTGACGCTGTTTGTTACCACTGGATTTTAATTGTATACCGGCAGCTCCTCAGCAGGGGTCCCAACCCTGCATAAACAGACAGGCAATCGTCTTCAGGTTTTTTGGGGTTTTTTTTTTTTTTTTTTTTTTTTGCGAATTTTATTTTTTGCGGGATTGCATATCGTTGTCTTCGGTTCTTTGAGTTGACGAGAGGTAATGGAAAAAAAAATTAGAGAACGGATGTCTACAGGTCGGCCAACTATCCACTTCCTCCAAATAGTGTCTTGTCTTCCTCCTGAAACCGCAACACACAAAGGAATTCGAGAGACGAACGCTCGAACATACATCAAAGCTCTTGACTTCTCTATTGCTGCAATCGATTATTTTCGGTTTTCTATCAAAGCTTACACAAAAGCAATCCATGATTGCCAGTATTCACTAGCACCTCCAGTCATACAACGTTTCTTGGAAGATCTTCTGTTATCCCCATCTCCAATTAGTTTGAGTCGCCAGAGTTTTAATCATTACATTTTTATCTATTTAATATATTTTCTGTTTATACGTTATTTTTTAGGGATACTCTTATTTAAGTAAGAAGGAGGCACGGTGGAGTAATGGATAGCGGCTCGGATTGAGGAATCGGAGATCAGAGTTCGAATTCCAGTCGAATCCATTACATTCACTTACGTACTTGGGAAAGGTATGAGTCCTCTTCTTCTCCCCCCAGCTATGGGTAAATAGCAGGACAGACCACCTTGGATGACAAGAAATGGCAACCTACTTATTTTCTTATTCTGTACCGTGTTATTTCAGGACGGTCGACGATTATGGCGCTTCCCATCTTTCTATCTTTTGTATCTCTTGCATATCTTTCTATTCGTTATCCTGATCTGCCATGCATCCGTTTTAGGTAGCTTCTCTCTGTTTCCCTCTGGCCTTTTTGCTATCAATATCATGGCTCTCCGCATCTTCCATCCTATATATCTCTTACAAATGTCAGATTCTTCAAACCCTCTTTTCGTCATTATGTATCCTGGAAATTTCTCCTCCCTCTTTATGATTCTGATTTTATTTCCATTTCTTCTAAAACTCATCGTTGCTCGCACATCTTCACTTCATGATCTTCTCAGCTTCCTTGGCTGGAATCAGATCTCTGTCGCTTCAAATTTCCTCTTCGTCAGTGAGTAAATCGTCTCTGCATTCACAGCCACACAGGAAAATTGATATTAATTAGAAATTCAACAGGCTTCTAGAGACATTTTCCTGTTTCTTAATACTTTCTTTAGCGTTTACAAGGCATCTTTCACTATTAGAATGCATCTTCGGATTTCGGTGTTACTTTTACGCCGTTTATTATTCACACTTTCGTTTAATCTGTGCAAAATAAAAATTTATTAATCAAGTAAAAAATTTACTATTTTTTTAAATTCTAATCAACCTCATTTTCTTTCTATTCTATTGGTAAGGAGGATTTATTTGTTTTGTATATTTAAAGATATATCAACATCCTTATGGGTCATTTAATGTTGAAATTTAATATTCTTAGTAGCATTAGTAATTTTTTTACAAAAATGTATTGCTGGTACTATGTTTTTTTAATAATGTAAATGTAATTCTTTTTCCTTACAAAACTGCATTGCTGCTAATAAATTTTTATTTTTGCTTTTATTTTATTTTATTTGATTTTTTTTCTAAAAACGTATGACCAGTAATTCTTTTACTATGAAAATGCATTGCTGGAATTTTTCAGGATAAATATGTATTTCTCCACCTTCATAGTGTTTTGTCTCCAGTTCACTTTTTGTCCATAGCTGGGACCCTAAACGATGCCATTACCCCAGATCAGGATGGACCTGGGAAGAACGTCAATTAGGAGGCGGTTCTACGCTCCTCAAAACCTCCAATATAGATCCATTACTGCTGGATGTAGTTTATTGTCATACACAGGTGCCCTCCCGAACAAAGGGATGTAGTTTATCGTCATACCCAAGACCCCACCCGATCAGAGGCCTTGCTTCTGGGTGTAGCTTATCGTCATGCCTACAACTCCTCCCGATCAGAGGTCTCACTGCCGGATGTAGTATATCATCATACCCAAGACCCCACCCGATCAGAGGCCTTGCTGCCGGATGTAGTATATCATCATGCCCACAACCCCTCCCGATCAGAGGTCTCGATGCTAGATTTAGTTTATTGCCATACCCAGGAAATGATGTAAAGAGGATTTTCCTCTTAGGCATCGTCTTATCCAGAACTCTGACTTTGTGGAACGGACTCTCGAAAGAATGCTTCCTCGACACAACGTTCTTAACTTCTTCAAGTCTAAGAACAATCTATATCTTTGCGACTGCTCGGCCTCATATTGACTGCTGACCTGAGATGGAACAAATAAATTGAGTCAATAGCTTCGTCCACCGCTAGGAAAGTTGGCTCCCTATGCCGCGCCAGAAAAATTTTCTCTCCGTAGTCGATCCTGCAAATCTACAAATGAACCATTCGCCCTTGCATGGAGTATTGCTACCATATATGGTCTGGTGCCCCTTCTGTTTGTCTCAAGGTTTGATAAGAACCAGAGACGGATATGCAATATAATTGGCCCTGATCTGTCATCTCGTCTGCAGTCGCTCTCTCACAGACGTGCCGAAGCTTCCCTCTGTCTTTTTTACAAATACAGTGCAACCCGGATATAAGAGAAACACGGATATAAGAGTGATTTTATCTGGTCCCAAATTAGAGCCATACTTACCTAAACAAAATAGACCAAACCCGGATATAAGAGAAACCCGAATATAAGAGACTTCTTCTCCGGTCCCGACAACAATATCCGGGTTACACTGTACTTTCATGGTAACTGCTCCGATGAGCTGCTTTTGCTGGTTCCCAGACTTCATGAATTTAAGCGTTCGACTAGGCTGGCGTCTTGCTCTCACCCTTTCACTGTCGAAACTGTTAAATGTAGCCGTCTCTTCTACTCCAATAGCTTCATGTCTCGCACTTCTTGCCTGTGGAACTCTCTCCCCTTTTCCTGTTTCCCTGATAGCTATAATCTCCAACTATTCAAATGTAATGTCAATCGACGTCTCCAGATGCCCTGATCTATCCCCTATCCTTCTCTTCATCCTTTCCTCTATCAGTCCTATTTGCTCTCACTCCAAATCTTCTGTAACTCCTTGCGAGCTAGTGGCTTTCCACCTTGTTTGGGGGGGGATGCTTAAAAAATACCTATCCTACATATCTTCAAAATATTCAACACGCTTTTCATTGTTTCTCGTAAGATTCAATAATCAATTCTCCAGATCGGGTGTTGAACTTAAAACTGCGTGAACTTTATATTGTGTATTTAAAAAAAAAATCTCTTTAAGTCTTAATAAATGTGAAGATGGCATAATTATTATGTTTGCGACTATTTTGATGCATGCTCATGTGTACAGAACAATTTACGACATATATGTCTCATTGTTCATTGTTATCAGCTAGTTGAATCTACAGTACACGGGTTCCCAAAACTAAAGATGATGTCTGATTACAATGACATTCTTCCCAGCGAAACAATGGATGTTTTATTTTAACAACGTTTTCCTTTTTATCTCCTCACAAACAAAGAGACAACCACAAGTTCCGGTTTCATTACTCGTGACAAACAATTACTCATACAGCCTGTCTCTCCTATGTTATATTAATTTAGTAAGCATAACGTAGCCTGGCACAAGGCTATCATTGCAAGTATCGAACCTATGACATAGTAATGGTTTTCGAGGCGACCTCGCTAAATATTTCACCATCGCATTGTTTCTTCTGTCACAAGAAACCAAACCTAGAGTGCCCAAAGAGGATCATACCCACTATACTATATTAATGTTCTGTTAGACGAGCTCGTTAATCATCACAAGATGCCAAAATAGTTATTTATTAAACATAGTCTGACACAAGGCTACAGTGGACGGCGATATCCAGTGAGAATCAAACTCCCTTCCCTAGTTGACTGATCATTAAAAAAAATTTACTGAGAATTGCAAGACTTATGACTACGTTTTAAGTTAAGCAACGTCGAGCCTGGTCATTTTTAGAGCTGCTAAATAGTAAGACATCAATATGATGCGAACGAAAAGAAGAGAGTAAAGCTATATGAGAATGTTAAATATAATATTAGCCGTTTTCTAATAAGGAAACATTCGGCATTCGTTAACCGAACAGTCATTGCTTTTTTTTACTCTCTGGACATCGAGCTGGGATCCAAGTGTAGTATCTGTTCTCCTCATTTCTCATGGTAATATTAGCCATTTCTTTATTTTAAAAAAAAGTAAAATTTGACATCCATTGACCAAATAGCCAGTGTTACTGACCCTTGAAATTCATAAAATCTTTTAATTTAAACAAAATCTTTTAAGGAAAATAGTTTTCTTAAGTTCAGTTATCAATCTTTTTAATATTGATGTGCTTTTCCTTCCTAACCTTTTGTTCGAAGTTGCATGGAAAGCCAACACCTTGATTATATTATTCTTTTCACTTGGAGTTACATGTGCTATTCATTTTAGTTGTCGCTGCTGTTGGAAGTCCAAGTGATGTTTCTGTTTATTACAGTCCTTTATTTATGATCTTTTAGCGCCAGTTCTCGAGGTCTGAAGAAAGATAGTCCTCTTTATGTCCTACAGGCTTCGTTTGAATCAGTGAGCTGGAAAAGCAGTTGTATACATCTGGCCGTTTACATAGTTTGGTGCCATGCGTGATATCCATAGGAAAGTCTTGATCTGACGAGAGTATTTCGAAAAAAATGACTATGATTTTGTCACGGCTTTCAGATTTAGACAAAACTAATTCTAGCGAAACTTATTTTATGCTTAATTTCTTAAATCTGCTATACTAATTTTTGTGTTACTAATCATTGTTAACCTTAAAATCCATATTGTGGCGTAATTTAAGTGTATTAAATTACAAGAGGGGGAAAGAAGAGAAAATGAATTCTTTGTCTGTTTTGACGTTCAAACAAGTTAACGCGTAAAATTTAAATTTTTAATGTATTGCTGGTGATAATTTTTTTTACAAAATATTTCTGGTATTAAAACATTTTTACATTTTCATAGTATTTTGACCCCATTTTTGAGGCTAACTATTTGCCCATAGCTGGAACCCGAAGAGGTGCTAATACCCCTTGTCATGATGGACCTGGGAACACCAGCAACTAAGAGCTGGTTCCACGCTCCTGAAGACCTGATCAGAGGTCTTGCTGTTAGACGTAGTTTATTGTCTTACCTAGAACGCGAACGTAGATTATCGTCATATCCAGGACGGTCTATTTTAAAATTTATGCTGCTGGATGGTACCTTTTCAATCAACAAAGGGGAAAAATTTTGCCACCAGCGTTTTTTTTTTTTTGTTTTTTTTTCTAGTGGCGTGAGCACAAAAAAACTTTAAAATTTTTTATCAATTTCTTTTTCAGAATTAGTCAGAAAGACATCACTTGAGTTTTTTTTTTTTTTTTGCGTTTTAACATTCACGTGTCAATTGTTTGTTTGTTCGTTTCGGTTTTATGGCATATCAACCACTGTGGGTTATTTAATGCCAAATCCAGTTTATGAATTTTAAATGCCTATTTTGTATGGAATAAAAAATGTATAGCTTGCAACATTATTGGTTCCAAAAAACGTATAGCTGGCAACACTGTTTCAAAAACTTATAGCTGGCAACATTATTTTTCCGAAAACATTATCTGAGACTTTGCTGTTGGATGTAGTTTATCGCCATACCCAGGACGCGGATGTAGTTTACCGTCATACCCAGGACGTGAGTAAGACTTGGAAAAACTAGGAGTTCACTATTTGCCCATAGCTGGGACCCTAACAGGTACTACCACTCCAGGTCAAGGTGGACCTGGGAACACCAGCAATTAAGAGGTGGTTCCACGCTCCTCAAAACCTCCTGATCAGAGGCCTTGCTGTTGGATGCAGTTTAACGTCATACCCAGGACGTTGAGGCTCCGTTTTTATAGCGAAGGGCAGATACCATTTCTTGACAAGGGAGGTAACCATAGATTACTGCACACACTCACATTTGTGACTAATATGCTGTAACTATGGCGAATAAAATTATAAACCTTGTGTTACCCCCACTTATTTTACAAAAAAAACGCCGCTAGGGGATGTTACTTATCCTATAAATAGGGAGTGACATTTTCTGTCATCCACTATTTTTTCTTAGACAATAAGTCCCCACCGACACATACACACACACACACACATACACACACACACACGTGCATGCACGCACCTTTCGCTAGACTTTCATTTAATTTAGGTCTTACTTCTACATAAACATCTTCACTAGTTTAAATGTTTTCTGCTTTCATGTTCATTGTTTTGTCACATGCAGCAATCTTCTATTGTCTATGAATGTCTCTGTTTTTTTAATACATTATCATAATTTTCTTGTCACTTTATTCATTTAATTACCCGGACACACATTCGAGTCCGCAATAATGTTATGGGATAAATACACACAAACTTTATGGATATATGGGCAGAAATAAAATTCTCCCCATCTGGAGTGGAGTATTGTGGGGTTACCTTTACTTACTTTACTAAAAAAAACATCGCTAGGGGACGCTCCTTATGCCTATGAAAAGCCAGTTACATTCTCTTCCCGCTCTTTTTCATTTTCCTCTTACATATTAAGATGTAGGTCGTACGTGGAGAAAAGCTTTCCCACTGGGACTCGAATGCACGAACCTTTCGCTCTACTTTTATTTACTTTTCTCTAGGACATACATCTACACAAACACTTTAACTAGTTTAAATGTTTTTCTTATTTCATATTCATTATTTTGTCACTCGTAACAATCTTCTATTGTCTATGTATACCTCTGTTTTCTTAATACATACCTTGTCGATTGTCTATATCTATTGTTTTGTTGTTGCTTTATTCATTTGTTACTCGGACTCACGTTCGAATCCTCAGTTATTGCTGTGGGAAAATTACATATCGGAAGACTCGTGTTTTTTTTTACCTGACCACAACCAGCCTTACCACAACGATCTTATGAATAGTAAACGACCCAACAGAAAAGAAAAGGTTAAAGTTCCATGACTAGAAATAGCATCGCTTACTTTACTCATTTCTGTAACCAAATCCAATGTATATCGTCCATATTTGGACTCTTAAAGATATGGAATACAAGTTTAAGTCTCATAGATGACGACTTTATTATATCTCTCTATGCCTTTTTGATTGCTTGGGGAACATAGAGCCGCAACAACACGCCTCTCCAACGGACCCGGTTGCGTTGCGATCCACTTCAACTCGGCCAATGTCGTACCGGCTGCATTCACCTCTGCGTCAACACTTCTGCGCCAAGTCTATTTTAGTCGACCAACTTTTCGATTCCCTTATAGATTCCAGTCAGTGACCTGTCTGCCTGGTAACACTAGAAGCAGGTTTGCGTATTGTGTGGCCGATTTATACCCATTTCCGTTTCTTGATGTCAATCTCGATTGGGGCTTGTCTGGTTTCGTTCCACAGTTGGTTGTTGGGGACAACTTCCGGCCACCTGATATTGAGAATGTTCATGAAACATCGTTTGGTAAACAATATAGGAACCAGTAATAAGGAGTGCCAGAGAAAAGTGATAATAACCACAAAAATTGCAATATGAGCTCTGGTAAAAACATGAATTGATAATAGCCAAAAATTGCAATATGAGCACTGGTAAAAATGGTGGCTGATGTCATTAGGTTTATAATACCCAGAAATTCACACAGAGATGTCCTCATGGCACAGTGGATAAAGATGTTAGTTAGATCCAGTGACAGGACCCAAAGAGTGTGAGTTCAATACCCGGTTAAGGTAGTGGGGAACTTGGAGAGAGGAATTAACAGGAGATAACTGATAACTGACATCCATTAAACATGACACGTGGAACTAGAACAGTCTACACCAGTGAGCGAAATAAAGGGTTCAGTTCGACATTCCAACCACCTGAAGAAGGCTGGAGCGTACAAAGGCCGAAATGTTCTGATAAATATGGCTAGAAAGATGAGGACAATAGTCCGAATAATGTAAATAATATATCAGCTGATAAAAGTTTGTCGGGGGTTGGGTCTTGGTTACCCGCCAGGTTTCTGAGCCGTAAAGTAGGTCCCACTTGGGATCTTGATTGTTGATCTCTAGATTGGCCACAGAGTGTTGAAAGCGCTTCGAGTTTTGTTGATTCGGTAATTGATGTCTTCATATTCCATCTTTACTGACGACACTTCTTCCCAGGTAGACAAACTTATCGACTTTCTTGATGTCTTCTCGGTGTAGTCGCACAGGGTCTTGTTATCTGTCGTTTACCCTCGACTTTATTACGTTGCTTGTTTAATTGTTGTTGTTTTTTGTTTTTTTGTTTTGTTTTTTTTTAATTATTTCCCCCCAAGAAAGGCACGAATGCCACTAGTACGCAGCAGGTTACAAAGAGGGAAAGCGAAGACTAAGAATAGGGACGATTGAAGAAAGAACAAAAGACGAACGGGATTCAAGAAGATAGAAAATGGCGATTGACGTTGCATTTAAATTTTTGAATTTTTGTATTCATAAGGCAAACAGGTAAACGAGCGGAAGTTCTACAGGCGAGAAGTGCGAGAAAAGAAATTGAAGGAGTAGAACTAACGGTTGTATTTAGCTATTTCAACCGTAAACAGGCGAGACCTCGATGTCAATCTGGTGGCACGCTTAAATTCTTGTGGTCGGTGCACCAGGGAAAAAAAAACGCTTTTCAGAGCTGTTGCTATGGAAATATTTATAGAAAAGACAGAGAGAAGCCACGCCACGTCGGAGAGAAATTGTTTGAAGTCGAGATTCCAACCTAGGATCGATTACATTACAGATCCTTCTTTGGATTTTTTCAAGAACCTCGCAATGAATAGCAAAAGCACTATACCAGATATGGCAACATTATTATACGGACGAATAGTAGATTTCTAAATATGCAAGATGGATTAGAATTTAAAACAACCTCCTTTACGGCAGCGAATGTTAGTCTCCTCAAAGACTCGAGGCAACGGTAGTATGGTTCTACAGAAGGATGCTAAGGATATGAACCGAGCGTGTGAGCAACAATGAGGTTTTGGAAAGGATGCAAACAAGGAAGAACCATATACATAACATCAGGAAGAGGCAGCTGACCTTTCTGGGACATGTAATGAGAAAGGTAGGCTTGGAGAATCTGATATTCACAGGTCGAAAAGAGGAAAAGAGATACAAGGGAAAGAAACGCATGACATACTTGGCGGGCTTAAGCAAGTGGATGACAGAACGTGTTATAGGGGAGGTGGCAGAGGGACGAAACTTTTTTTTAGAGGTACAAGGGATAGAGAAAAGTGGAGAGCCATGATCGCCTACGATCTGAATTGACACGGCACAAAGAAAAAAGAAAGAGCGTTGTGATTAGGCAAAATAAACTGATAAGGTTAAGAAAAATGGTTCTTCTATGAAAGTCAGACGATTTGGAGTAATATAGCTGCCTGTGAAGAACGATGCGATGGGCTTCGGTCTGTGATTTCTCATCACGTGAAGATCTTCAGGAAGCGATGTCACATGGTTGGGGGTTTTTTTATGGCTGCTCTTTGCATTGACGACAAAACAATAACGATGCTATTGTTGCAATCATTGCCTTCGCGTTTGTTTTTGTTATTTTAATATATTTGTTTATTTATGGAAATATTACTGTCTCTGTCTGAAAACCGGGTAAAGCATTAAAATATGCTTTACTGCGTTTTTTTCCTATTATTT
The DNA here is from genome assembly GCA_963932145.1 of Acanthosepion lycidas. NCBI lineage: Eukaryota > Metazoa > Mollusca > Cephalopoda > Sepiida > Sepiidae > Acanthosepion > Acanthosepion lycidas. The sequence goes on along the minus strand of OZ010574.1, from coordinate 6,174,947 downwards.
GTCTATTTAATATGGTTGTCATATATCAAACCCTAATATAATTGAATGTTCCCAGAGAATATAATGCCCTGTTTTTGTCTTCTATGCAACAATCAATAAGAGTAAATAAATGACTGCGGAGGAGGGGGGGGGCGTATTCAACATTTGATAATTTTGCGGCAATAGGCGCTTAAATGTTTTAGGCAGTTTTGATCAGCATTTCTTTTCATGGTTAGCTGTAAGGAATTGTAAATGTAGGACTACCGTACATTTAAATAAAATAATATTTATTAAGAATTTTTTACAGGAAATATCAAGTTTTACTGAAACATTATTGAGAATTATATATTTAGTTACAAATAAAATTTTGATGCTGTACTCCATCTTTTTTTTTTTTTTTTTTTTTTGGCAATTCTAACAGCTACATTCATTCTCTGATACATTTCCCAATACTGGAAAAAATTCAAATTGATTTTCTGTGTGTGTGTGTGTGTGTGTGTGTGTGTGTGTGTGTGTGTGTATGCATGGGTGTGCAAAGTTAATGTATATATGCGTTTTATAATGTCAAATTTTATTACAGAAATCAATGGTTTCACAATAATATTGGTATAAACCAACCAATGTTGATAACATTTTAAGGATATATGATGCATTCAGCAGAGGAGGGGGATGTACTCAAGATTTGATAATTTTGCAGCAATACATGCTTAAAGGTTTTAGGCAGTTTTGAACAACATTTCTTTTTATGGTTAGCCATAAGGAATTGTAAATGTAGGACTACCTTATACTTAAGTAAAATAATAACAATAGTAATATTTATTAAGAATTTATTACAGGAAATATCAAGTTTTACAGAAAAATTGTTGACAATTATGTATTTGGTTACACAACAAATAAATAAAAATAATATTTGATTTGTTGTTTGGTATTTCTAATTTTCTCCTTTTTTTTTATTGGCTGCATTTTAGAATACTTTGGCTGAAATGCTAAGTTTCCTAAGTTGAACAAACCAAAGCTATTTTGTTTATGCTTTGTTACCTCACTTTTCCATTGTTGTTTTTAGATCACTTTCTTCCAGTTTTGATGAGCAATATTCTGTATTTAGAAGGATCTTATTCCATTTCAAAAAGAAAGTCTTTAAAAAGGTTAAATAAATATACGACCAAAATAAATAATAAAACATATGTATGTATATATAAATAAATTTGAAGTTTTTAGCTTCAGTTTTTGAAACATGGTTATTACTGTGTAGCGAAAAAACATATTTTAAATCAGTTAATTTATAATAATAAAAAATTTTCCTCCATTTCTTTGAATAATTTTATATTTTAAACTTAATGCAGGTTAACTTAATGTTATTTTTATTTTTTTAACTTTATACTAAATTTAAAAATTAATCAGAATGATTTACTTTTTAGTCAAATATTAACATTAAGACGTTAACAAATTATATCCATGGTCCGTTGTCAAGTTTTTTGAATTAACATATACTTGTATTTGATTGGTCATTGTAGCTTATGTAATAACGTTTCCCCTAGCGATGGATGTTTGATTGATTTGAATCTTTTAAAACTCTTTATTCTACAATCAACACCATCATTTGATAAGACATCAGTAGTGCTGAAACAAAATGACTATTTTAGTTGTGATGTTATAACATCTTTATGTTATAATTCCTTAATAAACACTATATATATATATGTGTGTGTGCGTGTTTGTGTGTGCATTTATATTATTGATAATTATATAAGGCTTCCTAATGTACGTTATATAAAGTTAATAGAATGCCACTTTCGTTCGGATGATGACATTTATTTTCTTTTAAAAAAAACGACTTCGTTTCCAATTAATTGCAAACATCTTCGCCGCACTTTCCCGTACGAAAACTTACTAATTAGCGCCATTCTATTTGTTTTTGTAGAGGAAGCGAAGCAAGACAAAGTCTCCAAAGGTAAACACGAAATCTCTTTATTTTATAAACTATAATCTTCATATTTTTTTCAACAGAAACGACAAAATAATTGTTACGAGATGAAAAAATATGTCCAATTGACTGACGACTGCATTCTGTTATTTCCACAGCCAAAAGTATATATTCTTCTTGATATTCCTTGTTAGTGAACTATCGATAGAGAAGATGATATGCCTTGAGAATAAACGTGAATAGACTTTGATTTGCTATACCCCTTTGATGAATGCACAGTCTAGATAATATTTTTGGGATCTGTTTTTTTTTTCTTACTTGACAATCTAACATCTACCTGCATCGTCATGTGAAAATGGGTAATTACCAGAGTTCAACCCGAAAACACCATAATCACAGTTCTCGTTTCATGATTCTTCAGAACTTTTTTTTTGCAATACTTTTTTTCGCAATACTAATTCTTTTGCAACCCCGATGAGAGAAAAAAAAATCTACCCATCGACAGGGTTCGAACCTGTGTCTTCCTTTATATGCCTTATATAGAAGAATCCAATGTATAGCCAACAAGGGATTTTAATATGTACTCGAATTTATCAATTAGATTACCATTCTGGTTTTTCTGCTTCTCTCATGCCAACTTCTCTAAATATTCTTTCTTCAAAAAGATCTGATTATGTCTTTCCGGAAGGTTCAATCAGTCAGCGACATATCTTGGTTTGACCGCCAACTTATTGATGGGACTAAAATTATTCCATATAGCCTACAAGGATTTTGCTACATACTTAATAATTTACTAGAGCTACGTAAGAAATCCTGTTATCTTTCCTATTCTCTACGACAATGTCTTTCCTTAATCCCTCTCCAATACTGAGGACTGTACCTCAGTATTGGAGATATTTGGTATCACTTGAACTCCAGTGAATACCACAGCCAATAATAATAATAATAATAATAATAATAATAATAATCGGAGCTTTGGGCCTCGTGAGAAAAGGAATGAACAATTTTACTAACAGTGTCCCAGGTAACATCAACATACTGAGTTGCCCAGAAAATCGCTCTACTAGGAACCTCATATACTAAGAAAAAGTTCTATCAATTAAATAACAATTCTCCTACAGGGCCTAAGGACCAAAACGGGAAACATAACATACACAAATAATAATAATAATAATAATAATAAAAGCCAACAGACAATTATCACAAAAGACAAGAAATTTAGGAAGTATAAGCTTATTCACAGAGTAGTAGCATTTGAGAAAAACACCTCCATGAAAAATATGGAGAAATTGTCCAAATGCAAAGACCTGGAGATCGATATTAACAGGATGTGAGGGAGTGAAGACTGAGATTGTATCAATAGTAATTGGATCCCTGGGCCTCGTGTGAAAAGGAATGGGCAATTTTACTAAATGTGTCCGAGGTAACAACAACATCCAAGTTGCCCCGAAGATCGCCCTACTAGGAACATTCCATATACTAAGAAAGGGCCTAAGGACCACAATTTGGACCCGACTCTAAAGTATACAAAGCAGGAAACACAACATGCACAAATAATAATAATAATAAGTACAAATTGAAACCATCATGGCTGGTAGGTCAATATCTACATTGGAAGATCTGTCATAACTACGGGATAAAATCACCTACAAACTGGTATAAAGATTTTCCTAAACCCTAAATGTAACTTGAAGTGGTCCGTAGTGAGGGCAGCCATTTTTATGTGTACCTGTCTCGACATTCAACCCACCGAGGACAAAAGGCCAGTGCAGATTCTCTTTACAAATAGTCCAGGTGTAACAGATCCTGTTCAAATAAAACACGAGAGCAATTATACTACTCCATCTTTTTGTAGGATACAAGCAAACACAAAGCCATTACAACCCGAGTATAGCAAGAAGCGATTGTGGCTTGGTTTACACCCAGTGTACTCCGTAAGTCGAGTCGCTTTTTATCAAACTTTAATGAATATATATTTTATTGGTGAAATTTGAACTCGTGAACTGTACTATGGGAAGAATTATGTAATGCTTCTTGTGAGGAACAAGAAGACTTACCTCCCACGAATCGAATTTGCATGGCGTGTTAGGTCTTGTTGAAAGATCACTACCAGCGTTAAAAGCGATAATGAATTATTCCGAAACTCTTATATCGCGGGCAGGCGTACAACAAAAAAGAAAAAAGACTAAAAATTCAAGCCAGCGTAAATTTATAAGATCGGGTGAACGAGAAATCTCGTATGCAAATTTTAATTGCCACCGACGCGGGCATAAATAGCAAGTCTGTGAGGAAGAGGTCAATAGCGACAGCTCAATTGGTAGAGCGGGAAACTGGGAAGAAAGAAAGCACTTTAATCCATTTCAGTCAGCGCAAACGACGGACGAACTGAATTTAACCGTTTTGAATTTGTGAAATTTGAGTTAAACTTTGAAGAATGTTGTAATGAAATGAAGCAAATAGGTAACGATATCTGTCAAAATTGAGTGTCACAAGGAAAATGTTTAATACCTTATAATCTCAGAGGATTTTGTTTGGAAAGGCGGACAACCAAAGGAAAAAACTTTGAAACTGAAATTCTAACCCTGAACAAGGCTGTCAGTGTTTTAAGATAATCTGAAAGTTACAATAATTTGTCTGCCCATTTGAGAATGCCAAGTGGCAGGTTTAGCGTGTAACATTTAAATCTGTCATGTGTTCGAGTCACATGAAGGACCTTTTACCGACACTAATTTAATAAATATAAGTAGTTGTGAATTAATGTTGAGCAGAATATTTCGCTGTTAATTCTATCCTAAGTGGGTGCGCCACATTTTTGACATTGTGTCACATTAGCCTAAACTCGGAAAACAACATTATGAACGTTTGGAAGAGGCAAATAAGCAAATGAAAATATATCGTGAGTCATTCAGTGTTATGGCTGAGGGCAATCGATATGTTAAAGCGTTTCGCAGGCTTATAGAAGTAAAAGCGGATTCGAATGTCTTTTATCTTCAATACAATTCTTTGTTTGAGGTCGCAATTTCTCCTTCTTTGCCTTATCCATTATTATTATTATTGTTGTTGTTGCTGCTGTTTAGTTAAAACTCAGTCTGCACTTGTTCATACATCCGAGCAAGTAAATATTTACAGAGATATTTTTAACATGATATGCGCAGTAACAACGTTAGACACTCGCGCGCGCACGCACACACACACACACACACACACACACACACACACACACACACACACACATTGTATATTTGGGTTGCAACCCTTCTTTCAAAAATGTTTCGTTGAATATGACATACAAGGAAAATTTGCTGAATTTTATTGAGTTTTTCTAAAAGGCTTGAAATTTTTTTCGTTTGATAGCAGAAAGTTAAAATTCTCCGTATGTCTATTGTCCCAAGCGCTTTCGGACACTCGTTTACCCATTTTGTAGGGGTTTGTTGTTAAGTGTTGTTAATTTATTTTCATGGTTGTCTCTTTAAGATACAATTCATATATATATATATATATCTCCATATATATATATATATATATATATATATATATATACCAGTGGAACCTTAAGGTTGTCTGTTTTCCATTTAAATTGAATTAATATTTATATATATATATATATAATTATATATATATATATATATATATATATATATATATACAACATCGAAAACATGTAAAAATCGCTACATATCAATGCATCTCATCAGGCGATTATAAATTACTGGTGAGTGAAAGATTTATTTAGATTTAAAAGCAAAATACAACCTCTTTTACGAAAAAAGAAAAAAGTGGTCGGTGTTATAAGGTTTGAGGGCTTTTCTCAGATCAACCAATCGAATATGACCGACGTTACATTTAAACTAAGGGAAGAAGCAAAAATTATTTTTCATAAATGGGTCATGACCTGTAGATTGGCAGTCAATGGCAGCACAGGCATTAAACAGAAGAGGATCTTAATGGATACATATTTTACACACAAGACAATGTCATTGCCTAAGAAAAAATTAGGTGGAGTGGTAATTGCACAAAATGCTAAACAAGTTATATGCTTTGTGTGTTTCAAACATAATTTTTTATAGTTGATAAATAAATAGCTTCTTTAAGAAACCAGTAAATAATTTAATATCTATAGATTTACTTGGTAAATTAATATACAACTGTTGACTAAAGATTCTTTATATAAGATGTTAATAACAACAACCAATCAATGCAAAATGTCAAAAATACCAAACAAATACAAATACATCCGTACAAAATGTTGCTGATACTAACAGAAGATTAATACAAAATTAATCAAACTTAAAATATTAAATCCAAATTAATCTTACAAATAGAAAGATAATCTATATATGGTGCAAAACAGTTCAACTAAAATCTAAGAAAAGGCATTATCAAATTCCAAACTTAACTGAATTGTAAAGTAAAAGGTAGATGGTGTTTACAATTTAACGTTAATTCAGATCTTTGGTTTAATAAAGCATACTAATGAAATAACCTGATAATTTCCAATTTTTCATGTAAACACAGAAAACAAGTTCCATATAAGGATCTACATGCCCTTGCTATATTTAAAATTTGCCATTTCACCTTGGGAGTTTTATACTTATTAATTAGAAAATTATTATTTCTATAAGAATTATTAGTAAAAGACAATGCATGTTGATACCACCTAGTGTTTAAAGGATTCTTAGTGTTACCAATAAAGAACTTTTCAACCTTCAGATTCTCTATTGTAGAGATAGTACAAAGATAAACAAGAGATTTTTGTTAAACATTTGTTTGGCAATGGGCACTGGTCAGAATTCCTACAATTACATTGGCCAATATCATCAATATTTCCCTTGTAACTTGCATTATGATTCAGATTATTAAATTGGTTTAAACTATATATATATATATATATATATATATATATATATGGCCTTAAGAATCAGTTGAAGTATGAAACAGACTTTCGCCGCTTGGTATGAACAAACATAATAAACATTCATATATAAATATATATATATATATGTGTGTGTGTGTGTGTGTGTAGATATTACGTCAAACGTTATTATAATGGACACTTCTGGTTTGAAATAGACGCCTTATCTTTATTTATTGACTACTGCTTCGGAAATTAGATCTCAGCAACGTCCAAACGACTTATTCACGCGCCATATACCTGCACACACACACACACATATATGTATATATTAAAAATACTTGTCATTTTTTGTGATTTTTAATTTAAATTTTGATCAATTCGAAACCTATTCATTAATATATCTTTTCATTTCTACATTTTATTTCTGGTCTCAAGAAGCCACACATGCAAACACTGAATGTACTAGATAGATAGATAGATAGATAGATAGATAGATAGATAGATAGATAGATAGATAGATCTGAACAGACAAAAATAGAGAGAGAACGAAAGAACACGCTGAGTCATTAAAATAGATGGATAGATAGATAAATTTGAAGACAAACATAGATCTGAATATAGATAGATAGAAACAGAAGATAGATAGATAAATAGGAACAGAAAGAAAGAAAGAGAGAAAGAAAAAAAAGGAAGAAAGAACACGCTGAGTCATTAAAATAGATAGATAGATACATACATACATACATAGATCCTGGATCGTTGGAAGGCTTTTGCTATCTAGACAGTTTATGGTAAGGATACGAACAAATTTAGATATATGTTTTTCTCATATACACATTATGTTCTTCTAAAATATTTTGTTTTCTTCAGATGTTAAGATGCACAAGCCGCATCAGAATCGCCCACACCAGAAAGGTAAATATTAATTAGAATCCTAAATTCACTCCTCAGATTTTGGCCTTCAAATAGAAAAACTTCTTTTCCATTTTTGTTTTATGGGATTTTGGGGAGGGGATATGTGATATTTATAGAGAAAAAATTATGGAAGCCTCTCACTATAAGGAAATATACAATATTTGAAGTAATTAATTTTAAACAATTCTCATCTGCTAATATTTTTTATAGCAGTTCATTAATATATTATTTGATTGATGCAAAATTCACATCGCCATTTCTTAGATAAGCTTAGATAGATTTTACAACTGTAATTTAACCCATCTCATATTGTTTGATTAAAATTGGTAATTTTATTTCGTGGTTTGGGGATTTTATGGTTGAAAGAAATAACAAGAGGAGAACTTTGAAGAAAACTGAATAAATTCAACCAGCAGATTCCAAATAATAAATGATCGCCTTATATTCTTCCAAATGCATTCTGCGTACATCTCGCCTTCTCATTCTTGCAAATGCATTCTACGGACATCTCGCCCTCAGTTTCGTCCAAACGCATTGTCCGGACATCTCGTCTTCATAATCTTGCAAACGCATTCTGCGGACATTTCGCCTTCAGATTCTTCCAAATGAATTCTCCGGACATCTCGCCTTCACATTCTTCCAAACGCATTCTCCGGACATCTCGCCTTCATAATCTTGCAAACGCATTCTACGGATATCTCACCTTCAGATTCGTCCAAATGAATTCGCCGGACATCTCACCTTCACATTCTTGAAAACGCATTCTACGGATATCTCGCCTTCACATTCTTCCAAACGGATATCTCGCCTTCAGATTCCCCCAAAGGAATTCTCCAGACATCTAGCCTTCACATTCTTGCAAACACATTCTCAGGACATCTCGCCTTCAGATATTTGCAAGCGCATCCCCGGGACATCTCGCCTTAACATTGTTACAAACGCAATCTCCGGACATCTCGCTTTTACATTCTTACAAATGAATTCTCCGGACATCTGGCCTTCTCATTCTTGCAAACGAATTCTACGGATATCTCGTCTACAGATTCCTCCAACTGAATTCTCCGGACATCTCGCCTTCATAATCTTCCAAACGCATTCTCCAGACATCTCGCCCTCAAATACTTCCAAACGCATTGTCCGGACATCTCGCCTTCATAATCTTGCAAACGCATTCTGAGGACATCTCGCTTTCAGATTCTTCTGAATGCATTCTCCGGACATTTCGCCTTCAGATTTTTCGAAGGGCATTTTCCGGACATCTCGCCTTCAAATTTTTCAAAGCGCATTCTCCGGACATCACGGCTACTGATTCTGCCAAACACATTCTCCGGACATATCGCCTTCAGATTTTTCAAAGAGCATCCTCCGGACATCTCGCCTTCAAATTTTTCCAAACACATTCTCCGGACATCACGGCTACTGATTCTGCCAAACGCATTCTCCGGACATCACGCCTTCGGATTGTGCCAAAAGCATTGTCCAGACGTCTCGCCTTCATAATCTTGCAAACGCATTCTGCGGACATCTCACCTTCAGATTCTTTCAAAAGCATTCTCTCTTTACCTTCAGATACTTGAACACGTATTCTTCAGGCCTGTTGTCATTAGAATTTCATTTTATTTGTCACATGGTACAGTTTTTTATGCAAACAGTGATTCCGACATATTAAAGATGTCTTCCTCAATGATTTCATCAAATCAGAAACGGCAATCTTTTTCTTGTAATAGCAAACAAAATATTATTTGCAATTGTGTTGTGAAATCAGTAAACAATGGAGAAGTATTGAGAACAATACACTTATTCTGAAGACGTTGCTATATTTAATAAAAAAAATTTTTTTTAAGAAAAACCTTGAAACTTTTGCATCAACCTAATATTAACAAAAAGTCTTATTTCTAATAACAGTATTCATTTACACATTCAGCGACATGCTTTTTATTTGTTTTTTTGCGAGGGTAAAGTGTGTAGCTCAGTAATAATACAATAGGTGTACCTCAGATAAGAAACATCATTTGCTAAATTAGTGATTGTAGCGTGCAGAAGACAATATGCAGTCAAGAAGCGTTTTTCAAATGGGGGACATTGTGTAATCATGAGTTTTGCGTTAAACACACTTTGTTAGCACTCAAGTAATTAATTTGGAAAACTTTTTATTTTCCTTAGAATCTCAAAAACTAGCTAATATTGTGAAACAAATATTTTATATTCTTCAGGTCATAAGGTGCACAAACTTAACCCACATCGCAAAGGTAAATTTTTCAAATTTTGATTAAACTTCTTCCGTCAGTATCTGTCTATATTTCTGAGATTAAGTATTATGTACACTATTTACATTATTCGGACTATTGTCCTCATCTTTGTCGCCATATTTATTACAACGGTTCTCCCGGTCAGTATCTGTCTATATTTCTGAGATGAGGTATTTTGTACACTATTTACATTATTCGGATGATTCTCCTCATCCTTGTCGCCATATTTATTACAACGTTTCGGCCGTTATGCGTTCCAGCCTTCTTCAGGTAGTTGGAATGTCGAACTGAACCCTTTATTTCGCTCACCGGGGTAGACTGTTCTAGTTCCACGTGCCATGTTTAATGGATGTCAGTTATCAGTTATCTCCTGTTAATTGCCCTCCATGAGTCACACTCTTTGGATCCCGTCACTGGATCTAACCAACGCCTTTATCCACTGTGTCATGTGTCCTTAAGGACATTTGTGTATGAATTTCTGGGTATTATAAACTTAATGTCTTCAGCAATCATTTTTTACCAGTGCTCATACTGCAATGAGATCCAGTGACAGGACCCAAAGAGTGTGAGTTCAATACCCGGTTAAGGCAGTGGAGAACTTGGAGAGGGGAATTAACAGGAGATAAATGATAATTGACATCCATTAAACATGGCACGTGGAACTAGAACAGTCTATCCCAGTGAGCGAAATAAAGGCTTCAGTTCGACATTGCAACTACCTGTAGAAGGCCGGAGCGTACAACGGCCGAAATAATGTAAATAGTGAACTTCTTCCTTTCCCTTAAGTTGCTATAAATCAAATATCCTTATTTGATGAATCACTCAGTCAAGTATACTTTTTTTTTGCTCTTGTTACTACAATCTCTGTGGGCCTTCAGCTTTCCTCAGGTCATCTTCACTTTCATGTCCAATGTTCACTCAAAAAACCACCGTTTACCGGGCTAAGCTGCGAAAGACCGTAAATAGAATGATATTGAATTTTCTTGGTGGGGGAAATGGTCACCTAATTCACAGTGATCCCATTAACAAGCATATATATATATATATATATATATATATATATATATATATATATATATATATGCTATTGCAAAAAGGTATTGCAGGACCGGAGTGAAGCACTCTTTCCTCATCCCACCTCACTTAGCCTTGTTCCAAAGAAATGTTTCTAAATAACTAAAAGTAAACAAAGATCATTTATCTATATTTCTGAGATGATGTATTATGTACGTTATTTTCATTATTCGGACTATTGTCCTCACCTTTGTCGCCATATTTATTACAACGTTTCGGCCGTTGTACGCTCCGGCCTTCTTCAGGTGGTTGGAATGTCGAACTGAACCGTTTATTTCGCTCACTGGGGTAGACTGTTTTAGTTCCACATGTCATGGTTTTAATGGATGTCAGTTATCAGTTATTGCCTGTTAATTCTCCTCTCCAAGTTCTCCACTGCCTTAACCGGGTATTGAACTCACACTCTTTGGGTCCTGTCACTGGATCTAATCAACGCCTTTATCCACTGTACCATGTGTCCTTGAGGACAACCACCTGAAGCAGGCCGAAGCATACAAAAGCCAAAATGTTGTAATAAATATGACAACAAAGATGAAGACAATAGTCCGAATAATGTAAATAAAGTTTATCTAATGCAACATATACCAGACGATAGTCGGTGAGACGGTCGTCTATAATGTTGTTATTAAAACTACAAAGATGAGGATGTTAGCACGAATGAGATTACCGTTTGACAGAGAATAACATTGAGTTGCAAAAAGAAGAATTTTATATCCGACCAATTTTTTAATGGTTTGGTTAGGTTTGTTTTGTCTTACGGCTCAACAATAAGGCCGACAAGATTTGCATTGCTGGTAATATTTATTCCAAAAAGTATTTCTGGGAATACATGGTGTCCATAAAGTTTGTGTGCACTTTAAAAAATTTATAACTTTATTTGTATTTGCGATAGAAATAATCTGTAAAAAATGTTATAAAGTTTAATGTACCTAGTTTTAAGTATAGCTAAAATAACTAATGTGATTTCAGGCATTACTGTAAATCATTTGGCAAATGTTTTCCGTGAACTGCAAAATCGTATTAGCCTTTGTATTGCTAATGATGGAGGACATGTGGAAACTTAAATAAAATTTCAATAAAACCTTAAACAAAATATAGATTTACTTCTTTCTAATCCTTTTTACAAATTATTTCTATCGCAAATACAAATAAAGTTATAATTTTTTTAAAGTGCACACGAACTTTATGAACACACTGTATTTTTCCCAAAAATGTATTGCTGGTAATAATTTTTTCTTCAAAAAGTTATTGCTGGTAACAATTTTCCAAAAATGTGTTGCTAGTATTAAAACCAATTTTTACACTTTCATAGTGCTTTGACCCCAATTTGGGGTTAACTACTTGCGCATAGCTGGGACCCTAACAGGTGCTACCACTCCGAGTCCACGCTCCTCAAAACCTTCTGATCAAAGGACTTGCTGCCGGGCGTAGTTTATCGTCTTACCCAGGACGCCCATTTTTTAACTTGAAAAACTGAAGAATAATTGACTATTTACATTGTTCGGACTGTTGTCTTCATCTTTATTGCCATATTCACGACATTTCGGTCGTTGTACGCTCCGACCTTCTTCAGATGGTTGAAATTTCGAACTGGACCGGAAGCTACAACGGTCGAAACTTTGTGAATATGCCAACAAAGATGAGGACAATAGTCCGAAGAATGTAAATAGTGTAAATAAGTACAATACCTCATCTCAGAAATAAAGACATATAATGATTGACTGGTATCAGCAATGAATTATATATATATATATATATATATATATATATATATATACACTTTATTATCGTATATTACATTCGAACATATATAAAACCGCTATATAAATGCATGCATATATATATATATATATATATATATATATATATATATATATATATATATATATATAGTATTCTTTTCTGCTGATATTGTTGAATCTAACAATGAAACACGGTTAAGTTTTAAATAAACTTTTCTTGGTTTCGAATCAAACGCTTTACATTAGATGAAACAAAGTGAGAGAGTGTGTGAAAGAACGAAAATGTGCGAGGGAGAAAGAGTGAAAGAAAGACACAAAGTGTAACATAGAGAATGAAAGAAAGAATGAAATAACGTGAAAAAGAAAGAAAGAAAGAAAGAAAGAATGAAATAACGTGAAAAAGAAAGAAAGAAAGAAAGAAAATTTGTGCGAGAATGAGAGTGAAAGAAAGAAAGAAGCAAACAATGTATCAGAAAGAGCTTAAAAGAAAGAAAGAAAAGTGAAAGAATCTAATCATGGCCTGACCTTTTCTTCTGCTGAAATTCTTGATTTCCCACCGAGATTCAAATGCAAAATTTTCGAATGCTGATATTTTCATCCTATTGAAAGCAGACAACTTGAAAGGCAAGTCTCTATCTACAACCAAATTCCAATATATTAGCCTCGTGTCACGCTAAAATAAGCTTATAAATATATATTTTCTAAAATTCTATAACGTAAACAGTCATGGCTCTCCACAAGTTCATTTTTCTTATTATCTGTGAATTGGTTTCTTAGGGAAATATAATGATGCGATTTCTCGCTGCCTTCTCCGCGGATTTTAATTCAGAGTTATCCATTGACTAGACTGACTGCTACCCGAAGCCAAGAGATCTTCGTCTACCCTGCTAGTGGGTTCAAGAAACGGACTCATGCCTTCTCCAAACGCAAACTGAACGCAACAGATTAGTCCGTAATATGAACCCGGTTCACCGGTTTCATTTTCCACAATTACGCCATTTGCACATCCGATAAATATCTCATATCCCAGATAATAATATTTGGTTTGTACTAACGAGCATTACCAACTCGGCAGTAAAAATAGCAAATGGAAGTTTTGCCTAAAACTGCCAATAAGATACATCATTTTATTTGTTAAGATTAGCTTTGTCTGGACACAAAGACACAAGATTCAAGATGTGTCACGATAGATCCCGACTCGACTGACTGAACACACACGAAGGCTAGTAGACCTTAAATAGTGCTATTTATGTCTAAAATTTCACGTTCTTTATGACCAACGATAAGGTCTGTTAGTTGTAGGCTTGAAAGCGGCAAACCCACTTTACCGGATGGGAATAAAATAATAAATAGTGTAAAGTTGAGAAGTCAAGTGACACTTGGTCGGAATTGAAATTTATCCGCTAGAAGGAGAAGAGATGATAAAAGAAGAAGAAGAAGAAAGTCATCCAGTTTTCATATTTCCATTTCTGGTCATGTCGTTAATTTCAACTTCCGCACCTTTGCAGTGAACCTTTCTCAATTTTTATGCACAACGATGCAGTCGAGACGTGAAAACTAACGTGGGCTTTATTTGATCGGCGAGTGAAAAGCTGAGTTGACGCCCACACAAAATATTGAAAGGCAAGTGGTAGAGAGGAAGACAAGGCACAACCCCTGCCTAACGAGCTTGTGTAGATGGATGGAAGAACAGGGGCTAGGAGAGATAGCAAAAGGCAAAATATACTAAGAGCTATAAAGGACATTGAAATTGTGGAGATCCATGATCCCAACGTTCATAGAAGAAAAAATAGCAAAGACAGAAGTGTGTGGGATGTAATTCGCTATAAAAGTGAATGTCTGATGATAACGATTTTAAAACGAAACAATTTAGTATGACCTAAGTTCATATATGTTAATATTTAACAGCCCCACCCCTCGCCACGAAGAATGTATGTGGCACAAGGCCGAGTTAACCGTGGGTTCTCCGAGCCCGTAGTCTCGGCCAAAAATATTCCCGTAGAACCCGGATAAACGGGTCCGGGCTTGTCTATCGCCCCTTCGGCAAAACCACGTCCGGGTTCCTCTCTGATCAAGGCAGAGAGTAACGAACAGGCTATATCACTGCTCCCATAGGCCATATATGTTGACCACATGGTAAGAATCATATTCGATAATAATTATTCATGACGCGTAACCAGTACACCAAAATAAAATGTCCTCATTATGCTAAACTTTTTCTGACGCGAGACCAAAAATGGAAGGTAACCTCTTGTAATAATCTGTGGGTCTCTCCATGTTAGTCCAAAGTGATAAATGTATGGCACCTGGTGAGGATTAAATTGCATAGAGTGCTAATCATTTTTCCATGGTGACTCTAGAATGATCTCTTACGAGACATGGCTTGTTTCTTGGGGGAAAATAAGTAAATATTTGGAAATTTAGAAAAAGTCCGATTAGTCGATTGTCCCGATTTAATGATCGGCTTTATGCATCGCATTTGCAATGTCATGTTGTCAGATTTCAAAATCACCAGTCGATTGCTTTGCCCAAAAAATCACCAGTCGATTGCTTTGCCCCCAAAATCACCCGTCCATTGCTTTGCCCCCCAAATCACCCGTCCAATGCTTTGCCCCCAAAATCACCCGTCCATTGCTTTGCCCCCCAAATCACCCGTCCAATGCTTTGCCCCCAAAATCACCAGTCGATTGCTTTGTCCCCAAAAATCACCAGTCGATTGCTTTGCCCCCGAAAATCACCCGTCCATTGCTTTGCCCCCCAAATCACCCGTCCAATGCTTTGCCCCCAAAATCACCCGTCCATTGCTTTGCCCCCCAAATCACCCGTCCAATGCTTTGCCCCCAAAATCACCCGTCCATTGCTTTACCCCAAAAATCACCCGTCCATTTCTTTGCCCAAAAAATCACCAGTCGATTGCTTTGTCCCCAAAATCACCCGTCCATTTCTTTGCCCAAAAAATCACCAGTCGATTGCTTTGTCCCCAAAATCACCCGTCCATTGCTTTGCCCCCAAAATCACCCGTCCATTGCTTTACCCCAAAAATCACCAGTCGATTGCTTTGCCCCAAAAATCACCAGTCGATTGCTTTGTCCCCAAAATCACCCGTCCATTGCTTTACCCCCAAAATCACCCGTCCATTTCTTTGCCCCCAAAATCACCGGTCCATTGCTTTGCCCAAAGAAAGCGGTTTGTTTCATTTATAAACAAGCAAATTTCACAATGTAGTTCTGTGGAATAATATTTTTCCAGGTTTCAGCAATTCGTTACAAAGAATTTAATTTAAACCCCACCAAACAAGAAGAATTTGTTTTATTCACTACATTCTGTTTAGTTTGATATTCTGAAAGTTGTTCTAAAATACAACTTCGTGCAAATCAATTGTAACAAAACGAATAATTCCGTTATTATTTACATTTTTCGTATTTTTCCAATGAAACATGACCCAGTACACATGTTAGTACTTCGTATGTCCATTCCACGAAATCGTTCCTTGCAGATTGACAACAGATTCTCGATTGAAATTAAATCAGGAGACTTTACGGGTCAGTCCACAGTACTTTGATTTTCTCACTGGTAAGGCTTCCCATCTGTTCGTGCAGCGTTACAATTTTCCTGCGCTTCAATGGAGTAACGTCCAATGCAGACAATGTCCATAGGACAACTAATTGACAGTCGAGACAATATGGCCCGGGCGTGATGAAAATCTGATGAAATCACAGATGACGCAATATTTTTCAAAGCCAATCAAATTTCATCATACATCCCGAAAATAGATTCATATTATTACTGCACACCACTGCAAATGACCTAATCTGAGGAAAAAATAAAAATCGATTACACCCTGTCACCCCAGTGGCTCTAAAACTGACCGTATGGCGAAAGATAGAAAACTGAAGCGATTGTTTCAATTAATTTGCACAATGGTGTAGAGACACGATTTTTCTTCATTTTTGATTTTTATAATAAGTAAATTTTTCTTCGTCCGTGACTATCTTGAATAAAATGAGATTTTTTTTAATCAAACAAGAGAAACCCAAGTGTTTTAACCCTAAGCGATGTTCGTTTTTGTAAATATCTTCCTAGCTTGTCGTCTTGTAAATATCAAACTAGATTTGAAAATACATTATTTGCATTATTGGGACTATTGTACTCATCTTTGTCGCCATATTTATTACAACGTTTCGTCCGTTTTACACCCCGGCCTTCTTCAGGTGGTTTCTTAACCCTTTATTTCGCTCACTTGTGTAAACTGTTCTAGTTCCACGTGTCATGGCACAGTGGATAAAGGCGTTGGTTAGATCCAGTGACAGGACCCAAAGAGTGTGAGTTCAATACCCAGTTAAGGCAGTGGAGAACTTGAAGAGGGGAATTAACAGGAGATAACTGATAACTGACATCCATTAAACATGGCAGGTGGAACTAGAACAGTGAGCGAAATAAAGGGTTCAGTTCGTCATTCCAACCACCTGAAGAAACGTTGTAATAAATATGGCGACAAAGTTGAGGACAATAGTCCGAATAATGTAAATAGTGTACAAAATACCTCATCTCAGAAATATAGACAGATACTGAAAGGCCAAAACGTTATAATAAATATGGCGATAAAGATGAGGACAATAGTCCGAATAATGTAAATAATGTACATAATACCTCATCTCAGAAATATCGACAGATACTGAAAGGCCGAAACGTTGTAATCAATATGGCGACAAAGATGAGGACAATAGTCCAAATAATGTAAATAATGTACATAATACTTCATCTCACAAATATATACAGATACTGAAAGGCCAAAACGTTATAATAAATATGGCGACAAAGATGAGGATAATAGTCCGAATAATGTAAATAATGTACATAATACCTCATCTCAGAAATATAGACTGATACTGAAGGGCCGATACGTTGTAATAAATATGGCGACAAAGTTGAGGACAATAGTCCGAATAATGTAAATAGTGTACATAATACCTCATCTCAGAAATATAGACAGATACTGAAAGGCCAAAACGTTATAATAAATATGGCGATAAAGATGAGGACAATAGTCCGAATAATGTAAATAATGTACATAATACCTCATCTCAGAAATATCGACAGATACTGAAAGGCCGAAACGTTGTAATCGATATGGCGACAAAGATGAGGACAATAGTCCAAATAATGTAAATAATGTACATAATACTTCATCTCACAAATATATACAGATACTGAAAGGCCAAAACGTTATAATAAATATGGCGACAAAGATGAGGGTAATAGTCCGAATAAAGTAAATAATGTACATAATACCTCATCTCAGAAATATAGACAGATACTAGATTTGAAAGATTGTCTAAATATTAAAACACTATGTAAATTTAAGGAAGACTTCTAGGATATCCCTAATATTGTGCAAAAGGGGAAAATTTCGATCGTAAGAGATCCCGTGTCAGTATTTTTTCTTCATATAATTTTGACAACTTCCGATTCTTAAAAGGAACTTGTTTTGTTTTCCTCTGATATTAAACTTCACAAACCCCGTCAGCATAACTCACAACAGCAAGGTTAACTTTGTAAAGTTCTAACATGTCAGGAGTTATTTTTGTTTTATTTAGATTGAAAAGCTCCTGACATTGAGCGCTTTCCTTTCGTCTCTGTGAACCGTCTAACCTTGCGTGTTGACCAAATTCGGGCTAAACTCTTAATTCGGTTTCAAAGTACGTTAAACAGTTGTGAAAATTAATTTTATTTCATTTCGAATCATAAAACATTTTACTATCTTGCGGCAAATTATCAGATCAACTTTGATGTCCGATTTTTCTTTTCGTTGTTTGTGCAAATATTTGTTTCAAACGGAGAAGCGTAAGTTGAAACATCGAACTTGAAGGTGTGAAACATTACTTCTTTTGTTTTCTTGCCAGTATTAATCTCAGCAAAGTTGTACTTAGGATATTACTACAGAATATTATCATTACTGAGTATCCCATAATAGTAGTACTTCTATTCTACAGGGTATCCAGTAAAAAACGCTATAAATTCAGAAAGAAATTTATTTAGCTCTCAAGATTCAGGCACAGACTGAATAATTGTCGTATATATCTGAAATGTTAGCCTGAATGTTCAAGACAAAGTTGCAAACGTCGGAACCAGGAGGAGGTTGTAGCTTTGTTCAAGGTCATGAATATTCAAGAAATTTATTCAAGGTTATTCGAGGGCATTTATTCCTGAAAGATAAAACAATGATAATAAATTTGCCGCTTTTTTAATGGGGGCGCCTCAACGTGGAATAATTTTTAACAAACTAGTCTAATAAATAATGATTTCTAACCTCTATGGGTACGCCGATACCTATGGCCTAGAGTCAGGCTTAGTTTAGTAAATATGATACAACGAGTATAATTCGGAAGTATTTTTAAATGAGTTAATTTAGAAGATCATAGCTGTTGTTAATCCTCAATGGGGGTACTAAACTTGTGGCCTTGTACCAACCCGAGATAAACAAAACTCGAAAAAGTTGTCCATTACAAATCTGGATCCGTCACATAACTTTTATTATAGTCTATTGTTAGAATTATTCTATTTTATTATTAGTTCTTATTGTTAATCTCTTACTGGGCTTAAATTAACCGACCTGTAAGAACGAATGTTCTTTTCTTTCAGTATATTGCTCTTAATGAACTATTAGAATATTAATTATTGTACCGTACCTAATTAGTATATTAAATTTTACCATCATTATCCAATGGGAAGAAATGCTTTTGTATACAAGCGGGCGCTAGACCTAAACTCAGATATATTAAACGCTTCTTAATCAGACGAACAAATTTTCAGTGCTCAATGGATTTGCTGCTCTTCGCAGTTTCGGAAGTTTTCAATAATGGTTTAGTTTGGTTTGGTTTGTCTTACGGCACATCAACCTCAATGGGTCATTTAATGCCGACAACATTTTTTTTTTCCTGGTAATATTTTGTTTTGTCAAAAATCTATTTCTGGTAATATTTTTTTCCTGTATAGCTGATAATATTATTTTTTCAAAACGTATAGGTAATAGTTTGTTTTTTTTTCTTCAAAAATTTATTTCTGGTAATAATTTTTACAAATTATTTGTAACCTATTTTTACACTTTTATAATGCTTTTTACCTCAGTTTCGGTGTTAACTATTTGCCCATAGCTAGGACCCTAACAGGTACTACCACCCCGGGTCAGGGTGGACTTGGGAACACCAGCAATTAAGAAGTGTTTCATGCTCCTCAAAGCCTCTTGATCAGAGGCCTTGCTGCTGGACATAGTTTATCGTCTTACCCAGGACGCGGATGTAGTTTGCGCCATACCAAAGACGCTTTTTTCTTCTTTTTCTTTTTTTTGGAGAGCTTGCGATTCAATAATGGAAAATATGGTATCTGAAGAATATATCACCAATCAGATGTTGTAGATAGTAACTGTCGTAGAGCAAACTAGTTTCACTTATTACACCAATCATCATTGGGGACCCTATTATCTCGACTTTGTCTCGAATGAAGCAATGCTTTGAACAAACCAACCCTTCTGCTTTTATTGCATTTAATTTCCATCCTCACTAGGTGCCATTCAATATTCCTGGCTGCCCTGGAGCGGGTAGTCAATAGTTTCGTCTTGCAATTTATTCCTAGTGGATTCAATCCTTGTGCAAGATTAAGTATTTTGTTTGTTTTGTTTTTATCAACGTTTCGGCTGATGCATTCTCGGGGCTTCATCAGATGTATGTTGATTCTGAAGATGGTATTGCAATTCTATGATAATTTTGACAGTATTTTCTTTAGTGAATATGTTACAAAGAAAGAAAAAAATTTCCTCGGCTGCATTCAAGAATTACTGGTCGCAATGCGCATGGGAAAATCGATTCTGTAGGGCTGCATTTAAAACAACAAAAATAAAGATACTCATTTGGATAATACGGTGAATGAAAAATCAATCAGGTCAAAGAATGATAGATAGATAGTGAGTAGAATGGAATAGATAGATATGTTTGTTGAATTGAATACTTGGGTTATTTAATCTCGAATGGTATTCTGGGACAAAATTCACAGTGGATTCTTAACTGATAGATATACGCCCGGGTTACACTAGAAATAAATGATAGAAAGGTTTACTTTACAATTGAATCAAAAAAGCACGGATTGCATTACAGTAAAAAAAAAGAAGGTAGACAAAGGTACTGTTTATTCTTGATTTAAAGTAGAAACAAACAAGTCTGAGACTCATAATCATAAGTCCAGTTTACACTAGTGTAAGAAAAGATAGATATGGGCAAAGTTCGTACTAGAAACACAAAGGTAAAAATTGGTCTGTAGCTGAGTCTGCAAGTATTCAGCCTCAAGAAGTACCCTTTTAACGGGTAGCCGGATGTTACCCGTCTGCAGGAGATGCAGATGTTGCATTCCAAGCCTCGTGGACAGATAATCACATAGATAGATAAGATTATTACAAAACGGATTGAAAATTGTATCACTCAGATTAATTATGACTGAAACATCGATAGAGGTATCGATTTTATCATCCCGACAGTGGAATTTTTTTTTTTTTTTTTTCAAACTTTTTCATTTCGGAGTTATTGATAAAATGTAAAATTAGACGCAATGAGGCTGGTAAGTTCTCGGGTCTACCCACTTCTGAATATCAGGAAATTAATCAATAAATATCAGGTTAATTGATTTTGGAAAGTGGTTAGACCCGGAAAATTTTCAGTGTCCACTATTAAAGTAAACTCTTTTCAAAAATAGGCTATAAATTAATTTAACGTCGGGTGCGAGAGGAACACGAGGGTTTCAAACTTGTACCATGTGATTTCGACAAACTTAAATAACTGATTTTCTTTTCTTTTTTTTCCTTTTTGTTTTTTTGTTTTTTTTTTGGTTAAGCATTGAATATAATTTTCTTAAAACTCGTTGTCTCCATGATCAAATGAAATTTGAATTTTTTTCCGCGCTTTAAACTGGGTCTCGTGACTTTTAATTCTGATGTTCATTTTCTACAGATCTTAAAGCCCCCAAATCGCGTCTACATCACCCTCACAGGAAAGGTAACCGTTCAATATTTTGACTTTTATTTCTAATTATACAACTGAAATGGTTTAATACTAACTTTTAGTCTAAATGCCTGCAATGATGAGTTATCATTATTTACAGTATACACCCTTTTGCAAATTAATTGAAACAACTATTTTAATTTCATTTCTTTCACCATACGGTCAGTTTTAGACTTACTGGTGTGTTTCCTCAGATTAGGTCATTTGCAGTGGTGTGCAGTAATATGAACCTATTTTCGGGGTGTATGGTGAAATTTGTTTGGCCTTGAAAAATATTGCGTCATCCGAGATTGCATCAGATTTTCATCACGCCCAAACACTATTGTTGCGACTGTCGATTAGTTGTCCTACGGCCATTGTCTGCAATGGACGTTACTCCAAGGAAACGTATCAAAATTGTAACGTTGCACGAACACACAGGCAAGCCTTACCAATGAGCAAATCAAAGTATTATAGCCTGGCTTGGAAACTCTCCTGATTTAAATGCAATCGAGAATCTGTGGTCAATCTGCAAAGAACGACTTCGTGGAACGGACATACGAATTAATAACATGTGCACTCGGTCATGTTTCATTGTAAAAATACGAAAAAAGTAAATAATAACGGAATTATGCGTTTTCTTTCAATTAATTTGCACAAGAGCCGTAGGACAACTCATCGACAGTCGAGACAATAGTGTATGGGCGTGATGAAAATCTGATGCAATCACGGATGACGCAATAATTTTCAAGGCCGAACAAATTTCATCATATACCCCGACAATAGATTCATATTACTGTACACCAATCTGAGGATAATTTAGAAATCGATTAAACTCTGTCACTCCACTGACCGAACCGTCAAAGAATGGAAACTAAACGGTTGTTTCAATTAATTTTCGCAAGGATGTAACGAAATGGTACATTTCGAAATTCTCTGGGAGTTACCCGGATCGACAAGCATCTGATGAAAGCCGAAGAGTACAACGACTGAAACGTTGTGATAATAACAACAAAGATAAGGATAACAGTCCGCATGTAAATAATGACAACTAACTTATCTAACCGACTAATTTTGACTAACATATCTAACGAACTAACTTTTTATGTTTTTTTTTGTTTGTTTTTGCTATAAATGTTATTTTTACCGAGTATATGTTTTTGAGTTGACATTAGTGTTATTTTGATCAGCGGAATTAATGTCAACCGGTCTAGAGATCGGGAGTCTTCACTAAATAAAAATGCGTTTACTGTCAGGAATGGAAATTGTATTCAGGGAAATCATTTCTTTAATCGAGATGTATCCTACCAGTTAGGTCACAGGGAACACTTCTTTCAGACTTCTCGATCTAGGCCGGTTGATACATACTTACTGATTATGAAAAAAAATGGATGTCAACACAAACAGACGTATGCAGTAAAATTAAGGTTCATGGTCATTATCGCCTCTGGAAAAAATGATACATTGATTTAACCACAAACTCGACTCCTGATTTTAAAACAACTGACTTCCTTTTTTACTATTACTTTTCAATTAAAATTTTACGTATTCACGAAGTCCTTTGTCATTTGGACAGAAATACTTTCCGGCAGACGTTAACAACACCTAAAATCCATAATCACTTATCTTCTCTTGCGTCAATGCGTTTTATGCCGAATTTTCTCGTGAGAGGGCGCACTTCTTTTTGCCTCTGCCTTTTACTAATTGTCTTCTTTTTTTTCTTTTTTTTTTTTTCTTTTTTTCATTCATTTTCGTAAATCCTAATAGATATTTCAGGCAAAGGAGACTCCTTGGCTGCGAAACGGTTTTGTATTTTATTTGTTTTTTACTAACTAGACAAAATTCAGCGTCTATTCGGTGATGAGGAAACGCTACTTTAGAAGTATTGAATTGTTGATAACGGTGACTATTTAGGAGTTTTCGCTACACCGAAATCTAAGATAGATAGATAGATAGATAGATATGGATAGACTGAGATAGATAGATAGATAGATAGATAGATAGATAGATAGATAGATAGATAGATAGATAGATAGATAGATAGATATGGATAGACTGAGATAGATAGATAGATATGGATAGACTGAGATAGATAGATAGATAGATAGATAGATATGGATAGACTGAGATAGATAGATAGATAGATAGATAGATAGATAGATAGATAGATAGATAGATATGGATAGACTGAGATAGATAGATAGATATGGATAGACTGAGATAGATAGATAGATATGGATAGACTGAGATAGATAGATAGATAGATATGGATAGACTGAGATAGATAGATAGATATGGATAGACTGAGATAGATAGATAGATAGATAGATATGGATAGACTGAGATAGATAGATAGATAGATAGATAGATAGATAGATAGATAGATAGATAGATAGATATGGATAGACTGAGATAGATAGATAGATAGATATGAATAGACTGAGATAGATACTTCTATTAATACTTCTAAAGTAGCGTTTCCTCATCACCGAATAGACGCTGAATTTTGTCTAGTTAGTAAAAACAATAGATAGATAGATAGATAGATATGAATAGACTGAGATAGATAGATAGATAGATAGATAGATAGATAGATAGATAGATAGATATGAATAGACTTAGATAGATAGATAGATAGATATGAATAGACTTAGATAGATAGATAGATAGATAGATAGATATGAATAGACTTAGATAGATAGATATGAATAGACTTAGATAGATAGATAGATAGATAGATATGAATAGACTTAGATAGATAGATATGAATAGACTTAGATAGATAGATAGATAGATAGATAGATAGATAGATATGGCCAAGTTTACATAGATAGATAGATAGATAATGACCAAGCTGAAATAACTATGAACTAGTTTAGATAGATAAACCTTAGACTGATGTGGACCAAACGACGTTGAAAGTTCTGAAAGACCGAATTAGTATCAATCCCGAAGCCAGGTGAGATGCTTTATCCAATGTAGTGATGTTAGGAAAAGCAAAATGTCGGATCTTTCTGTTTCCATATCCCAATGAAACTAAAACAAAAGCTGAAATTAACTTAACGGTATACGCCTGGAAGCCCTTGCTTTCAATGTAGATTTCATTTTGTCAGTATCACGTATTATTCAAGACAGTTCGAACGAAACGCTTCTGATCTCAATGATTGTGGTTACATGGTCAGCCACTGAGCCGTCCACAGGGACTGGGTGGGGGGGGGGGTGATGATAATGCCTTCCCTCAGATAGATTTTAGAACGGCAGATGTCAAATATTTCCACACATTCAGAAAAGAAATGTGCCATTTGTGCAGCATCAAATATTATGCCCCCATTCGAACTCTGAGACCAGAATAATTTTCACACATTTCCGATTTGTGGAACGGCGTGCAAATCATTGATTGGATTAAAATCTCGTAAGTAACATGAAAATCAGAACAAAAAAAAGCTTTTGAATGCAAATCGATGGAAGGATAGATTCTGCTTATTATTAAATATCGTTGTTGTTGTTATGTATTTGGGTGTTTGTGGGTGGGTCGCTTTTTAAAGTCAGCTGTATCTTCAGGTGTAAGTTAAATCAACAGAGATAATAATGAATGTTTTAATAAATAGGAATAAAGATATTTCTTGTAATTCGCCGATATTGTCATTTCATTAAAAATGTACAAATAAGAAGTTTGTAAATCTATAGCGATCTCGTCGGCAAGAGAATTCACTAACTGGCTCCAAATAGATAGATAGATAGATAGATATGAACAGACTAAGATAGATAGATACAGAGAGAGAGAGAGATGAGCAAGCTGAGATACATATGAACAAGTTTGGATAAATAGACAGATAGATAGATAAAAACAGACAGACAGATGCATCGAACGAAAACTATTTTCCCGGTCACTTTCTTTCTTTTTTCCTTTCCTTCTAATTTTCTTTCTATCTTTCTGTATTTCTTTCTTCCTTTCTTTCCCTGCCACCAACCAAATCCTCTTCCATTAGATTCAATCGAAAAACTATCAAATCGAATTTACCAATTTGTATTTGTTAGGGATTATTTCAAAGAGGACATTAATCTAAAGAGACCTCAATGAAAGTTAGATATAAATTTGATAATAATCATGATGGCGATGATTATATTATGTGATGATTGCTGGCTTTCATACACACATTGTTGTAGCTCATCTAACTTACTATAAATTTCATTCCAACTACTCCATTTTTCTTCGTATCCGTTTCCTTTTTCATCCCTTTTCCTCTCTGTCCATTTTCATTCTATTCCCTTTTCCTTCTTATTCCATTTCCTTCTCGTCCCTTTTCCTTCTCATCCCTTTTCCTTCCCATCACTTGTCTTCTCATCCCTTTTCCTTTCTGTCCCTTTTCATTCTCATCACTTTTCCTTCTTATTCCATTTCCTTCTCATCCCTTTTCCTTCTCGTCCCTTTTCCTTTTCGTCCCTTTTCCTTCTCGTCCATTTTTATCCTATCCCTTTTCCTTCTCATCCCTTTTCCTTCTCGTCCCTTTTCCTTCTCATCACTTTTCTTCTCATCACTTTTCCTTCCTATTCCTTTTCCTTTTCATCCCTTTTCCTTCTCATCCCTTTTCCTTCTCGTCCCTTTTCATTCTCATCCCTTTCCTTCTCGTCCCTTTTCCTTCTTATTTCATTTCCTTCCTATTCCTTTTCCTTTTCATCCCTTTTCCTTCTCATCCCTTTTCCTTCTAGTCCCTTTTCCTTCTTATTCCATTTCCTTCTCATCCCTTTTCCTTCTCGTCCCTTT
Organism: Acanthosepion lycidas; assembly: GCA_963932145.1. Classification (NCBI taxonomy): domain Eukaryota; kingdom Metazoa; phylum Mollusca; class Cephalopoda; order Sepiida; family Sepiidae; genus Acanthosepion; species Acanthosepion lycidas. The sequence goes on along the minus strand of OZ010574.1, from coordinate 6,148,418 downwards.
TCCTTCTTATTCCATTTCCTTCCTATTCCTTTTCCTTTTCATCCCTTTTCCTTCTCATCCCTTTTCCTTCTAGTCCCTTTTCCTTCTTATTTCATTTCCTTCTCATCCCTTTCCTTCTCGTCCCTTTTCCTTCTTATTTCATTTCCTTCTCATCCCTTTCCTTCTCGTCCCTTTTCCTTCTTATTTCATTTCTTTCCTATTCCTTTTCCTTTTCATCCCTTTTCCTTCTCATCCCTTTTCCTTCTCATCCCTTTTCCTTCTCATCCCTTTTCCTTCTCGTCCCTTTTCCTTTTCGTCCCTTTTCCTTCTCATACCTTTTCCCTCTTATTTCATTTCCTTCCTATTCCTTTTCCTTTTCATCCCTTTTCCTTCTCATCCCTTTTCCTTCTCATCCCTTTTCCTTCTCGTCCCTTTTCCTTTTCGTCCCTTTTCCTTCTCATCCCTTTTCCCTCTTATTTCATTTCCTTCCTATTCCTTTTCCTTTTCATCCCTTTTCCTTCTCATCCCTTTTCCTTCTCATCCCTTTTCCTTCTCGTCCCTTTTCCTTCCTATTCCTTTTCCTTTTCATCCCTTTTCCTTCTCATCCCTTTTCCTTCTCATCCCTTTTCCTTCTCGTCCCTTTTCCTTCCTATTCCTTTTCCTTTTCATCCCTTTTCCTTCTCATCCCTTTTCCTTCTCATCCCTTTTCCTTCCTATTCCTTTTCCTTTTCATCCCTTTTCCTTCTCGTCCCTTTTCCTTCCTATTCCTTTTCCTTTTCATCCCTTTTCCTTCTCATCCCTTTTCCTTCTCGTCCCTTTTCCTTTTCGTCCCTTTTCCTTCTCATCCCTTTTCCCTCTTATTTCATTTCCTTCCTATTCCTTTTCCTTTTCATCCCTTTTCCTTCTCATCCCTTTTCCTTCTCGTCCCTTTTCCTTCCTATTCCTTTTCCTTTTCATCCCTTTTCCTTCTCATCCCTTTTCCTTCTCGTCCCTTTTCATTCTCATCCCTTTCCTTCTCGTCCCTTTTCCTTCTTATTTCATTTCCTTCCTATTCCTTTTCCTTTTCATCCCTTTTCCTTCTCATCCCTTTTCCTTTTCATCCCTTTTCCTTCCTATTCCTTTTCCTTTTCATCCCTTTTCCTTCTCATCCCTTTTCCTTCTCGTCCCTTTTCCTTCCTATTCCTTTTCCTTTTCATCCCTTTTCCTTCTCATCCCTTTTCCTTCTCGTCCCTTTTCATTCTCATCCCTTTCCTTCTCGTCCCTTTTCCCTCTTATTCCATTTCCTTCCTATTCCTTTTCCTTCTCATCCCTTTTCCTTCTCATCCCTTTTCCTTCCTATTCCTTTTCCTTTTCATCCCTTTTCCTTCTCGTCCCTTTTCCTTCTCGTCCCTTTTCATTCTCATCCCTTTTCCTTTCTATTCCTTTTCCTTTTCAACCCTTTTCTATTTCATCCCTTTTCCTTCTCGTCCCTTTTCATTCTCATCCCAATTCCTTCTCATCCCTTTTCCTTCTCATACCCTTTTCCTTCTTATTCCATTTCCTTCCTATTCCTTTTCCTTCTCATCCCTTTTCCTTTTCATCCCTTTTCCCTCTTATTCCATTTCCTTCCTATTCCTTTTCCTTTTCATCCCTTTTCCTTCTCGTCCCTTTTCCTTCTCGTCCCTTTTCCTTCTCGTCCCTTTTCATTCTCATCCCTTTTCCTTTCTATTCCTTTTCCTTTTCAACACTTTTCTATTTCATCCCTTTTCCTTCTCGTCCCTTTTCATTCTCATCCCAATTCCTTCTCATCCCTTTTCCTTCTCATCCCTTTTCCCTCTTATTCCATTTCCTTCCTATTCCTTTTCCTTCTCATCCCTTTTCCTTCTCATCCCTTTTCCTTCTCGTCCCTTTTCATTCTCATCCCTTTCCTTCTCGTCCCTTTTCCCTCTTATTCCATTTCCTTCCTATTCCTTTTCCTTCTCATCCCTTTTCCTTCTCATCCCTTTTCCTTCCTATTCCTTTTCCTTTTCATCCCTTTTCCTTCTCGTCCCTTTTCCTTCTCGTCCCTTTTCCTTCTCATCCCTTTTCCTTTCTATTCCTTTTCCTTTTCAACCCTTTTCTATTTCATCCCTTTTCCTTCTCGTCCCTTTTCATTCTCATCCCAATTCCTTCTCATCCCTTTTCCTTCTCATACCCTTTTCCTTCTTATTCCATTTCCTTCCTATTCCTTTTCCTTCTCATCCCTTTTCCTTCTCATCCCTTTTCCCTCTTATTCCATTTCCTTCCTATTCCTTTTCCTTTTCATCCCTTTTCCTTCTCGTCCCTTTTCCTTCTCGTCCCTTTTCCTTTCTATTCCTTTTCCTTTTCAACCCTTTTCTATTTCATCCCTTTTCCTTCTCGTCCCTTTTCATTCTCATCCCAATTCCTTCTCATCCCTTTTCCTTCTCATCCCTTTTCCCTCTTATTCCATTTCCTTCCTATTCCTTTTCCTTTTCATCCCTTTTCCTTTTCATCCCTTTTCCTTCCTATTCCTTTACCTTCTCATCCCTTTTCCTTCTTATTCCTTTCCATTCCCATACATATTCCATCTTATCCCTTTTCCTTCTTGTCTTTTTTCCTTCATATTTCTTTCCTTGTTATCGCTTTTCCGGATCATCCTTTTTTCTGATCATCCCTTTTCTTTCTTATTTCTTTTCTTTCTCATCCCTTTTCATTCTTAAACCCATTTCCATCTCATCCCTATTATTCTAATCCCTTTCCCTTCTTATTCCTTTTCCTCCTTATCCCTTTTCCTTCTCATTTATTTTTCCTTCCAACCCCTTTTCTTCTTATCAATTTTCCTTCTCACCCCTTTCCCTTCTTATCTCTTTTCATTCTTATCCCTTTTCATTCTCATCGCTTTTCATTCTTATCCCTTTTCATTCTCATCCCATTTCTTTCTCATCACTTTTCGTTCATATTCCTTTACCTTCTTATCCTTTTTCCTTCCCATCCCTTTTCTTTCTAATCCCTTTCCATGCTTATACCTTTTAATTCTTATACCTTTTCCTTCTCATTCCATTTTCCTTCTCGTCCGCTTTCCTTCTTATCCCTTTTTTGTCATCCCTTTTTCTTCTGATCCCTTTTACATTTTATCCCTTTTCCTTCTTATCCCTTTTCATTCTCATCCCTTTTCATTCCTATCCTTTTCATTCTTTTTCTTTTCGTCCCTTTTCATTCTTATCCCTTTTCCTTCTCATCCCTTTTAATTCTTATCCCTTTTAATTCTCATCCCATTTCCTTCTCAACCCTTTTCCTTTTTATCCCTTTTCCTTCTTATCCTTTTTCCTTTCTATCCCTTATCATTCTTACCCCTTTTCATTCTAATCCCTTTTCCTTCTCATCTCCTTTTCTTCTCATCCTTTTTCCTGATCATCCTTATCCTGATCATGCCTTTTCCTTTTTATTTATTTGCTTTTTCATCCCTTTTTCTTCTAAACCCTTTTCCTTCTCATCCCTTTTACTTCTTATCCCTTTTCATTCTTATCGCTTTTTCTTCTTATCCCTTTTCCTTTTCATCCCTTTTTACACTTATCCCTTTCCTTCTCATTCCTTTTCCTTCTTATCCCTTTACCTTGTCATCCCTTTTCTTTCTTATCCGTTTTAATTCTTATCCCTTTTCATTCTGATCCCTTATTCTTCTTACGCCTTTTCCCTCGCTTCCCGTTTCCTTCTCACCCCTTTTCCTTCTCATCCCTTTTCATTCTTATCCGTTTTCCTTCTCATCACATTTCCCTCTCATCCTTTTTCCTTCCTATCACTTTCACTTTTGTCATCCTATTTCCTTCTTATCCCTTTTCATACTTATCCTATTTCTTTCCTATCTTTTTTTCTTTTCCTTTTCATCCATTTTCCTTCTCAGCCCTTTGCCTTCATATCTTTTTTCCTTCTCATCCCTTTTCATTCTAATCCCTTTTCCTTCTCATCACTTTTCCTTCTTATCCCTTTTACTTACTATCCCTATTCTTTCTCGTCCCTTTTCATTCTTATCCCTTTTCATTCTTATCCCTTTTCCTTCTAATCTCTTTTCCTTCTAATCTCTTTTCATTCTCATCCCTTTTCATTCTTATCCTTGTTCCTTCTCATCCCATTTCCTAATCATCCCTTTTCATTCTTATACTTTTTCCTTCTCATCCCTTTTCCTTCTTATCCCTTTTCTTTTCTATCCCCTTTTTCCTTCTAAGCCCTTTTCCTTCTAAGCCCTTTTCCTTCGCATCCCTTTTCATTCTTATCCGTTTTCATCACTTTTACTTCGTATCCCTTTTCATTCTCGTCCCTTTTCCTACTTATCCATTTTCTTTGTCATCCCTTTTCCTTCTAATCCATTTTTCTTCTCATCCCTTTTCCTCCTAATCCCATTTCTTTGTCATCCCTTTTCCTTCTCATCCCTTTTCCTTCTCATCCCTTTTCCTTCTCATCCCTTTTCCTTACTATCTTTTTTCCTTCTTATCCCTTTTACTTCTTACCCTTTTCCTGCTCATTTCTTTTCATTTTAATCTCTTTTCCTTTTCTTCCCTTTTCCTTCTTATCCGTCTTTATTCTTATTCTTTTCCTTCTCATCTGGTTTCCTTCCTATCCCATTTCCTTCTTATCCCTTTTCTTTCCTATCCCTTTTCCTTCTAGTCCCTTTTCCTTCTTATCCTTTTTCCTTTCTATACATTTTCATTCTCATCGTTTTTCCTTCTCATCCCTTATCCTACTCATCCCTTTTCCTTCCTATCCCTTTTTCTTCTCATTCCATTTCCTTCTCATCTTTTTTCATTTTTATCCCTTTTCCTTCCCATCCCTTTTCATTCTCGGCCCTTTTCTTTCTCATCCCTTTTCTTTGTCATCCTTTTTCCTTCTCATCCATTTTCCTGCTTATCCCTTTTCCATCCTATCCCTTTTCCTTCTCATCCCTTTTCCTTCCTATCACTTTTTCTTCATCCCATTTCCTAATCATCCCTTTTCATTCTCATTCCTTTTCCTTCGTATCCTTTTTCTTTCTTATCCCTTTATCTTCTCACCCCTTTTCCTTCTCACCCCTTTTCCTTCTCATCCCTTTTCCTTCCTATCCTTTTTCTTTCTCATCCCTTTTCCTTCTCATCCCTTTTCCTTCCTATCCTTTTTCTTTGCCTTACCCACTATAGTCTCATGTCTTTATGTCAGCGATTTGAATGAAAATTTTCTTGGTCATTCTTTTTATTTTTGCTATTCATTTATTTTTTCCTTCTTTCTTTTCTCTTTCTTTCTTTTTAATTCTCTTTATCTTCGTTTTTTTTCTTCTATTTTTCCAATTTTTCTCCTATTTTTCCTTTTTTCTGGTTGTATTATATATCTTGTTTTTATTCTTTTTCTCACTCTTTTTCCTTTTCTCCTTTTTTTCCTCTATATCTCTCTGTCTGGAAAAATGGATTCAATTTCTTCAAATAAATTCGCTCTGAAGAGAAGAATAAAACAATATTCATGAAATCAGTTATAAGCCAGATGTATATTTAAGGGATGAGAAGGTAAAGGGATATGAATTAAAGTGATAAGAAGTGAATATATTAGCTCTATCAATTATACTGGGCAATTTCCACTAATACTGCGCATTTATACTCTACATATATATATATATATATATATATATATATATATATATATATATATATATATATATATATATATATAGACGAATGCGTCTAGGATGAAACAGCCTATCGCCGCTTGGTGTTGACTTCAATGTTCACTTTTATATTTATATTTACATACGCTCTGTCTCTGATAATGTACACTTTATCCCATAAATATAGTCCACCTTGAAGTTATATTTCTTCATATATATATATATATATATATATATATATATATATATCAGGCACGTGCCATCAGTAATTGCTCAGGGAAAGTAGCTTGTAACTTTTATGCAGTAAATCTACAAAAAATTTAAATGTTTTGCATTAAATGCATAATAATCAGAATAATTTTCATAATTTTGTTGGATTAGGTGCATATTGTGTCACAGTGGGAAATGGAGCTGCTGATCTATTTTATTTATATACCTTGCCTACCGAGACAGCACGTCTCTGAGATATATATATATATATATATATATATATATATATATATATATTCGTTCTCATCTTATCGGGATATATATATATATATATATATATATATATATATATATATATATATATATATATATAAGGTGAGAACGAATAGAGTACAATTGCAACGTTCGTAACATTTAATTTAAAAGAGCGCTCAATACAAAGTAGAGCAAAAAAGCAAAGAAAGAAAAAAGTGTAGTGATGGTTATAATTTTGGTGGTCTTTACTCAGATGAACCAATCGAATATGACCTACGTTAAATTTAAATTTTTGGAAGAAGCAAAAATTAAGAAACTATTTTTCATAAAAGGGTCATGAGCCGTAGATTTGAAAGCAATGACAGCAACAGACGATAAACAAGAGCAGATGTAAATGGAATAATATTGTATATTAGACAATATCATTTCCTAAGAATAATTTAAGTGGTAATCTAAGAAAATGCTAGACAAGTTATATGCTTTGTGAGTTTCCTACTTATAAAACCCGGATATATATATATATATATATATATATATATATATATATATATATATATATATATATATATATTACCTGGATATATACAGTAGTTTGGTGTAAGAGAAAAACGAATAGAAGCTCAATATTTGGATGACGGGACAAATAATAATGATACTAAAACGAAATGTAGCGGGAATATAACACCTCCATACCTTTTTTTTAAGCCTATTCTCATTTAGAATTCATCTTTTTTTATGTACTATTAAACGATTCTTATATATAAACACACCTATATATATATATATATATATATATATATATATATATATATATATATATATACAATAACATACATATATATATATAAACACATATATGTATATATGTGTGTATATATATGTATATGTATACACACATATATACGTATATATATACACACATATATAAATAAATGCACACATATATACATATATATATATATCCACACACACACACTCTATTTTAGGATATTACATGCAAATTATGTCAAAATCGCTACAAAATTACAGTTTCATGCTTTGTGAGCATATGCATTTTTTTAGATTACCACTTAATTATTTTTAGGAAATGATATTGTCTATGTACAATATAATTCCATTTACATCTGCTCTTGTTTATCGTCTGTAAAAGAGGCTGTATTTTGCTTTTAAATCTGAATAAATCTTTCACTCACTAGTAATTTACAATCTTCCGATGAGATGCGTTGATACACATCGAAACACGACTTGAATTGTGTAGTGAATTAACACGTTTTCGATGTAATATCCTAAAAGAAAGTATATATATATATATATATATATATATATATATATATATATATATATATATACAACCAATCAAAAACTTGCAAACTTTGCTTGGAGAAAATAATAGCTATCATTACTTTCTCAGACCAAAATAAATTATTAAATAAAAGATCCGAGCTCATCTCTAAATGCACACTTCAAAACAAATTTTTACTACGTTACTTAAAAATCGAAAACTGAAAAAAATAAAATAAAATAAATAAATAAATAAACCAAATGACCATAAAATAACCGAAATAAATTAATCCAACCAAATTACCAAATCCAAACCTGCTTGAATATACAAAATTGACTAAATAAATAAAAAATAAAAAAACAAAATCAATGAACTCAAATCAATAAAGTAAACATTACGTTGGTGCAAAAATAATGTCGTTTTCTCACATATGTGAGAAAACGACATTATTTTTGCACCAAACTAATAATTAAGAAATTAACAAGCCATTATAACCAAAATATTCGTTAGACTATAAAATCAAACCAAAAACCACACGAAAAAAAGAGCTATAACAGTTATATAAGGATAAAAGAAAAAATACTACGTTACTTACAAATCTAAAACCGAAAAGAGTAAATAAAAATATACATTATAATAAATAAATAATAAAAAACAAGTAATGTAAATTAATCTAAATTCATCCGAATAAATAAATAAACTAACAAACCGATCACGATAAACTAACCGTTATAAAAAAAACAAATAAAGATAATCAATCCAAATAAATACATGGAGTAATAAACAAATCAAAAACTGCTCCCGCTAAAATAATAGTTAGAATAAACTACAACAAGGAACCCCAAAATTGAATAAATAACTTTAATTATCTTCCCAAATAAAAACAAAACTATTAAATGTTAATAATTTTTTTACCACGTTAATAAAAACACCGATTAAAATAAAAAATAAGTAAATAAATATATGAGACAAGAAATAATTTAACCCAAATAAATAAATAAATAAACAAATAAACGACTTCCGTTAAATAACCTCCAAAATCAACTACCCACAATGCACCACTGACCTGTATATATAAATAGCGGAGAAAATAACAGCACTCGTGACCTGACGATTGCGTCTAGCATGAAACAGACTGTCGCCTCTAAGTGTTGACTTCTATGTTCACTTTCCCATATATATATATATATATATATATATATATATATATATATATATATGTGTGTGTGTGTGTGTGTGTGCGCGCGCGTGTGTGTATGTGTGTGAAAATGTATATATATACATATATATATATATATATATATATATATATATATATATATATATATATATACATATATGTAATATATTATATATATTATTTATATATTATATGCACGGTACTAATTGGAAAGCGCTCAATATCAAAGATACTAACATATTTAGTTGGGTTGATGCATGTATGTAAATATAAATATGACGATCGCATAAGCGTGAAACCCAGGGTCACAAACTCACATCAATCTATCTATCTACCTATATATATATATATATATATATATATATATATATAATTATTTATTTAAAAATATGATTCCAACACGCTACATAAGAGTTCTCATGTTTCAAAACAAGATCCGAAAACTTCAATATAATTATTTTAATTAAATTGAATTAAAGTAAGCTCTGTTCCATCTTCAAACGAATTTTTTTTTTTTTTTGGAATAACTTATTTCTGAAATTTACGTGTTTTAATAACAGATTCATTATTGAAATCAAAATCTCCATGCTAACGGCCAGCGCGATTGTTCATATAAAGAGGGGGCGCAGGGTGTTAATAATTTGTATCAGTATAGAGTTACATTCATAGGTGTCAAGTCAGGGTAAGGTTGGGGTGTCTAAATTTAAAACGGAAGATGATTTTCGTCTAGTCTGTTTTACGTCTCAATAGAGATTTATTTATTTTTTTATTTTATTTTTTCTGAAAGGGTTTTGTGTTTATAAAAAAAAAACTGCCGTAACATTTGTTTTTTGACGACTTCATAAAGGGTTATCTTTTTTGTAGTGTATTTTAGCTATTTATTAGGACTATGGATTTAAAAAAAAAATTATGCTAATTATTCAATGCAAAGATTTGATGATGTCGGGAAAACCGTTAACTCATGTCTATTGTTTAATAGATTTTTATTATTTAGAAACTTAATAATGTGTAGTTTCTCATGTAGGCATAAAGGGCATGGGTCATCCCAAGTTTTACAAGTTTTTACAAATCAATTTCCTACAGCCATCAGAAATTAATTCGTTGTCTTGAAAGGGTTAAAATTAAATACACAGGCATAATTTTTCTAAATTATTTAACGAAATATACTTGAATGAAAATTTTCTGCCTATATATATATCTGCTCCTCAATTTTTCTATCAATTCGGTCTCTATTTTGCATAAGGATCGTTCAAAAAACTATTTCCAAGTCTGAAGGTGTATCTATTAAATTACACCAACCTGCTTTATATAAGCAGAAGGCTAAATTTTCTTCGGTCATTTCATTTATTTGGACAATCGTGAGGATTAATTTCTTTCAGATTTTACACACACGCTGGAGTATTTACAACTTTTTGAATTTACCTATATTTTAATCGTTAATTTCCATGTTTTTAGACATACTCCAAATCTTCATCCATATTACTCATCTATTCATGCCAATTTTGATACAATCATTTAGTCAATGTTGGCCCCTGAAGAATTGTTGGCCGAGAGGCGCCTTGATTAAAAAAAAAAATTTAAACAATATATATATATTATATCTTATTAGAATATATATATATATATATATATATATATATATATATATATATATATATATATATATATATATATATATTACTATTTTATTACGTATTTAGAAAGAGGTGTGCATGTGTGTGTGCATCTATTTGCATTTGTAGGGATGCTATACATCTCTCTATATGGAAGTGTGCATGTATCTGCATGCGTGTTGATGTCATTATTTTTCTGATCGAAGAATCGCTTCTGAGTGTCAATTCAATTTCAAATCTTCTCCCGTTGTTTTATTAGAAAGATGGCGTGTCTGTCTGGATTCTCTCTTTCTTTCTTCCTCTATTTCTCCTTCTGTCTGTCTGTCTGTCTGTCTCTCTCTCTCTCTCTCTCTCTCTTATTCTTCTTTTACTTTCTCTTTTTTTTAACAATTTAACTTGAGAGAAATTGTGAAACACGCATGCGCATGTTCAATTTTCCGCTCATTAAAGTGACGCTGTTTTTCCCACCATTTGCAAATGGGAGAAAGAAGAGAAAAATACGTCTACACAAAATGGCGCCGAGAAAGGAAGTCGTCTTTCTGGAAAATTAGTGCCATTAACTACTAACTGAATGTTTTTCACTATTCCTTTCCTAATAATGTAACACCCAACCAATCTTCCGCTCGTAATTAGAACTGTGGACGACTGGATGAATCGAATAAGCGTTACAGCCCTTCTTAAAGCGAACGATTTAATGAAACAGGAAAGACATAAAAAGACGACAATAGTGATGGTTTCCAACTGGCGAGTATTTACGCTTAGTTAACTATTAAAAAAAAATAATACAAAAAATATTAATAAATAAAACAGACACACCGCGAATAATGAAGGCGGTGAAGATTTTAATCTGACAATTTATGAAATGCCATAATGTTACGGTGATTCTGAAGATGTCGTCTGCTTTGCTTGACTATTCTTTTCAGTGTTTATTTCTACACGGTGCTTATCGTGGCATTTACAGACACAAGATTGATTATCAAAATGAATATGTATTAAAGTGGTGGGGGGGCCTCAATTAAATGATGTAGAATAATATTTAAGACAAGACTTCAATATTTCCGTATTTAATATGGTATTTCATCCAGCTCTTGTCTATACAAATTAATCTCGGACTCGTAGAGCCTTCGTCGTCTGTGATGTCTCAAAGACTGCATAACTTCTCTCTTGAACGGTTGTTTATTTATCCATGAGTCATATCAGGCGTAGCTAGGCTCTTAAGTGTTCACCTCTCAAGGTAACCATAGAGATTATTTCACGGATATCAACTTCGGTCTGGGACCACCAACCCAACATATATCCAGATAAGATGAGAACGAACACACACACACACACACACACACATATATATATATATATATATATATATATATATCAGGGACGTGCCGTCTAGGTAGGCAAAGTAGGCTGTGCCTAAACCTGAATAAAATAGACCAGCAGTTCCATTTCCTTCTGTGACACAATATGCACCTAATCCAACAAAATTATGAAAATTACTCTGATTATTATGTATTTAATGCAAAACATTTAATTTTTTTGTAGATTTACTACATAAAAGTTACAAGCTACGTTCCCTGAGTAATTACTGATGGCACGTGCCTGATATATATATATATATATATATATATATATATATATATATATATATATATATATATATATATATATATGAAGAAATATAGTTTTAAGGTGAGCTATATTTATGGAATAAAAGTGCTCAATATCAGAGACAGACCGTATGTAAATATAAATATAAAAGTGAATATGGAAGTCAACACTCAGAGGTGACAGGCTGTTTCATGCTAGACGCAATCGTCTATATATGTATATATGTAGTGTATATGTGCACTTTGCTTACTTCTTAGTCTAGTGCGACATTGTATGCAAATTCTATTCTGATATGATTACCGTGAGATATACATTGCTTTTATTTTTGTCTGAGATTTAACAGGAATCCAAGAACTAAATTATTATCATGTGAATTGACTCAATAAACTATTTATACACCAGAATGATAGACAGAGGATACTCGCAAATCTTGCCTAAAATTTTGAAAATAAACATTGTCACAATTTCATATTTGCGTGATTCACCAGTTCAGACCTTCACAGCTATAATACGCTAGGCGGCGTACACGGTTTGGGGTGTCCAGTCAGATTCTCTTCGTATTCCATTCGGACAGCTTCGTCACAAGAGCCATTACATTGTGTAACAGACTCCTGGGATGATGCTTCTCTAATCACTACCATCTTAGCCTCTTCAAGTCAAGGATCACATATCTTCATAATCTATAATTATTATGTCCATTAACAACCCCATTCAGTATCCCTTTACTTTAAGTGGCTCTTTGGCCATCTCTTGAGCGAAAAATAGCGTGAAATGACACGGTACTGCAGTTTTATTTCGGCCGACACTTTCTTCGGACTTCTTCACTATTTATTTTAGATTAATATTCTAATTCTTGATGTTTTTATTCACAATTTCTATACGTTTTTCGGTCTTCCTCGTGATTTCTGGCATTCTAAGAAGTTATCGCTATTATTCCTGTTAGTTCCAATCCAATAGGAATGAAACCTTTGCTCCCTCAAACTTATAGACAAATTATACAGATGCATGTTGGGATTTCTTCCTGGCCAATAAAATGGACCTTTTCACGATCTCATCCACAATATTTTGTTTTATCTTGTTTTAAAGTCAGAATGCTGCAATTTTGTGTGTTAAAGACTCCAATCGTAGTCGGAATCCCCGAGTCAATTTGAAAATTCTTTCTTTAACCGCATATTATGTGCATCGCTAGTGCTACTGACATCTTTGAATTCAGAGTTTTCCTTCTCCTAGACCAGTTGCCATCCAAGGCTATAGAACCCAGTTTGTTAAGGAATCGATCGCAGTCGGGATCATTGAGTCAATGCGAACGATGCTTTCTTTAGCCGCATATTATGTGCATCGCCTGGGTTACATACAGTTTGGAATTCAGAGTTTTTTTTTCTACTAGACCGGTTGCCACCCAAGGCTATAGAACCCGTTCTGTCCTGCTATTTACCCATAGCTGGGGAGAGAAGAGATGCATTCATACCTTTACCAAAGTTATTAGCACTTCAGTGAATATAATTTACTCAACTGGATTTCGAACTCGGTTTTCCGATTCCCCAATCCAAACCGTAATCTATTAATCCACCACGCCTTCTTACTTTCTGGACATTTTGCCTAATTGCTTGTTGGTTTGTCTACTTTTGACTTTGCATATATAGTGTTTGTTTCATACTATCTTACCTTGTTCTTTTTTTCTTTTTCTTTATTGAGAACTTTGTCAATTCCATTTGTTGGGCATTTTTGTCAGTTATACAACCCTAGCCAAATCCCCTACTGAACTAGCTATTCAGACTAATATCCTTATCCTTATTTTACCCCTACATTTCGGTTGATGCATTCTTTGGTCTTCCTGGTGTTGTTTCAAATTCTAATAACCTGTCATTATCTTTATTCCTCGACTTATGTAGACGAATTTCTTCATTGTTGTTACTTTTTACGACGATGCCGTCTCCAGCCTCCCTCATCATGTAAATTCATTCTTTCTATGAAATAATCTTTGCTTCCAAGAGACTTATAATTAATACAATTCTTCAGTTTTCTGGAAACCGACTTTTCATGCGAATATAACCCCCCCCCCAAAAAAAAAAATTACACATAGCCTCATTTATAAAAGAGTAGCTTTCGTAGAATTCGTGAGTTCAATCCCTGGGTTCAGCAGTTCAGGTTTAATTTATTTCAGCCGCTGCACAGGGAGAAAGCTGAACTCCACTGAAGAGACACCGAAACTGAAAATAACCACTTTATGAATACGGTCAGTCTACTTCCACTCGCCGAGGAAATAAGAGGTTTCTAATGATTACGACAGGTATCGAAATCAGTTTGAAAGTTACGCAGACCGAAACATTGAGCTCAGAAAGGCAAAGCTATGGATCCAAGTACGGAAGAATTGTTTTAAAGGGACCAAAGCCAGTACTCTGAAATAGTTTCGTCCTCCCCGACACGTAGAAATCTGTCGAATGATGTATATTTAACGTAAATGGTAACGATATACTGCAGCTGTAAAAATATTGCTTTGGTAGCAAATGCGAATCTTCGTCTTCGTGTCCCTTCAGGACGTCGCTGATCATGCATGGTACTCCACAACTTCCTATCTTTTGTAGCTCATGGTATTATTTTGTTTTATTATCTCTATCCCTATCCGTTTGTCTACTCATTACACAAGCACATTAGATTGGCTATTTTCCTTTCTTGCTTTCAATATGTTCTTTGAGTGTTTAGTTTTCTAAGCCTTCTTTCCTTATTATTCATCCCAGAAATTTTAAATATCTCTTTCTGATTTTATATATAGTTTTCATTTTTTATCCATTTTCCTTAATACTTCCTTGTTGCTTACATATTCCGTCCATGTTATTCTCAGCATCCTTCTATTTGTGCCACATCTCTGATACCTCAAGTCACCTCTTCATCTCCGAGTAAAGTTTCCCTCATTCACTGCTATACAGAAAGACATAATTTCTCTGTTAATACTTTGTTTCGTTATCTTTCCTCTATTTCACTTTTTGTTCGGATTTCGATGTCACATTTTCTGCCATCCGCTAAAATACATCCCAAATAATTGAACTTTTCTTCTTTGATTCTGACATTTCCAATTTGTGGCTTCTTCTCTTGTTGATATTTTTAAATCATTTCACCCCAAGCAAGGCAATAAAGCCCCAAATACACAAGGGGGTTACTCAGTGTTATAGAATATATGAGAAAAATATACTATTGAGGAGACAACAAAAGAACAAGAATTAAGAAGACAGAAGATAGCGATTGATATTACATTTAAATTTTTGAAGATCATAGTTGACAAGGAAATGGGCTGGAAGGACCTGTTACGATCCCAGCTATGGGAAAATAGTTAATCTTAGGATAAAAACACGAAGAAATTATAGAAAGAATGTAGTAAAAAGATCAGCAATACAGTTTTTTAAAATAAATTACTGATGCACCCAAGAAAATTAGATTTAGAAATTAAATGACTCATGTGGAGTTGATATGCCATTAGACAAACGAATAGACTGGGAAACAAAGAAGCAGGGAAAGAATCCCACAAGCAGGAGGTGCGATAGAGGAAACTGTTCGCATAAGACTTACGGTTATATCTAACCAATTCAAATGTAAAATGATGTGACCTAACCGCCAATCTAGTATTATGCATAACTTCATAAAGTCTCGGTAACATAGAGGAAAGTTCATTAGAACACTTACCATGAAAATATTTATAGCAAAAGCACAGGAAAGCGACGATACGCCGGTGAGAAAGGGATTGAATCAATAACTTTGCAGGTTTTTCTTTGGATTTTATCAAGAATCTCTAAATATATAGCAGGAGAACCTGACCAGATGCGACTTATAAATATGTAAGATAGATTCTATCGAGAAAATTGCCATAGCACAGGGTCTGTCCATATTTCTGAGATGAGTATTATGTCCTATTGTCCTCATCTTTGTCGCCATATTTATTACAACGTTTCGGTCTTTTTCAGGTGATTGGAATGTCGAACTGAACTCTTTATTTCGCTCGCTGTTATCATTTCATGTTTTTACCAAAGCTCATATTGCAACTTTTGTTGTTATTATCGCTCTGTATAGGTTGAATAAGTCGAGCGAGAAACCGCATCCTTGTCTTGCGTCCCTTTCTATTTTTGTGTATTCAATAAATTCATTTTCTATCCGTATGCAGGCGGTTTGTCCCCAGTATAAATTTGTGATGATCAATTGAGAATATTGAAACGAATCATATCCCAGTTTGTTGCTTATGGCGCTTAGCCCAACAGTTCACTAGATTCCATGAAGATTTGTTGTCATCAAATTTTATGGACGACATACGATCACTACCTTTAATGTTTTTTTTTCATTCCCCCCAAGCAAGGCAGTAAAGCCACTAAGACGCAAGTGTTTATTGGGCGTGAAAGAATTTGAAAACAGAAAACTATAAAGGGGCGGGAATGGAATAGAAAAGTAATCGAGAAACGGTAGATAACGATTGACATTGCATTCAAATTTTCTTCTCTCTCAAACACTTTCTCTCCGAGCTGTTCTCTCCTCCCCTTTATTGCATGCATGTTCTCCCACTGTCTCTCTCTCTCACCCTCCCCTCTCTCCCTCTGTCTCTCTCTCCCTGTCTCGCTCTCTCCCTCCCTGTTTCTCTCTCTCTCCTTCTCCCTCTCTCTCTCTTCCTCTCTCTCTCTCTCACCCTCTGCTTCTGTCACTCCTCTCTCTCTCCCTCCCTCTCTCTCCCTATCCCTCTCTCTCCCTATCCCTCTCTCACTCCCTCACTTTCTCCCCCTTTCTCCCTATCTCTCCCTCTCTCCGTCTCTCCCTCTCTCTTTCTCCCTCTTTCTTTCTCCCTCCCTCTCTCCCTCTCCCCATTTCTCCCTATCTCTCTCCCTGTTTCTCTCTCTCCCTGTTTCTCTCTCCCTCCCTCCCTGTCTCTCTCTCCCTCCCTGTCTCTCTCTCACTCTCTCCCTCTCCCTCTCAGCCTCTTCCTCTCTCTCTCTCTCTCTCTCTACTCGACTTATAATCTAATACTTAATTCCTTTTCTATGTATCAGTGTCTATCTACTTCGTTTGATTGGATATCGATCTGACAGGTGATGTTCGTTTTGAATTTTTTTTTTTTTCAGATTGATTGTGAATTAATTTTTAGCAGCTGGTAGCAATTATCGATTATTTGTTGGCCACAGTTTAGGTTGATCGTAATCCCGATGGTCACCAAGAGAAACACAGGTTTAATATTTTAACGATCTTATTGAAAATCATAAAAACGCAAACACGTTTTTTTTTATCAGACGTTTTCTCAATCGACGCCATCTTACCCAATATCTGTCAGACATGTTTGCCCAGGAATCTGGATTATTTTACGTATTTAAAACGTTTTCTTGATCCGTAAAATTTGAATCCAATACGGCAGCTTATCGCGATGTAATCGTAAAAAAGCCAGACATGTGGATGGGTGGCAATGAGTTCGATTCTTACTGGGTTTTTTTCGAAATTTCTGAGATGAGGAGTTGTCACTATTTAGTCTTGTACTAATTTCCTCCTCTTATTTATTATTATCAAAATATTTCGGCCGTTGTGCCCTCGGCCTTCATCAGGTGATTATCGATGCCGGTAACCTTCAGAGAATTTCTAATTGTACCCTTTCTTTAATCTACAAGCTAAATTATTCTCGGTCCGCTGTCCATATCTAGGGGAGGTAACTCGTCTTGTTCTATTTTTTATTAATGTTCAATTTTCATTATTATTATTATTATTATTTCTGTTTCCATTGAACCTCACTCTGTACTACCCAGCCGAGGACCCTCCTGGGTATGACAATAAACTACATCCTCGTCCTGGGTATGATGATAAACTACGTCTAACAGCAAGGCCTCTGATCAGGTTTTGAGAAGCGTGGAACCACCTCATAATTGCTGGTGTTCCCAGATCCACCTTGACCCGGGGTGGTAGCATCTGTTAGGGTCCAAGCTATGGCCAAATAGTTAACACCCAAACTTGTGTAAAAATAGGTTTCAATGCCAGAAATACTTTTAAAAAATTCCAGTAACAATTTTTGAAGGAAAAATTATTATCAGCAATACTTAAAAAAAATATACCAGCAATACAAACAACTACTTTCTTTGAAAAAACAATTGGAGAATGGAACTCAGAATACAAAAATGGTAAAAAGCATTTATAAAAGTGTAAAAATAGGTTTTAATACCAGAAATACTTTGTAAAAAATTATTACCAGAAATAAATTTTTGACAAAACAAAATATTACCAACATACCTTTTTTACTAAACTATCGCTATGAATTTATTTCAAAAATTTTGGTGGAATTAATTGACCCACTGAGGTTGATATGCCATAAAACAACGAACCAAAAATTGCTATACCCACGTTCTCGCTCCGCTGTTTACGTGGCCGGACATGTGGCCGACAGACATTTGGCTGAACGGACATTTGACTAACAAATATTTGGCCAACGGCCATTTGGCCAACGGGCATTTCACCGAAAAAGTACAAGTGAAAATAGTAATAACCAATACTTTTAATTAATTAGTATTTTTAATTGGCAGTATTATAAGGTAGAACAGGACTAATAATTATTTACTGAATCAAGTGATTAAATTTAAAGTTAAAAGTTTTCATATTTTAATATTTGTTTATTGAAATTAGTATTTCTTTTAAATATTTGAGTGTATTTGGGTAAAATGCAGCTCCTAATTATTTAAATTCGTAATTAACAGTAAGATAAAAGCTAATTCATCCCTTTAAGATAATGATCATTAAAAGCGAAATTGAAAGATCTTTCATATCGTAAAAGCATATCGTAAAGATTTTTGCTGTAGTAAAATGTGCTTTTTCTCAAAATACTTAACATCTTACAGTAATATTTGAAATAAAATATAATATATATAGAATAGATTTTTTTTTAATTCTTTAAAAAACGAAAAATGATAAATTAATACAGTAAATAAATATAAATATATATAACAGATTATGATAAAGAGCGTGACATACATGTAAGCACGCCACTACTTTTTCGGCTAAATGTCTATTTGGTTAAATGTCCGTTTGTTTAAATGTCCAAATACCGTTCTCTCGTTACTATTCATGTTTAGGTTAAATGAAGGGTTCCATTTGAAATTTCGTAAAGGTTATCGGAAGGACACCTGAAGAGGGTAGGAGAGCACTACAGCCGAAACACATTGATAATAACAACAAAGATGAGGACATTAGGTCTAAATGTAAATAACCTAACTGTTGCCCCATATTTATAACCTTGAATCAAAACTAAGCTACTAAATAACACTGTGCTAATAAAACACCTGTCCATAATTCTAATCATTGAGTCATATCGTATGAACAAATTCCGTCGATTCCAATTGCTATCGACATCTGAAGAGCAGACAAATTGACACCAGTCATTTTTTTTTTCTGCTTAGCTAAGCATTTTAACTATGACAATAAAGAAAACATTTTCTTAAACTTTTTTCGTTGAGTAATGTCTGTTTTTTAGAAGGTATGAAAAGAAACTTAAATAAAATAAAATAAAAGAATATAATAATCTTTAACTATGGTAAAATTGATGCCACGATGAGAGCAATAGTAAACAAGATCACGTCATAGACTATTTGTGGGTTCCATTCTTACGAGTTGCCTCTCATGGTTTTACGTTTTGGAAATATCAATTAGTAGTGTTAAAATCTCACTACAAGTTTCTTTTATTTCTTCTTGAAAGAATCTGGCATTCTAGACGAAAATCGACCTAATAATGTTGAACTCATCTATCCATTAGCACTAAAGGTTTGGCTCTAAAGAAGGTGTTCCATTGCCCAAATTGTATGAAGGTCTTCAATTGATAATCCGGTTAAGTTAAGAGGGTGTGGTAACGATTTCTGTTTCTTTTCGGTTATCTTCTTACTTTTACTTTTGTTGATTTTATTGTCTTTGTGTTGATGAACTGAGGACATTTTGATGTAAGATCTCTCGCTCTCCTCCCTCGTTCCTGCTAATAACGCTGTGCTTATCTTGTCCCATTCGAAGAACTCGTAAACCATTTGTCAGATCATTTAGGAATTCTTTTATTCATTCTTGAATGAATTTAGGAATCTTGGCAAAAAGAATTCTGATATTTGAATCGAATTTCTTTCTTTTAAAGGTTTTTTTTTTCGCAAAAGGTGTTCTATCCACTTAAATGCTGATCTTAAAATGCTAAGCTGGTTGAGGAATAAGGATAAAATAAAATATCCGAAAAATTTGATCTTCGGAGTTCATTTTACTGAAAGTGAAAGTTCGTTATCCTTCTAGAAAAGAAGCCTTTTTTTTTTCAAAACATGGGATTTAGTTTGTAAATATTTTCTTTCTATTCCAAATTGATGACCGTTTACTGCTTACTCTAATTGTTTGTAACAGACGAAATGTATCTAATCACACTGCCTACTCACCAAAGCCTTGCATAATAGAGTTTTGGTTTCGAGAAAATGACAATTATTGTCATACAAAATCCAAGTTTCTTTCAATAAACAATAAAAAATTATTTTACAATGCACTATTTTCAACATTAAAAATGGTGGTTATATCTCGAAACAATGACTATAGTAGAACAGTCCGAAAAGACATTACTTCCGAACAAAGTAATACCAACATGTGTATGCTTATATAAACGACACTTGTGTAAATTCATCTGTTGTTCAGATGGCAATTATTGAAGTCTCATTTAATGTGGCTCAATGATTAATGCTATGGGCAAGTGTACGAGAGGTTCAGAATTTCAACGACAATTGCAAATGACGGGAATAATTGTTAAGACAGACGACTGATATCTTCGCCTGCCGAAATAGGCTATTCACCATATAAGGTGATTTTGGATTTTATTGTTTATTATTTTCTCGGTAATAATAAATACAATCAGCTCTTTTTACGGATCATTTTTAATATTTTATATTACTAGGATTCACTTGGATTATATACCAACGGATCTGTTACATTTACTATATATATATATAAATATATATATATATATATATATATATGAAGAAATATAGTTTTAAGGTGTGCTATATTTATGGGATAGAGCGTATGTAAATATAAATATAAAAGTGAACATTGAAGTCAACACTCAGGGGCGACATGCTAGGCGCAATCATCAGGTCGCGAATGTTGGATTTTTCCTCGACTGTTTATGTATATGGGTCAGTGGTGCATTGTGGGCAAACATAAACGTCGGAATAGATTACCCACAATGCACCACTGACCCATATATATAAATAAACGAGGAAAAATCCAACATTTCCGGCCTGATGATTGCGCCTAGCATGAAACAGCCTGTTGCCTCTTATTTTTTACTTCAATGTTCACTATATATATATATATATATATATATATATATTGTGTGTGTGTGTGTGTGTGTTAGAGAGAGAGTGAGAGAGAGAGTGTCCGAATTTGGTCTACATAAGTGGGCCAAGGAGTTGGTTTTAATATCAAATATAGTTTGTACACAATTTAAAATATTCTTACCTACTTCTTTTCACTTATATTAACAGTAATAGATACCATTTGAAACCATTCGCCGTAAGGCTATCCTTTTTGTTTTATTATTTATGCCGGAGTAAGAAAGATATTGCAAAATCAATTTCACTGCATAGTTTTTCGCGCAAAATATACTTCTGCTTTTCATAGTTCTTAACAGGAATATCTGAAATCTATTTTGTTTGTATTTTCGACTAATAAAGAGAAATGACGCCCACATCCATGACAGATGTTGGTGCCTCTTGACGAATAATCTCACGAATAATAACAATAACAAACTTTAAATAGGAAATAAAAGCTGAGTAGAATAAACAAAGCGGAAGGTGCGAATTGCAGGTTTTTTTTTTTTACCGGTTCATCTTTTTATATTTCTTCTACGTTGCATTTACCAGTTTAATGAGATCATATTTCATGGCAGAAATGGATATTTTTTTGCATGAAACAAGAGATATAGGAAACAATACTGCACATATAATAATATTTTATTGCCTTAGCAAAACTAAATAGGAAGTATATAAAAAGGAGTAAACGTAAATCTGCATATAAATATATCCCTAGTCGTAAGTAATTTGCTTCATTTATAAGCACAAACACTCTTAATATTTTAAGTTGTTGAGGTTACGGAAAAATCCAACCATTTTGATAAGGGGTGGTTGGGTTTTAATTTCCCGCGACAACTTATGTATCAAATATAAGTTACTTTTAAAATCAGGTTAAGTTAAGGTGGGGTAGGGGTGTGAACTCACAAAAATTGACATCCATTTTCCGCGTGTCGTCTGGATTTTTCAGCGATAAAAATTAAGCGGCCAAATAAAATAAAAAAAAACCTTTTTATCACTGAAAAATCCAGACGACACACGAAGAATGGATGTCAGTAGGGAATAGAAGCTGAGTAAAATAAACAAAGCAGAAGGTGCAAATTGCAGATCATATTTCGTGGCAGAAGTGGGTATTTTTTTGCATTAAACAAGAGATATAGGAAACAATACTGCACATAGAATAATATTTTATCGCCGTAGCAAAACTGAATAGGAAGTATATAAAAAGGAGTAAGCGGAAATCCGAATATAAATATATCCTTAATCGTATGTATATGTGTATTTAATGCTCTAAGATAATAGATAAAAGCCTGATGAAAGGATTAAACATAAATTATATATAAATTAAAGACGGAATGTATGGTTGTCAGCGAAAGGATGAGAGGCTAACATGCGAATTAAATATTGCAGATATCAAAATAAAGCCAGTACAAAAATTAAAATATCTAAGAAGTGTTTTCACAGAAGACGAGAAATGTGACACCGAAATCCGAAGCTCCATTGAGATAAACGGAAGGGGCCTAAGAATAGTAAAGCAAAGTATTAAGAAATAGGAAAATTTCAACAGGACCAAAAACAAGAGTACTGTACTCTTATGTAATATCGGTCTTCCTATATAGCAGTGAATGCTGGACATTTGCTTTGCGGAGTAACATCATTTTTAGATTCACGCAATTCCAACACACACACACACATATATATATATATATATATATATATATATATATATATATATATATATATATACAGGTAAGATGATAACGAATAAAATGCCAGTAATTTACAATAGGCTAAGTAGACGCATTGATATGCGTTGAAACATGATCGCAATTGTGCAGCGATTTGTAACAAGCTTTTGTTTTAATATCATAAAATAAATTATATATATATGTGTGTGTGTGTGTGTGTGTGTGTGTGTGTGTGTGTGTGTGTGTGTGTAAATGCGTTCTTGGGCAGCAATCACTCTTTTATACTTTTTTTCATTGCGATGTACTACGATTAAGCTTTTCGCTTAATCGCAATGCCTTGTCACTCATCTGTAATGAAATTTAATAACTGCGATCCTGATTGAAAAAAAGAAAAGGCAACACTCAACTCTGAAGACGGCCACAATGTGCTGACCGTGTTTGTAAAATGAAACATTCCTATAACTCTAGATGCATACATAAAACTCATATTTAGTTAAACATTTACGATTAAGCTTGAGAAAAATAGAATTAAAAGCTTAATCGCAATATCTTTACAGTCATCTTTAATGAAACTAATATATATATATATATATATATATATATATATATATATATATATATATATATATATATATAACTGCGCTCCTGATTATATTGGACACACTAGTACATGCCTATCTAGAAGACTACCATTGCACCTCCATGACCATTGCTCAATAAGACTCATTTAAACACACATGAGAATTTTTTGAATCATAACAAACAGAGAATTCGCTACCAATAGATTCCATTTAATTTGAGACTTTGTTCAGGATCTTGACACGATTTTCTTCGCTTTCGAATCTTATATTAAAACTTTTTCTCGTCACCAGTGACAATCTGTTAATAAATCCGAAGATGCTGAAAGAGTGAGCAATTGCCTGGTTTGAATAACGTACTGCAGCAGTAAATATATTTCTAATTGGCTATGAAATTGATAATGCTGCAAATGTAAAGCGACAAATAATCATGTAGCTTGTATGGGAAGTTCTTACACATGCAATATCATCTGTCACTGATGATCACATCTTAGGCTCAAAACAATAGTCAATGTCTGGTCAGCGGCTCTAACAATCATAGAATATCGAAGAATTGTTTTGTATTACTCGTCGTGTCTGGATTTTCGTGGTTTCTCCGCAATTCTTCTCGCCCCTCTTCTGCATCCCAGACTGAAAGAACAACGGATAGTTTCCTCGGGGTTTTCTCTCGCTCTCACTAGGAAATACAGTAATCGTAACATCAGTTTTTTGGAGGAAACGAGAAGTGGGAGATAGAGAGGTCGGATGCCAACAGATTCACCCACTACACATGACTAAGCCGTGGCCTGTTTCACTAAAGATCATGGGAGTGACGAAGAATTTTCATCAGTCTGTTCTTGCAATCGTAATGTCTTCGGTCTTAAAATTTAAAAACAGAAAATCAATCACTGTCAGGATGCCAGGTCTGTGTGTTTCTAACCACTCCCACGCAGTTAGGGATGTCAGAGTTCGGAGCATCAGAATTCGGGTCGTCAGAGTTCGAGCAGTCAGATGTCTGACCAATACGGGAGGGTTTGTCATTTTAGGCCAGCCCACAAATTCTATAACAATTTGTCAAAGACTTCATTGAACCAAAACTGGAGTCGTTTTTATCTGATGTGATACACATTTTCTTTGAAAAGTGGATTAAGTTTATAAAAGATCAGGGGACGTAGCTCGATTGAATAAGATGTTATGAATTTAAATAAATTAAGTTTTTGGCCACATGAAACGCTGGAGATTTTTACAGCGTAGTACTGATCAGATTATTTCTACTTCAATGTTTTAATATTTTTATTTTGGAGACGAAAATAGATTCGTAGGCAGCATCGCCATTTATCATTTGCAAAGAAACAAATTGCAAAGTAAAGTTTCTTAACAGAAAATGGCGACGATTCAATTTACGTGGAAGGGAAAGAAAGGTAATTCGGCTGGTAGCTAAAATCTCGTATTAAATAAAATCGAGGATTTTGTTTGGTAAAAATAACAAAAAGATTGTCTGCCTATGAATAAGTTAAAAACTAACTCGATTAAATATATATCTGCATTTTACCGCTGAGGTGCGATGTTTGATTAGATTATTGAGTCAGATTTATCTAACGATTTATGATTATTATATAAGTACCATTATTATTATTATTATTATTATTATTATTATTATTATTATTATATAAGTATTATATATATATACGTATATTATTATATGTTATATATAAGTATTATATATATAAATATATATCTATATTATATAAGTATTACTTATTATTATTATTATATATAAGCATTATATATATATTATATATGAGTATTATATATATATATATATATATATATATATATATTATGTATAATATATATTATATACATAAGGATTATATATGTTATTATTATTATACATAAGTATTATATATTATGTAATACATATATATCTAGTAATTATATAATAAATATATATAATATATATATATACATATATCTAATACATATATATAATACATACATATATAATACATATATATAATACACATACATTTGATACATATATATAATACATATATATAATACATATATATATAATATATATAATACATATATATAATACATATATATAATATATATAGAATATGTATATCTAATATATAATATATATATAATACATAATATATATATATATATACATATATACAATACATATATATCATAATAAAAACATAATACATATATATAATATATATAATTTAAATATATATATATATATAAGTATTGTATAAATTATTATTATATATATATATATATATATATATATATATATATATATATTATTTATAGTATATATATATTATTGATTTCTCTGTTGTTATTGATTGTCTCTTTACGAGTGACTTCCTTTCTTTTTCCCTTTAGAACGTCTCGCACAGAATTATGGTTTAGGCGCTAGCCGAGCAGGGCATTAATGCTATTAATGTATGGGTGTATGCCAACAATGGTGTTATATAATAGATATATATCTAATAATTATATAATACATATACATATAATAATATATATATACATATATATAATACATATATATAATACATACATATATTATACATACATAGAATACATATATATAATACACATACATTTAATATATATTTATATATAATACATATATATAATACATATATATATAATATATATATAATACATATATATAATACATATATATAATACATATATATAATATATATATAGAATATGTATAATATATATATAATATATATATAATACAGAATAATATATATATACAATATATACAATATAATACATATACATATAATATATATAATTTATATATATATATAAGTATTGTCTAAATTATTATATATATATATATGTACATATATATATATATATATATATATATATATATATATATATATATATATATATATATTATTTATAGTATATATATATTATTTATTTTTCTGTTGTTATTGATTGATATTGACTTCCTTTCTTTTTCCCTTTAGAACGTTTCGCACAGAATTATGGTTTAGGTGCTAGCCGAGCAGGCCATTAATGATATTTAGTGAGCTTGCTGCTCACTGGGTGTATGCCAACAACAGTGTGTGATGTGTTGCTAGATTAAAGCATGTTTAATAAGAAACTCTCTCGACAACATTCCCAAAGATTATCATTGATTAACGAATAGGTCTTTATTGTTGTGTAAGAGGTGCAACACATTATGACTTACTACAACACTAAGCCAAGATTATCAAGGACGTAGACAGAACACTTTGAAATAGGGTGATGATTAACGAGCTATTCCGTTGTTATTGTAAACAAAAGTTGGCGTTTCTTTCGGTGCCCTATAATTATGAAATAATGTCATTTATATAAGCTTAGTAACTACCCCATATATATATATATATATATATATATATATATATATATATATATATATATATATATATATATATATCCAGGTATGATGCGAACGAATATAATACCGGTCATTTATAATCACAGACACATGTGGAGACGCTGAAACACTATCGCAATTGTATAGCGATTTTTAACATGTTTTGTTGCAATATAACACACACACACACATATATATATATATATACATATATATATATATGAACTGCGTTCTTGAGCAGCTGTCTCTCTTTGATATTTTATCAATGCGATGTACTACGATTAAGCTGAAGAAAAATAGAATGAAAAGTTAATCGCAAAGCCTTGTCAGTCATCTGTAATGAAATTTTATATATATATATATATATATACATATATATATATATATATATATAAACGGAAAACAAACAAAAATCCTAATATGCAATTATACTTTTTCAAAATAAAAATTTAAGTTATCTGTTTTGATTAGTCTTACTCTTATGTCCATTGTCTTTTCATGTTGAATTAAATATAGTCTAATGTTAATTATGTTTTATGAATATGCCCTGAAGATGGTCGACTAGACCGAAATGTCCGACGTTGACATTATATTAACATTAAAACAGCATAATTGCATATTAGGATTTTTGTTTGTTTTTCCGTATATTTTTCTTCATATATATATATATATATATATATATATATATATATATATATATATATATATATATATATATATATATAGGTAACTATACTCGTCTCGGAAAACTTTCGGTTTCTTGATTTGCTAATGGTCAAATCAATCTCGAAGAAAAAAATGGTTTTTAAAAAAGAAATAGCAAGGAACATGAACGTCCTTCGAAAATAATCCTACAGCATACAGGTCCAAAGCCCAAAGAAAAAACCCCGATACGAGTAATCAACTAACTAAAAAAGTGCTCAATACAAAAGCAGACCTAGTCAAACCTAGAGAGCCAGACATACCTACCAAGGTTTCACCTAAGCGGTTAT
Organism: Acanthosepion lycidas; assembly: GCA_963932145.1. NCBI lineage: Eukaryota > Metazoa > Mollusca > Cephalopoda > Sepiida > Sepiidae > Acanthosepion > Acanthosepion lycidas. The sequence continues at coordinate 6,120,738 of OZ010574.1, read as the reverse complement.
ATATATATAACTGCGATCCTGATTAACACATGAATAATTTTATTGGACCCACTACTATCTATCTAGAAAACTACCGTTGCACTTCTGTGACCATAGCTCAATTAGGACTCATTTAAACACACACGGAAACTATGGAACTCCATCCGCAATATACATGTAGAAAATACAAGTATAATAGCCTCATTCACATGTAAAAAGATTAGAAATAATAGAAGCACTAATAAAAAAAAAAGGAAAAGCCAACACACAACAGCATCAACTCTGAACACGGCCACATTGTGCTGACCGTGTTTGTAAAATAAAACATTTTATAACTCTAGATGCATACATAAAACTCGTACATTTAGTTAAAAATGTTAAAAAATATGAACACAAGAAAAAGATGTATAAACATAAAAATGTCTTAAAATATATATATATATATATATATATATATATATATATATATATAATGCAATAGAATTACAGACCAATGATAATTTGAATCTTTTACATTTAACATTACATTTTATTTCACTCCTGTATTTCGTCAAAAACTCAGCGAGTAGGCGTGGGTGACTTTATGGCCTACACATGCGAAACGTAGACCTTACGTTCTCGCCTCTAATCTCTGAGAGACTGACTCTTCTCTCATGCAGCTTTTTCCCATCCATATATTCCTGTAGCACCTGTGGTTATCACGTTGGTCTTCACTCAACTGACATTATCAAAGAGATTTTGTTTTTTATGTTTGATTGATTTCATAATTTTCAAATATTGCTGCTTTGCGCTATATGTGTGTGATCGTTTTTATTAAAGAAATTGGTTTCACAACCACTACATTATCGCACCGATTATATGTTTCATTAATAAAGAAAAAGTAACACGAAATCTCACGTGAATTCGCAAAGAAGCGGTATTTGAAAATGGAAAAGAAAAGAAAAAAGATTTAGGGGCAAATGATGACTTGTTAATTTTAACGCCTCTAAAACTACGCTTCTCACCCATTAATCATCTGAGAGACTATTCTCTGCCTTTCATCAAAATGGCTGATGCTAACCTCCAGGAAAGTGACTCGTTATGCCTTCTCGGGCTAACGTTCTCAGCTTACATGAAGTGAAAAGACTGTATTGAATCCAATTGCTAGATCAGCTGCGAAGGCTCAGTCTCGTGCGAGACAATTTTTCTCATATATATCTATAATTCTACTATCCATACATGCTTAGAATGTTGCTGTCAGATATGGTTCGGTCTCTCTTGATAAAGTCCAAAGAAGAATCAGCAATATTACTGATCCTGATCTGGCCGCTCAGCTTCAGTTTCTTTTTAACCCCCGTAAGGTTGTTTCTCTGCGTCTTTTCTATAAATAAGTCATAAAAAGTTTTTCGCTTTTTATTTGGCCGCTTAATTTTTATCACTGAAAAATCCAGACGACACGCGAAAAATGGATGTCAATTTTTGTCAGCCCACACTCCTACCCCACCTTAACTTACATTTGATACATAAGTTGTCGCGGGAAATTAAAACCCAACCACCCCTTATCAAAATGATTGGATTTTTCCGTAACCTAAACAACTTAAAATATTAAGATTCTTTGTGCATGAAGTAAATTTCTTAATAGGTTATTCGAAAAATCACCTGCGAATCGAACGGGGCTGGGGATTTTAAATTTAATTTTATAATTAAATTCAACATTTTAGTTTCTGTTTTGAAATACGGTAATTCCTGTGTAGCGATGGAACTATATTCTTAAAATAGAAAATAATTATAATAATATGCGCTACTGCTTTGTATCGAGCACAGTTTTTCAAAAAATAAAAATAATTAATCAAAAAATAAAAATAATTACTAAGAACACCGGCTATTAAATATTACTTTCTTTCTTATCTTAATATATATATATATATATATATATTTTTTTTTTTTTTTTTTTTTTCATTCTAAACTTTTGTTCATATCTATGAATGTAGGCCAAACTCACATTTGCTATTTTGCATCTTTCTTTTCATGTGCCGTGTCCCTTCAGGACGTAGACGATCATGGCTCTCCATTTCCTCCCTATTCCTTGTAGCTCTCAGTAAGTTTCATCCCTCTGCCACCTCCCCCAGACCAAGTCCTGACATCCACTTGCTTAAGCCCGCCAGTTATGTCATGTGTTATCTTCCCTTGTCTCTCTTTCCCTCTATTTGACCTGTGAGTATCAGATTCTCCAGGCCCTCCTTTCTCATTACGTGCCACAGAAACTTCAGCTGGGTCTTCCCGATGTTAAGTATAAGCTTCCTCCTTGTTTGCGTACTCTCCAAACCTCATCATTGCTCATATGCTCACTTCATGATATCCTTAGCATCCTTCTGTAGAACCACATCTCCGCTGCCCCGAGTCTTCTCTTCATCTTTGAAGAGACCGTCCAACATTCGTAAAGGAGGACATATGTCACGTAACAGCTCAGTACTCTTTTCTTTGTTTCCAAAGAAATCATCCTGTCTTGTAGCACTCTGCCCAGCTTTTGAAATGCGTCTTTAGCCATCCCAATACGTCCACGGATCTCAGCGTCGCACTTACCATCCTCCGTCAGAACACTTCCCAGATATTTAAACTTCTGCACCTGCTTGATTTTAGTGTCTCCGACCTGTAAATCGCATTTTAGTCTCATCCTTTCACTGATGACCATGCATTCCGTCTTCTTGTAGTTTATGCTTCGTCCTTTCTTCTCGTTCACATTCGCTACCTTCTGTAGAAGGTTTTGTAGTTTCTTCTCCGTGTCTGCTATCAGCACTGTGTCATCTGCGTAGCTTATGTTGTTAAGTTCGTGGCCGCCAATGCTGGATTCCGGTAGGATTTCCAATTCTCTCAGAACTGCTTCGCTGTATAGGTTGAATAGGTACGGTGAGAAAACACATCCTTGCCTTACGCCCCGTTCTATTTTTGTATATTCGCTGAACTCCTCCATGCGCATGCTGCCAATATAGGTTTTTGATTATTCGAATATCTTTCCTAAATATATCAAGCTATACTATGCTGCTTTTTTAGGGGGAGGGGGTATTTCCATATCTATGAATTCACATTTGCTATTAGGTCGGTGCAAAAATAATGACGTAATAATGTATATTTATTACGTCATTATTTTTGACGTTTACGTCAAAAAACGACATTATTACGTCATTATTTTTGCACCAACCTAATATTTTGCTTAGGTAGATGAAAAGTATGTCCACAACAGATGAGATTAATTATATTGCTTATCTGAAGTCTGAAGGTACAACTTACGTCACAAATTGATCGCAATATTCGAGGAGAATTTTATTTTAAAAAATGCAAACCTATTGCATTAATTTAAATATTTTCTTTGAAGTTTTCATTGCAATTTTAAATTAGACATAAAGCAAAAAAATACTTTTGCCTACTTCAAGTAATTCTAGTAATGTAAGGTTTTACAAAGTTTAATTTCGATTGCAATAGCTGATGTCTGCAGATGGGAAAATTCAAACTCAGTATTTAAAAAAAATCAAATAATGTCGCTGTTAAAGAAATACAGAATTCACAGAAAATTAGTAAATTTATTTACACTTGTGTATAACAAATGATTTCTAATTATTATCTCTTTATTAGAGAACTACGTAATTGTTGTAGTCGTGGTGTGACGATAAACTATATCCGGCAGCAAGGCATCTGATCGGGAGACTTTCAGGAGTGTGGAACCACCTCTGCTGTTGTGCCTAAGTCCACCCTCACCCAGGGTGGTAGCACCTTTCAGGATCCCCGCTATGGGCAGATAGTTAACCCCAAAATAAAATAAAAACTATGAAAGTATAAAAATTCATTTTATAGTAAAAATACCAGCAAAATATTTTTATATAAAAAAATTCCTAACGATACAAATTTATAGTAGAATTAACAATAATAGATTTTTTAAAGCAGAATTGCCAACAATAAATTTATAGCAAAATGACTAACAATACAATTTATCTGTAGTTGAAGCCATAAAGTTGCATTCGAGATATTTAGATTTCGGCATTAAATAACCCAGAGAGATGTTATGACGCTATACAAACTCTGCCCACCAACATAATTGTTGTCTGAATTTTTTTTTATTTAAATTCGGACTAATATCTTCATTTTCTGCGGTTATCATTTTTGTTATTATGTTATAATTATAATATTTTTTCTTTTTTGCTATTATGTTTTGCTATTATGATAATAACAACAAAAGTGAGAACGTTTGTCAGAATGTAAATAATGTTAAAAATAACCCTATTACTTTGAAGGAACATTTTAAAAGTTTTTAATAGATCTCCATTAAAATTTTTAATGGATCTCCTTAAAAAGTTTAATGACCCTCCTTAAAAAATTTTATGTGTCCCAATTAAAAATTTTAATGGATCTCCCTAAAATTTATTTTTAACTAAGATATTAACGTTCTTTCAAATGTTTTTAATTAAAAAGCCAGAAATTAAAAAATACCGAGGTGGAAGTTTTTGTACTCTGAGTGTATGACTGATTAAAATTCATTCTTTTTTCCGCTTCATATACAGACATAATTCAGCAATAAAGATTGTATTCTAATAAAATCTCTTAGAAAAAAAATGCATATGTACCCCTAGACTTTTGTAATCGTAGGGCGGATCCGAATGCAGAAGCCACACTAACTCTTTTCTACAACGGTCTATAAATGGAAGTCATCAACAATTCTGATACAGTCATACCTGTCCATTGTTTGACATTGTCCAACTGGTTTTTTGTGTTGGCGTCCTCTCCTACGTCCACCTTTAACGGTGCCTTGCATAGGCTATCGTGCCTTGTAAATGTAAACTACGACATTTTTCTCCATTTGACAGTGGTGAGAAGAGGTTCCTGGTGGTCCACAAAAATTTCCACCCTTTTCCGCACAGACCCATTGGTTTTATGTTCCCAATAGTAGATTCCAAAAAGTTTCCTCATGCATTTTGTTCTCAAACGCTTGGATTCTTTTCTCTCTGCCAACAGTGTCCACGTTTCACATCCATATAGGAGAATGGAGACTACCAGCGATTTGTACACTTTTATTTGAAAGGTGATTTTGCTCCTCCATATTCTTGTCAATTTGGATATCGCTGCCATGGCTGTGGCAATCCGTGTACGGATTTCCGAGTTGCAAGTACCATCTTTAGACAAGATAGCTTCTAAGTATTTAAAACTGGACACTTCCTCCAGTTAATTTTCCGTTCATGATAATGTTGACACAGCTTTTACTGTTCGTGAAATTCACCATTACTTTGGATTTTGCGGAGCTGACCACAGAAACAGATAGTAAGAAGATTCAATTGCAAATTAATGTGAGGTTTTTTAAGAAAAAAATCCATTTTAAATGAAATAACGCAGTTAACATATGCTGAAAAGTGACTATGTCCTTTCCAAGCTGTTAATGCTACGAACAGAAAGGCAAACCGAAAACGTAGTTTATAAATCAATATTTCTCAAGCATGCGCACATATTGCCAAGCGTTATCACGACTTTTGGTGGACAGAACAAAGTAGGCCGAGATTTAATGTTTTTGGAGATGATGAAAGAATAAGTATAACCTCTATGAAAACCATTCGTGTATTCCAACCAAGTGAATGCCTATTTGCATGACAATGTAAATATCTTCCCGGCTGACGGAGAGTGAACAGAAGAATGGGGAAAATGTTAGAGTTACTTTTGCTGTCGCCGACCCCCATTCGAACATGCAGTGGTTTCTACGCTATTTAGTTAAAAAAAAATGTCATAATCCCTTCAGGGAATAGGCGATCGTTTCTTGGTCCAGTTTATTTTTCTTTTTTCAGAAATATAAAATTTATGGAAAATTAGTCAATTTGTTAACAAGAATTAGAAAAAATAAATAACTTTTTACTTAAGATATAGTGAGAAAACAATCCCTTGTTTAAAACATGTCTCTTCCCTACGAGGTAAGTTCAAATGTTACATTATGTGATGAATGTCATTTGAATCGACGATTTATTTATGCATGACCAAAAATAGCAAATCTTATATTAGACTTAATAAGAAAAATCTCCCCAGCGTTTTATTAAAATCATATGACGGGCAACAATGTAGTAATTTAATAATGTTTGTTACAAAGAGCTTATAGCTGCCAAGTAAATGAGCTATGATTACACATTCGTTAGAAACAAAGAAACGAGTACTGAATTCATATGAATATTGGACAGTCTAATCACAGGTGAAGAAGAGAATATTACAAACCAGCAAAGAAAAGAAAAACGTTGAATAGAGTTCAGATCTCGATTGGATCAGTTCATTTCGGATTAATAGTTTTCGTAGAAGGGAAATATTCTTCCTAATTTCCAACTATGAATTAAATAGTAGTGTAGACAGGGTTATTTAGACTTGATTGGCAACTAGTACAATAGAATAGAACTATTTAAAATATAAAGTCGTCAAGATGACAACTGGAATCCACTCAACTATCATATATTAAAAAAGGAAGATGTGGAGAGTCGCAAAGCATTAATGAACACGGCAATGAAGAAGAGGAATACTTTAGTGGAATAAAAAAAAATGGTTGTTGAATCAGTGTGTTGGCGCGCGTGGAGTTTGTCGGCATCTCTCGCAACTAGGTTACTGACTGCTTGAACCAAGTAAAGCGATTCTATTTATTGACTTTTTGGGTTTCAAACGGCTCCAGATAGGTAAGCGGGAAAACAGATTTGTCGCTACTTGCTACATTTTTTTGGTCCTTTTAAGCAATAAGAAGTCAAGTTTGAAAAAGTGAAGTGATGATTGGTAAAAATTGCTTTGGGAGAAAAGTACATTTTTCCACAGGGGTAAGTAGCAAATATGGAGGATTCCATTAAGCATATATCTATAGACAATTAATGTCACGAAAGTATTTGAAATATGTATCCGATAATCATTAATCGTTTAAGTTAAACATGAAATAAATACTTGACATTAAATATGAAGCGTTTTCTTCTTTTGTTTTTTTTTTCTTTATTGTCACTAAGAAAATTTGGTTTGATTTGCATACATACACCTGTACATTTAAGCAAACGCCATGCGTGTATATACAGGGTGTCCATAAAATCGTGTGCATTTTAAAAAATTATAACTTTATTTGTATTTGCGATAGAAATAATTTGTAAAAAGGATTAGAAAGAAGTAAATCTATATTTTTTAAGGTTTTATTGAAATTTTATTTAAGTTTCCACATGTCCTCCATAATTAGCAATACAAAGGGTAATACGATTTTGCAGTTCACGGAAAACATTTGCCAACTGATTTACAGTAATGCCTGAAATCACATTAGTTATTTTAGCTATACTTAAAACTAGGTACATTAAACTTTATAACATTTTTACAGATTATTTCTATCGCAAATACAAATAAACTTATAAATTTTTTAAAGTGCACACGAAATTTATGGACACCCTGTATTCTTCAACACATTATTATCATTCTCAATATAAAGAATCAAATTACAGTAAAACATTTTATTTTCTTTTTTCCTTTTGTAATTCTTTCTAGATATCTGTAGAAATGGTCGGATTACGACAATGTAAAACTATGTTTGATTATTTCTTTTCAATATTATTATTATTATTATTTGTGATTTCAATATCTTTTCTATTTTCGATTGAAATTAATCTAACGCAGTATAAGTTGTGTTTCCAACACTCAAACACATTTCCTACTCTTCACTTATATGTATGAATTTACTTTCATTCACTCTTCCTTTTTCAGTTGATTTCATCTCGGCCTATACGATCTTTTCTTTTTGTGCATATTTTGTTCTGCCAAATTGAATTCGGTTCAACAAATTAACTCTGACCTAAAACAAAAAAAAAATCATATAGAAATAAAATGTGAAAATTAAATTAAGTGCTGATATTCTGAAAGAAAAACGCCAACGAAAAATTTTTTTCTTATGAGTTTTGTTTTTTAATTGTTTTAACTTTAACGGATATTCCCGGAAAGTGACGGAAGTTGACGACAGGTGACGAAACAAGAGATCATGAAAAAAAATAAAAAGATTTGATGAAATTTTAAAGAAAAATATTTGTTCTGAAATCTTACTATAAATATCACTCTCTCTCTCTGTCTATATATATATATATATATATATATATATATATATAGTGTGTGTGTGTGTGCGTGTGTGGTGGGGGTATGTGTTAGTGTGTGTTATCTTTAAAACTTACTTTTTATATATTTTTCAGTAGATCTGATAAAAGTATTTCTTCACAAACAAACGTATTTTTTAACTTCTGGCATTCTATGCTTTACCTTCATGCCTACACATATATCTACAATAATATATATATATATATATATATATATATATATATATATATATATATATATATATATATATATATATATATAATTACAGGATATATATTTATATATATATATATATATATATATATATATATATGCTGTAAATCTATATGTATATATATAGTATATATATATATATATATATATAGTATATATATATATATACAGTATATATATACATATATATTATATGGATATATATAAATATATATATAAATATATATATAGTATATGTATATATATATATACAGTATATGTATATACATGTATATATATATATATATGCGTAAGCATTAATCTATAAGAATGTATGTGTGTGTCTATCTATCTATATATATATATATATATATATATAGAGAGAGAGAGAGAGAATTATTAATGATTAGATAGAATAAATATGTGAATAAAAATGGATCTACGCAGATATATATTCAGAAATATATATATATATATATATATATATATATATATATATGTGTGTGTGTGTGTGTGTGTGTGTGTACAAGGGGTTTTATATTATTAGTAACTTTATATTATTAGTAAAAAAATTTTATCGCTCTATAAAATAAATGCTTTTTAGGGAATCTAAACTTTATTTTATCTAAATTACTTGAAACATCTACCTGCGCAGTCAGAATGGAAACTGTTTCGTTCTGCGCAGGTGCAAACAAATGGCAGCCATTTACAGAAAACATCCTGCAATCGAAAGTATCAAATTAATGTCCAATGTTCGAAGCTTTAAAAATGGGTAGTCACGATAAGGTGATGAGAAATGTTTTAAATAAATTCAGGGATTGCAGAAATGAAAACAATGGCTATTGTAAAAAAAAAAAAAAAAAAAAAAAAAAACGCCCACCATGCGATTATCACCAAACTATGAAGCAGAAATCTAATGCGAGTCCGATAACGAGAATTTGAGGAGATTGCCAAATGAAATTAAAATCTATATTTGCAACAAATGACTACCTTAAATAGGACAGACAAATGGTGTAAAGTTTGGGTGTTGTTTTGGATGGCGGAAACTGTCTCTCAGAGATTGGGACATCAACAAAGCGGGTGTTGTGTGTGTGATGTTTCTGAATGGGCTTCTTCAGCTTCTTCTTCTACGTGTCATGTCCCTTCAGGATGTAGAAGAACATGGTTCCCCATAATTTCATTTTCTTCGTAGCACTTATAATAAATTTCGTCTTTTTGTTATTTCTCCGAAATCTTTATCCGTCATCAATTTACTCAAGTTCGCTAAGTAATGTTATGCGTTGTTTTCCCTTTGACCCTCTTGACTTCCATCTGTCCTGTGAATATCAGATTTTCCAAACCCTCTTTCCTCATTATGTGTCCTAGAAATTTCAACTTTTTCTTTCTGATATTAACTCTAAGTTTTCTTTTTGCTTGCATTTTCTCTTTATTCGGCCCATGGTATCCTCAGTATCCTTCTGTAGAACCACATTGCTGTTGCTTTTTCTTCATCTTTGAGGAGATTGTCTAGAATTCACTGCCATAGAGGATGGCAGATATCACGTAACAGTACTGAGACATTTTCGTCGAAATCAAAAAACTTCGGCTCATCGTTCGGCATTTCATCATACCCTGGAAGACTTGGAAGAAATTATGTTTCTCTTGTCTGAAGCATATTCTACTTTGGGTCTTAATATTCGTCTCTTAAAACCCAGGGTCATGTATAAACCTAATCAAGGTTAGTCTATAGTACTTTGATTTGATTACTGGTAAGGCTTGCCAGTGTGTCCATGAAACGTTCCAATTTTCGTACGCTTCCTTGGAGTAACATCCATCGCAGACAATGGCTGTAGGACAAATAATCAACAGTCAAAACAATAGTGTCTGGGCGTGATGAAAATCTGATGCAATCACAGATGACCCAATATTTTTCAAGGCCAAACAAATTTCATCATACACCCCGAAAATAGATTCATATTACTGCACACCACTGCAAATGACTTTATCTGAGGTAAAAACAGAAATCGATTACACCCTGTCACTCCAGTGTGCAGTGTGTTTAAAACAGTCCGTAGGTTGAAAGATAGGAAGCTAAAGCGGTTATTTCAATTAATTTGCACAAGGGTGTAAGTGTGCAATGGTTTCTTATAGCAAATATTATTTTTCATTCCTGCTTAAATGGTTCTATTTTCGGTGAAAGTTTTCCCAAAGAGGAAACCTCTTATCATTATGACATTCCATTTCTATACAAAGGATTTCATTTTAGGGTTCCAAGACGGAAAATATTTGATTCTACACAGTCTGCCATTTTTATTTAATCTAATTTATCTCAGATACTAATAATATACTAGAATTCATCGTTTTCATTGAGGCCACACTGAATGCTTTGAAGTGATGACGGCAAACCACCACAAAATGGATTACCATTTTAACTTTATTCTAGTCATAACCAAAACTATGTGAGCGTATCTGTTGTTTATCAAAACGACAGAATCCGATAAGAACTTACATGTTAAAGGATGATATACTTGCTTGACAAGGGTTGAATTGGAAGTGATGTATTAACGTTTATTGCTGAAAGACATTAGATAAGAACAGTGAGGTTCATTTTGCCGCTTTGACATGGATTGGCACACTGGCCTTCTTCACAAATTGAATTTTTTTGTGTGTGATTCTAGTCGAATTTTTGATTTGATTTAATTTTTCTTATCAAATCTCAAAATGAAGGTAGTCTTTAACGGCCACTCTTCTACGTTTTTCAACATCAATATAGGATGTCTCCTAAGGCTCTATCTTCAGGCCTACATTGTTCCTAAATTTTATCAATGGCCTTCCTGATGCCGTCAGTTATCGACTCGGTGCCGATGACACAACTATTTGCTCCTGTTTTAATGGTGAATCTGTTTGGTTGGACAAAGTCAAATTGGCAGCTGATGACCATCAATCTGTTATTCACTGGTCTAAGAAATGGGTTACTAATTTTTCGGGGCCCAAATCTAAATTTCTCACTTTAAATCGCTTTAAGAGAACTGATTTTGCTTTCCAGCTGTATGCCTGATGGTAACCTGCAGGGAAGTTTCATGGGGTAACTTTGAGCCTCAAGATATGTTTATTATACAGGTTGCTATAAAGGTTTATTCAACAAAAATCAATTACGGTAGATGAAGCAAATAAATAAAAAGTATAGTCACATAAAAACCACATGATAAAAAACTGACATGTTCAAAATGCTTTCCTTTATGTTCAATACAATGCTAAACCTTAGTCGCAACACTTCTACACACCGTTTGACACATTTCTACATTAATTTTAGAAACTTTTTCAAAAACTGCCTGTTTTAATTCAGGAATTGTTTTCGGTTTGAGCCTATAAATAGGATCTTTCAGTGCAAGCCACAAAAAAATGTCTGGTGGTGTCAATTCCAATAGACTTTCAAGAAAGAAGCCTCATCAAAATAGGACTATATTTAAAGTCTTCTAAATGGTGATGAAACGTCACTAATGGGAGGTATTGAATGACACAAGCCAGTCTTTCGCCTCATTGAGCAGTATGAGCTCGACCGGCGGTTAGATCAGTTACCTGACTCTGGTCATTTAATTTTTTTATTTAAGGCTGTTAAAAGCGATTGAAATATGCTTGGTATATTGATGAGGACTGGAAAACATTGAGAGAAAATTGACCTGTATGGAAGTTATTTTTTATTTTATTTTATTTATTTATTTTTTCATTTTTTTTTTTTTAACATTTCACCCCAAGCAAGGCGGGAAGCCACGAGCACGCAAGGGTTTACATAGCATTTGGAGCGAGAGCAGATAGGAGTGATAGAGAAAAGGATGAGAAGGATAGGGGATAGATCAAGGCATCTGGAGACGTCGATTGACATTACATTTGAATAGTTGGAGATTATATCTATCAGGGAAACAGGAAAAGGAAAGAGAGTTCCACAGGCGAGAGGTGTGAGATATGAAGCTATTGGAGTAGAAGAGACGGCTACATTTAACAGTTTCGATAGTGAAAGGGTGAGAGCGGGATGCCAGCCTCGTAGGACGCTCAAATTTATGAAGCCTGGGAACCAGCGAAAGCAGCTCATCAGAGCAATTACCATGAAAGTATTTGCAAAAAAGACAGAGAGAGGCGACAGCACGTCTGTGAGAGAGCGACTGCAGACGAGATGCCAGATCAGTGCCAATTATATTGCATATCCGTCTCTGCATCTTATCAAGAACACCGACGCAAACAGTAGGGGCTCCAGACCATATATGGCAGCAATACTCCATGCAAGGGCGAATGGTTGATTTGTAGATTTGAAATCCTAAACAATGGTCTCAAGGTGCTCTGCGAAAATAACGCTGATCATCCAATCCCGAAACGGGCTCCGAAGAAACAAGGACATGACTTCAATCTCAGATAATCTTCAGCATTCATCATTGCATATAACATATGTGGTATCGCCTTCGCAGATTGCTATTCATCTAATATCTCATGACAACAATCTCAGGAACTCTACGTTGAGAGCCAACAAAAAAAACAGGAAAAGAAATTTATGTCAGATTCAGGACAAAATATGTGGGTCAACAGCAGCTGTGAAAAGTCTCATTAGAGTGCATAACGATGACTTAAACTTGCAAAACATACAAATGTCATTCGTTTGTTCTATATGTAGAAAAGCTGAAGTGAAGAGGGGTTTTTTGTATCAGTTACGGCGACCTAATGTAAAACTGATGAAACGGACTAGGGTTAGGGTTAGCTAACCCTAATCCTAACCCTCCTTCTGGCAAGAATTCCCTGAATTGAGCTCTCTCGGTCTTTGGCGTGTTTATTCACAAAATAAGTACGTAAAAATTCGCCCCTCTTTCAATCGTGTGCCGATGACTTAGAGGGTAAATCTCCGACTGTTGCCAAACAATCGGGTTTCGATACCGGGTTGAAGTAGTTGGATGTCTAGCCACACTGATGACCTATGATAAATCAAAACATTGTGTCTGTGGATGACAATATATTATAATACAAGCATTTTACATCGCTACACAAAAGCTTTTATGTTTCAATGCCATGATTGTACTTCGTCAGGCGATGGTAGATAACTTCTGGTGAAAATGATTTATTGGAGAAATTTTAAAATAAATCATTACATCTTTTCGGAAGTTAAAGGCGGGCAGGCAAAATGGACTTGTGCGTAGGTCTCGATTAACCAATTAAAAATCAGATCTATGCTAAAATAGGTTAGAGGGTGGAAATGGCTTGGTTATTTTTCATGTCATCCAACGATCGCAAAAAAACAAACCATGACATCTCCAAGCGTCAATATATATATATATATATATATATATATATATATATATATATATATATCTGCCCGACGATTGCGTCTAGCATGAAACAGCCTGTCGCCTCTGAGTATTGACTTTAATGTTCGCTTTTATACATATACTAACAGCATGGCTCGGCGTTGCCCGTGCTTGATTCAAAAATCGTACGACTTATAACGCAATCGCTATCACTTGACTTAAAATATTTTTGCCCTTCCTTGCCTTTAAAGGAGTGCCCTTTGCCGTGCTGATGTTGCTACATGCCTTACTTCTTGCCTATCTCACAATGCAAATTTTTTCTAAGCTCTATACTAAACATTAAATCTGTTACGAAAAAAGAACTAAACAAAATGAACACCAAACGATCAGCTTTAAAAAAAAAGGACTTGTAACAGGAAAAACTGAATGAAAAAAGAATGTTAACAACAAATACTTTTTCACACCCAACCCAGTTCTGCGGAATCAGAATCAACGTTGAGTCTAAGCAAGCGAATGAGCCAATTGGAGTAAAGTGCCATGCAAATTTAAATTTTTCCCACGTGTGACGAATGCAACTATCGACTTTTTTTTTTTTTTTTTGCATGCTAGCATGCTAGTTAACATTCGTTTCAGTCAGCTGTTGGCTCTCACGCTGGCCAACAGAATCTTCCAGCCTATTCGTGGCAGCCAGCTATAGGCTCTCACTCTGGGTAGTACAAAATGGCCGCAAACTACATGAAAACTGCCGTAGAAGCATGAAAAAATCGATCTTTTCCACTATTGATTGGAGTTGGGAAATGCAAAGTCGCTTTTGACCTTCTCGCTAACTTGGAGCATGTTCATGCAAATTTTGGTGCAAATCCGTCAAAAATTGTGGCCGTGCATTCGTTACACACACACACATCGTGCCTTCTATCTATATATATATATATATATATATATATATATATATATATATATATATTAGATTGGTGCAAAAATAATGACGAAATAATGTCGTTTTTTGATGTATTTTTAACGTCAAAAAACGACATTATTACGTCATTATTTTTACACCAACCTAATATATATATATATATATATATATATATATATATATATATATATATATACAGGGTGTCCATAAAGTTCGTGTTTACTTTAAAAATTTATAACTTTATTTGTATTTGCGATAGAAATAATTTGTAAAAAGGATTAGGAAGAAGTAAATCTACATTTTTTTAAGGTTTTATTGAAATTTTATTTAAGTTTCCACATGTCCTCCATCATTAGCAATACAAAGGGTCACGGAAAACATTTGCCAACTGATTTACAGTAATGCCTGAAATCACATTAGTTATTTTAGCTATACTTAAAATTAGGTTCATTAAACTTTATAACATTTTTTACAGATTATTTCTATCGTAAATACAATTTTTTAAAGTGCACACTAACTTTATGGACACCCTGTGTATATATATATATATATATATATATATATATATATATATATATATATATATATATATACAAATGAAAGAAAGAACAGATGGAGTAAAATTCAGCTGTTCGTTACTTTATTTAAAAAAGCGTGTAAATAAAAAGGAGAGTAATATATTATTTTTGTGTTTATTATAAGAAATTAAAACAAAAACCTGTTGAAATCGTTACACAATAGCTTTCTAGTTTCGGCTCTTTGTGCCTCCTAAGGCGATGATAAGTGACTGGTGATTAAATGACTTTTAATAAAATTTCAAAAGCAAAGTGTTACCTCTTTTTCGGAAGATAAAGGGGGAGATGCGAAAACAAAATGTCAGAATTAAACGCTGCCTAAAACTTGTGGGTGATCAGCCAATTAAGTGTCGGATCTACAATAAATATAAAATTAAACTCAGTTT
Organism: Acanthosepion lycidas; assembly: GCA_963932145.1. Lineage (NCBI taxonomy): Eukaryota > Metazoa > Mollusca > Cephalopoda > Sepiida > Sepiidae > Acanthosepion > Acanthosepion lycidas. The sequence continues at coordinate 6,105,326 of OZ010574.1, read as the reverse complement.
GGAGATGAGGGAACTTAGACAGGTGATCATTGACAATTGCGGAAAACATATAAGCAGCAAATAAATCGTGATTGTCGACAAATATGACGTTCAGTTTCTCAAAAGACACTGAGCGGAGGAGAAGGAGGATAATCAGACATAATTAACTTGAAATTAACTTTACCGATAGCCAAGTTCGGAGTTTCATGCGCGATGCAACCGTCAGGTGCCGATTAAAATCTCTCAATGTACGATATTACATATATATATATATGTGTGTGTGTGTGTGTGTGTGTGTTTGTTTGTGTGTGTGATGTCATGGGCCGCGGTGCGATTTTCGCTTCCAGCGTCTCGTATGCACGAGTTTGCCGTTGCTTGGAAATCTTCCATACAAACAAAACAAACCTTCATTGTTGCTTTGTCCGTGTATTGTTTAATTTATTGTAATGTATTTGTCATCTCAAATGATGGCTTATGCAAGCCGAAAGCTTCGATAGGATTAAAAAACATGTATCAATATGGTGTTTCTCTTTTATCTTTCAATGATAATGTGATTAAAGCTTATCAGACGATATGAAAGGAATTTGCTTAAAATAGACAAAACTTGTCTATATTATTTAATGAAACATGCATTAATGAAAAACGCTGCCTAAATACACACACAATATATATATATATATATATATATATATATATAGAGAGAGAGAGAGAGGGAGAGAGGGAGAGAGGGAGAGACAGACAGCGACAGACGGACAGACAGACAGACAAGAAGAAGAAGAAATGTAGTTTTTAGGTATGCAATATTTATGGGATTAATTTTTCGAATATCTGAGATAGTTCGTATGTAAGTATAAGAAGGTCTGAGTGTTGACTGCATATATATATATTAATACGATCATATATATATATATATATATATATATATATATATGCACACACACACACATACACACATACATACATACATATATATATATATATATATATATATATATATATATATATATATATATATATATGATCGTATTAAAAACATGTTTCTGTAACTTACCCGTGGGCATGATTTTGCTTTAGGGACGTGTCAGGCTGTTAGCGCTAGGATACGAAATATGTGATAATTTTTGACATTCTGGCATTTGCATCATGATGAGCCTCAGGCGAAAGCCCGCTTACGGGTAAGTCGCCGTAATATCTTCTTAATACGATCTTACATTTCTCTTTGCTCATTACATATTTTTTTATTTGAATAGTCTATGATTAAGATTTTATGTCACGATAGATAGATAGATAGATAGATAGATAGATAGATAGATAGATGTAAGGAATTTATTTTACATGTATTTATAAACAGAAGTAAATTAGGTTTTCAACTTTTTTTCAATCTAAGAACGCTCTTAAATATCCTTAATGCTCACTGTGAAAGTCAAGGTAAACTATGCAGGACACAATGTGGGGTGTAAATTAATGCCTAAGTAAACGTAACTGAATAATGTTGTCACTGTTCTTGTTGGATATTTTTAAATTTTACTTTTTTCCTGAGACATATTGTCTTTTTACAGATATATTTCAATTACACCTGAATTTCTACATTAATAAATTAATTCTAATACACATATATGTGTGTGTGTGTGTGTGTGTGTGTGTGTGTGTGTGTGTGTGTGTGTGTGTGTGTGTGTGTGTGTTTGTGTTTGTTTAGATCTAAATATATGACGTGTTTATTTCAAGTTGGAGTGATTTGACCCTTGGTTAAGAATTCCTTACCTATTTTTCACCATTTACTCCGAATTTGCCTACTTAGGAGGAAATAAAATATCACAAAAGAGTACGCTTAATAAAATATACTATATTTGGTTTTCCCGTTTTTCAAATCCCTTCATCTTACGGAATTTAAATGTGCGCATGTTTGTGTGTCTTTTAGGTGTGTGTGTGTGTGTGTGTGTGTGTTTGTGACTGAATTGAAACAAAGTTCTCAGTGGCTATTGGCTGTGTCTGCTTTCTTTTTTTTGGTTCGGTGGAGTAATGGATAACGGCTCGGCTTGAGGAATCGGAGAGCCGAGTTCGAATTCCAGTCAAATTCATTGCATTCACTTACGTGCTAACACCCTTTGGAAAGATATGAATCCTCTTCTTCCCCTCCCACCGACTTTTATAGCCTTAGATGGCAACTGGTCTACCGCAGAAAGAAATGGCAACCTACTGCGGGAAAAAAATCTGCCTCGTCAGTCATGTACCGAAAGTGTATCACGCATGATTGTTAAAATGATCGGGATCAATTCAGTTTTGCGCTGAGTTGGAACTACAAAATTACTAACTTCATGAGTACGGCTGCAATGAGAAAGATTCTGTTCTTTTACGGAAGTGGGGTCATCAAATTGCGTAGATGACGAACGTAGATTTCCGGTTCCTTTACTACTTGCATCATGGGTAAATTAATTTTTTTTTTTTTTTTTCCGCTCTCTTCTGTGCAGCTTTCTTTTGTAATCTGGATGAAATAAACGTACACATTTATATCGGATAGCCTATTTATCAAAATATCTATAATGATATAAATATCTCTATACATATACACGTACATACGTATATGTAGGTATATAGATATACAACGCTTGTCGCTATTCTCAGTGACAACTTTATCTATGTTTCAAGTGTTTGTTCCGTTATTTTGTGTCATAAAAAATATTTTGACTTTATAAGTTATTCATTTTTATTTTCGCCTTGTTCAAAGATGAAATCTTAAGAATATATGTTTACCACACCTTGTCGGGTTACATACGCATGACACATTTATATGAACTCAGAAAATACGATTTTTTCCACCCTTATCAACGCAGAACTAGTGTAAATTTTATCAGTAGAGTAATAACAGGATCCCCTGGTTTTGCCCGCGTGAAAACATTGCTAGCAAATAACTTCCCTTTCGTTTTCATCGTCAGAAATAACGAACAAATCCTTTTTCGAAGTTGACAGTTAACAGCAACTTCATTTGCATGACCTAAGCTTCAAACACGATTTAAACTGAAACTCCACACCACCGGAGCTTGCTATGACATGTAGCGGCGATAATAACATCTTTTTATGCTTAACTATTTTTCTCGTTTAATCATTTCACCCCAAGTAAGACAATAAAGCCACTAAGACACAGGGGCTTACTAACTGAGAAAGCATCTGACAAAAACTTTATTAAAGAGAAAGTACAATAAGAGGAAAAGAATCAAGGAGACGGTAGATGACGAATGACATTGAATTTAAGTTTTTAAATGTAAAAGTAGGTTAGAAAGCAAGCAGCCAGAATAATTTAAAATAAATAATGAAAAAATAAACAAGCTAAATAAATAATAAACAAATTAACAAACTACCAATTTACACACAAAGGCACTTAAATGTAATAATAATAATAATCGACAACAAATAATAAAGTAATTAGTAATAAGTAAAAAGTTAAGAAACAACACTATAAAATACCTACAACTAACTGCATATTCTACTCAACAGCATCGAGAATTATTTGAAACCTAACCGTTACCGCCCACCCACTAACCCAGTGAATATCTTAGTACTTCGTATGTCCATTCAACACAGTCTTTCCTTGCAGATTGACCACAGATTCTCAATTGGAGAATCATGAGAATTTCAGGGCCAGTCTAAAATATTTTAATTTGCTCACTGGTAAGGCTTGCCAGTGTGTTCGTGCAGCGTTACAATTTTAGTACGCTTCCTTGGAGTAATTTCCATCGCAAACAATAGCGGGTGGACAACTAATCGACAGTCCAAACAATAGTGTATGGGCGTGATAAAAATCTGATCCAATCCCGGATGACGAAATATTTTTCAAGACCAAACAAATTTCATCATACACCCCGAAAATAGATTCATATTACTGAACACCACTGCAAATTACCTAATCTGTGAGAAAAAACTAGAAATCGATTACAACTTCTCACTCCAGTGGGTCTAACTAACTGTATGGTGAAAGAAAGGAAACTAAAGCAGTCGTTTCAATTAAGTTGCGTAAGAGTGTAAGCAAAAAATTGGGAAATTAGTGCCTGTTGTTTCATATATATATATATATATATATATATATATATATATATATGGTGCTATATGCATGTAGTATATGTATGAAAAAACAGAATTTTTTACTATTACCTTCAAATCTTACTCCATCTTGATTTGAAACCTAAATTTTAATTAAGAAATATTACCCATCTAAAAATAGCTACAAATTAAATTCATGAATTAGACTCAAACTGATAAAAATTTTACCTTAACAATCATTCAAAATATTAAAATATTACTATTAGTAAACTTTTACCTTTTTATTATTGTTGTTTATTATTATAGTATTCAACTTACATTAAATCCCTAATTTATTTGTAGAGAAGCTGAATATTCAAATTTCTAACAAGCATTAAATTAAGTTCTTTGTGGAGTTTTTAAACATTTAAATTACTACCAAACGTTAAAATCTATTCTTATCTAAATTGCTAAAGCTATACCACCCCTCTTCTTCCTCCAAAAACCTTAAGTACATCTCTTTTCTCTTTACTTCACCTTTTTTTCTTTTTCCCTCTTTTCTTATCCTTTTCCTTTTCTCATATCATTTCCGTTGAATTGACCGATTAAATAGGCCAATGTCTGATCCTTACCCCCCTCGTTCCTCAATATTAAGTATTATAAAAAGAAATATAAAAATAAATTTAAAACTCTCCCTTCCCTCTCTAAATTTGACCATGTCTCTCACACCATCCCTCGCTACCTTCTATGTCAACTTATATAAGCTTAATACTGCCCGTCAAAAGTGTAAATTTTAAATTCATTTTTCGTTTCATCTTTTGAAAGTGATGTCTGAAGATCCAAGGAAAAATAAAAGTCTCCGGTGAAATAAATTATTACAATGGAGGTTTAAAGTGGTCTGTTTTTCTTTAAATTAAATTATTCGCTCTGAATTAACATTGAACTCTCAGGATTTCATCCTCCTTGGGATTATCCATACGGATTACCAAGTTTTTCGTTACTTTTATATATATATATATATATATATATATATATATATATATATATATAGGATACATTGGGTCAATTTTCGCCATTTTATATTTTTAATTTCACGCCTGTGCGTTGTTTGTTTTTGATTTTGTCGACTCATCTGGATCAGCTGGCCACCGTCTGTGAGAAATGATTCAATTCTCTCCGCCAGAAATTTGGAAATGGCATGCTGTACTGCTTGCTATTCGCCTCGGAAGCTCCAATACGAGCATTTCAGCGAGTTTGGGTGTCAGTCTGACACAGTGCAGAGGATGAGTCTAATGGTGATTACGAATGTATTTGTAATGACCACTAGTGATGGCGACCTTATGCCTCCAATCATCTTCCTACAGGGGCTCTCATTCAACACGGAGTTACCATCAAGTGACTTGAGTGGGTAATGCTGCCCTGGTTTACGAGGGTGCCTGCTGGATGACCCTATGCATGACAACAGGTCTTTGCACCATACCACACAAGCAGGAACACCCAGTCATGGTTGTCAGACAATTTCTACAACCACATCACCACTGGCACCTGGCCACCTAATTCCCCAGACTGAAATCCCCTTGATTTTTAATCCTAACCCTAATCCAGATGATCAGATATTATACTGCTCTTGACGTCATTATTAGAGATTCTATTCAATAAATTTACTCTTGATTATTTCAAGATATTTTTGCGTAATTTTGGTAAATATATCCGTTAAAATGATATATTTATATTACACAACAGACATTAATTTCCCAATTTTCTTTTGTCAATGCACTTAATCCAACATCATATATTGTGCAAAAGTGAACGCAACCATCCACACCGAAATTTGAAGTCGACTCGCCAACTATACTCTTCGCCCCGATAACTCTTATACAACCCGAATATCCGCAATATATTTTGAAAGGCATGACTCCATTTATCCCTGCGCTCTGTCCCCTCATTCAGATATCTAGAAAAATGTGTCTACTCGTTGTTATGCCATGACAGTTAAAAAAAAAGAAAGGTTGGAATGGCTTACGTTACATCAAAACCTTTGCTCTTCTCAATAAAATTTCTTTAAGCGGTCTGATATTTTGCATTTTTTTCTTGTTACCGATGCATATAAAACTAAAAATAACTTTTTTTTATCAAATATTTTTTTAATTTTTAATAATAAAGTCGATATTTGTTTTAGTTTTAGATGATTCCTCTTCTCATTTAGCAGATTTGCTCTAACCTCAGACGAAGCAGAAAATAACACTGTACCACCATACCTCCCCAATGCACTAAAGACGGTTTCTTATGGAAAGTAGCTAGAAATTGGTGATGTTGTTTCAGCCCCGAAAACATGTCTGATCACAGGGTCAGCCCTGCTGTTGATCGCACGGTTTTCATTGTGTGTTTATATTCTCTTAAAATATCTTTCGGTAAATTAAACGACTAGCATTTTTTTCAATTAGAGTCAATAACAATTTATTTCAATACGCAGCTATACGTAGCTGATTTCACTTCCCTTATAATTTGCATTGTTCTTTAGTCGTCTAAGAAGTATATAGGTACGTCAGACCGCCTCTGTGGCGCGAACAAACGCACACATACGCACGCATGCGCACAGATTTCCCCAACTCTATCTTTTCCTACTATTGTCGTTCGGCGGCGTCATCGTCATCTTTGGCTTCATTTCCTATCTGTCACTAGCTTTTGTTTCATAATGATCTCATTGTTTTTTTTGTTTTATTTTGTTTTTTTGTTTTGTTTTTTGTTTTGTTTTTTTTGTTTTTGTCTGAGTTCGAGATATTGTATTTATTTTTAAAATGTCGGCCATTTTATAGCGATTACAAGCTAACCAACTCTTCTCACTGCCGATTATATTATAAAACACTTCTTCTTTTCCAATAATCATATATATATATATATATATATATATATATATATATATATATATATATATATATATTATGAAATGGACAAATCCTGACAATTATTTAAGACATTTTTTTAATTATTTTTAAAAAATGTATAAACATATAAAATGTCTTATATGTATCTATCTATCCATATATATATATATATATATATATATATATATATATATATATATATATACATATATATATTAGGATAATAGCTTCAACTCTCCCCTTAGCACCGACTCGGGCATTTCGTCTGACTGAAACATCGAAATGGATAAATACTGTATCATTTTTTTCGGCTGCTGTCAAAGTTAAATTTTAAATTTCAGAATCCGACACGAACACTATAATATACACCGGGGTTGAATAAGACTAATGTATTTTTCGTTGGCAGAAATGAATCTATACACCCCCTACACACGCACATTTTAATTTTGAATTTTGTTGTATAATTTATATGCTCTGTTATAATAAACACACTGTGTTCTTTTTGTGGATCAGTTTTAATATATTATATTACTAGGATCCACTTGGATTATATACCATGGATATTTAGTACCGGAACTATTAGGTTGGTGCAAAAATAATGACGTAATAATGTCGTTTTTTGACGTTAAAAAATACGTCAAAAAAGGACATTATTACGTCATTATTTTTGCACCAACCTAATATATATATATAATATATATATGCTGCTATTCTACTCTCCCGTCGATATCGACGTATGAGCACCTCAGTTCGTAGAAACTGACAACCAGACACCATGTACAAATCCTTTGGTTATAGAGGTGAAGGTTTTGTGCAGAACCAACCACACTTTTTGAAGAAAGGAATAACACCCGTGTGCCACAAGATCTCCAAATGACCCTTTGCAGGTTTTGAATTCAGAGTTTTCCAAGGCTATAGAACCTATAGCTGGGTGAGAAGAAGAGGATTCATACCTTTCCCTAGCACTTAATTGAATGTAATGAATTTGAGTGAAATTCGAACTCGACTCTCCGATTCCATATGTATATACCAACGGATTTATTACCTGTATTATATACATATATATATATATATATATATATATATATATATATATATATATATATATATATATGTGGGGGGGTGAAAAATATATTGAAAATAGGAAAGAACTCGTTAGGTAAATAATCTAAAGTTCTTTAGTATTTTTGTTATTATTTTAAAAAAAAAATATATGTGAAATATTTAATAAAAACACCCTAAACTTAAGTTACAGCTGCACTGAAAATCTAGAAAGTATAATAAAAAAATACAATAATAAAATCCTGAACAAACCCCATGCTTGAATAGTATTAATAAAAACCCTACACTTTAATTAGATAAAAATAGTGAAAAATTATGTGATTGTAGAAACCCAGAAGACTGCCCATTGGAAAATAAATGCCGCGTAAAATCTGTGGTATACCAATGTACTATCTCATCCATTGAGAGTCCTAATACTAATATGATATACATTGGGTCTACGAAAAATGAATTTAAAACCAGATGGAGTCAGCATAAGTGCTCTTTCAACAATATAAATAAAAGAAATCAGACATCTCTATCGAAATATTTTTGGCATTTGAAGGAAATGAACAAAACACCAAAAGTAAAATGGAAAATTATAAACAAAACAAGAACTTGTAAAACTTGGGATGACCCATTCCCTTTGTGCCTGTATGAGAAACTACACATTATTAAGTTTCTAAATAATAAAAATCTATTAAACAATAGACATGAGTTAACAGTTTTCCGACATCATCAAATTTTTGAATTGAATAATTAGCATAAAGACAAACAAACAATAAAATAATTTTTAAATTCCATAGTTTAAATGCCCTACAAAAAAGATAACCCTTTATGAAGTCGTCGTCAAAAAACAAATGTTAGCGATTTACGATAGTTTTTTTATATGCACAAAACCTTTTCAGAAAAAAATAAAAAAAATAAACTAAAAAATAAATAAATCTCCATAAACGCGTAACCAAACTAGACGATGTCATCTTCCGTTTTAAATTTAGACACCCCAACTTGACATCTGTGAATGTAACTGAGATATTGTTAGAAATTATTTACACCTTAAGCCACTTTTCTTTAAACAATTGTTCTAGTCGTTACCATAGAAATTTTGATTTCAATAATGAATATGCTTATAAAACGCTTAAACTTCAGAAATAAGTTATTCAAAAAAAAAAATTTCGGTTGAGGATGGAACAGAGCTTAGTACTTTAATTCAAATAATTATATTGAAGTTTTCGGCTCTTGTTTTGAAACATGAGAACTCTTATGTAGCGTGTTGGAATCATATTTTTAAATAAATAATTTTATATATATATATATATATATATATATACGTTCTTTTTATAGATACAAATATTTAAGTAAATGCTCTGTTTTATAATAAACAGTATTAACAACATTTACCAGCCTCAATGTCCGAGAAAAATAGAAAATATGCGTCCTCCGAAAGGAATCGAACCTGTATCCTATGCGGAACTGTCATACAGCCACATGCCTTAACCGATTGAGCCACAGAGGAGCGTTTTCGGTTACCAAGGTCGAATTTACTGTTTTTAAACTACAATTGTATATGATTTTCTATCGTACATTCATATCTTCTCGATGCGTATCCAAATATAAACAAATGACGTCACACATTATGAAAGTCTGACAATTATTTTAAAACACTTTTATATATATAACTTAGCCGACGCGTTTCGTCCTCTGTTAGACTTTATCAAGCCAAATGTAAGAATTTCATTAAGTATTTATAAACAAAAGTGAAAATATTCATTTTCAAACATTTTTCTTGTCAAACACGCTGTAGCATTATCCGGTGCGGAAGTGATTCTCTGCTTGAGCTCATCAATGGTAATAGGAAGAGGAGGGACATAGACCAGTCTCTTCACATATCCCCATAAAAAGAAATCACATGGGGACAGGTCCGGAAACAGCGGCGGTCATTTCATCATAAAACTGTCTTCATCTCCACCACTCCCGATACATCTCTCTGGCAGATTCTCATTGAGATAGCAAAAAATAAATCAGTAAATATAAAATCTGGATCTGTTTCTATAGATTCTGTGAAAATTTGAGGTTATTTCAACAAGAATTGCCAAAATTATTGGCCTGCGAAAAAATGTTAAATTTTGGGGGACAGCCTTTATAATACAAAAAGTAATCGTAAACTAAAATAAATTAGAATATATATATATATGTGTGTGTGTGTGTGTGTGTGTGTGTGTGTGTGAATATAAACGTGAACATTGAAGTCAATACTAAGAGGCGACAGGCTGTTTCATGCTTGACGCAATCGTTATCCAGCCATGACGATTGCGTCTAGCAGGAAACGGCCTGTCGAGTGTTGACTTCAATGTTCACTTTTATATTTATATTTACATACGCTCTATCTCTGATATTGAGCACTTTATCCCATGAATATAGAACACCTTAAAACTATATTTCTTCGTATATATATATATATACAGGCATATATATATATAACAAAACATTAATTTCCTGTCATATGATAAAGTATATATATTTCAAGCTCTAATAGACAGGCAGCGCCAAACAGAAGAAATGTGCCGCCAAGTTAAAAGAAATCAATTTGATAAATTCTTACTCGGAATTTTTAAGCATTCAACTATGTTCTTTCCTGTGTAACATCTTTGGTCGTTCAAGATTGGAATGCAAATTATCGCAATGAAAATAGCAGAACCGATTTCCAATTCCAGTTAGCTTTGTTATCTTCCCTTACTCGCAAATGGCTTAGCGAAAGGCATGAATCCACCTCTTCTCCCTCCAGCTATGGGTTAATTATTAGAACTTGTGTCTGGAAATTAATATTATCTCCAAAAAATCCTTATAATCTAAGAAATATTTTGCTGACTTTAAATAAACAGCAATCTGTCGCAAAATCCAAATTCTATGGAGACAGCGTCCTCCTGTCAATGTTATTATTACTTAGAACTTTTTTTGGAAAAGATGCTTGCCTTAGAAGGTGTTGTTTACAAGAAATACACCTGTC